>JAXDDX010000219.1:420000-597346 GCA_034670405.1 Hoplostethus atlanticus
TGATCAGCTTCCTGTCCCATATCACCAATCACAACGAGCTTCAGCTCCGACTGTAGATCACCATCGCTACGAGAGCATGAGACTCTCAGGGTCGTGGGTTCGATCCCCACATGGTGTCCACTAGCACCTTTGTAAGCCGCGTCTGACTGTACCGTAATGAGAACCCAGCAGGAGGAAGAGCGAGGGTCATCTGGACAACGCCACCCAGCGCCTCGTTGAGGTTTAAACTGTTCGAAGCTCGTTCTGGTTTGTGGCGCTGCCAATCAAGACCTGTCCCACTGAAGTGATACTGAATAAGGAAGGCAGAGCATGAGGTTGTTTTTGGTTTATATTTTTCTATTTCCAAAATCGAATCAAATTACCCAGAGTTCAGTGGGGCGTCTTGCAGTGCGTCAGTCCTGATGGGGCTCAGTTAGTTTCTATTAGATTGGAGTGAAGGAACTGACCAGTGGCCTCAATGTTCAGCTGTTCACAAGAACACCAACACTGTGGCAGCTTCATGCCTGTCTGTCTGTCTGTCTGTCTGTCTGTCTGCCTGTCTGCCTGTCTCCCTGTCTCCCTGTCTGTCTCCCTGTCTGCCTGTCTGTCTGTCTTCCCGTCTCTCTGGCTATCTGTCTGTCTGTCTGTCTTCCCGTCTCTCTGGCTATCTGTCTGTCTGTCTGCCTGTCTGCCTGTCTCCCTGTCTGTCTCCCTGTCTGCCTGTCTGTCTGTCTTCCCGTCTCTCTGGCTATCTGTTTGTCTGTCTGTCTGTCTGTCTGTCTCCCTGTCTGTCTGCCTGTCTGTCTGCCTGTCTGTCTGTCTGTCTGTCTTCCCGTCTCTCTGGCTATCTATCTATCTGTCTGTCTGTCTGTCTGTCTGTCTGTCTGTCTTCCCGTCTCTCTGGCTATCTGTTTGTCTGTCTGTCTGTCTGTCTGTCTCCCTGTCTGTCTCCCTTTCTGTCTGCCTGTCTGTCTGCCTGTCTGTCTGTCTGTCTGTCTTCCCGTCTCTCTGGCTATCTATCTATCTGTCTGTCTGTCTGTCTGTCTGTCTTCCCGTCTCTCTGGCTATCTGTCTGTCTGTCTGTCTTCCCGTCTCTCTGGCTATCTGTCTGTCTGTCTGTCTTCCCGTCTCTCTGGCTATCTGTCTGTCTGTCTGCCTGTCTGCCTGTCTCCCTGTCTGTCTCCCTGTCTGCCTGTCTGTCTGTCTTCCCGTCTCTCTGGCTATCTGTTTGTCTGTCTGTCTGTCTGTCTGTCTCCCTGTCTGTCTGCCTGTCTGTCTGCCTGTCTGTCTGTCTGTCTGTCTTCCCGTCTCTCTGGCTATCTATCTATCTGTCTGTCTGTCTGTCTGTCTGTCTGTCTGTCTTCCCGTCTCTCTGGCTATCTGTTTGTCTGTCTGTCTGTCTGTCTCCCTGTCTGTCTCCCTGTCTGTCTGCCTGTCTGTCTGCCTGTCTGTCTGTCTGTCTGTCTTCCCGTCTCTCTGGCTATCTATCTATCTGTCTGTCTGTCTGTCTGTCTGTCTGTCTGTCTTCCCGTCTCTCTGGCTATCTGTTTGTCTGTCTGTCTGTCTGTCTGTCTCCCTGTCTGTCTCCCTGTCTGTCTGCCTGTCTGTCTGCCTGTCTGTCTGCCTGTCTGTCTGTCTGTCTGTCTTCCCGTCTCTCTGGCTATCTATCTATCTGTCTGTCTGTCTGTCTGTCTGTCTGTCTGTCTGTCTTCCCATCTCTCTGGCTATCTGTCTCGCACATATGATGTAACTGCAAAACAAAGGCGCTTTAGCCACCGACAGCTGAGGGCAAGGGGTGCAGACAACACACATACACACACACACACACACACACGCACACACACACACACACACGCACACACACACAGACACACACACACAGACACACACACACACACACGTGTCAACTACTGTTAAAATAACACGGCAGCAGCTGCTAAGGAGACTGGTCTCTTTTAGCACCAAACAACACCTCTTAGACTCACAGCCAGACCCAGACACCCACGTGAGTGTGTGTGTGTGTGTGTGTGTGTGTGTGTGTGTGTGTGTGTGTGTGTGTGTGTGTGTGCGTGTGTGCATGCGTGTGTGTGTGTGTGTTGCTTCACGCTGTATCAGAAGACTGGGACTGTCTGGAGCTAACAACGTCCAGTCTGTCTCTTACACACACACACACACACACCTTCGCAGCAGTCCACCAGTTGCAGCAGTTGACAGTTTGACAGGAGGTTTGGTCAGTGTGTGTGTGTGTGTGTGTGTGTGTGTGTGTGTGTGTGTGTGTGTGTGTGTGTGACATTTGCCTTCACAGACATTTGTATAGAACATTTGTGGACATCAACATTTGTGCAGCATGTTGTCTGTCACCCGGCGCTGCTCACATGTGCTGATGTCCTCACAGAGACAGACAGCTCCACCCTGGTGTGTTCAGGGACTGTCAGACATGCTGCCGTTTGCACCTCCACTGTTGGACACACTCGTCCTTGAGAAGCTGCATGCTGGCAGTCGGGTAGCGTGGAAGGGCGATGTGTTGAGGGCCCTGGCCAAGGGTCTGAGATCTCCACGCTTTGAGCTGTTAAACTTGAGCGAGGGGCAAGAAGGGGACACGACACCACCACAAACAATCAGCCCTTTATTCTTTAAAAGCTCCAGATATTAGTTATAGTTACAACCAACAACCTAGTAGGTTATGGAGGTGTGCATGGATATACTCATTTGGGTGTGAAGGTACACGCTAGCATGTTTAAATGCTAGTTTGTGCCTTCATGTCCAAAACGCTAGCGTGTAGTTTCACACCTACATGATAACGTGTACTGTACTGCTAGCTGTTAGACATGAAGGGACACGCTAGCATGTGCACTTAAAATACAACATAAGATTTGGACACTTCAAATACCCTAGAAACTAGCATGTAGATCCAGACTGTAGGTAACATGTAGACTGAAACATGTCAGTTGGTCAGATATGTTAAGCTCTATACAGGGTTGAAATGATGATGTGGCCACAACAACTGAAGGATTCATATTTTATACCTTAAATATTTATATTTACAAATACACAGGAGGTGATATCAGTCTAAACTGGAGTGAAGGGCCTCGACACAAACTATCAGCATGAGAAATATTCATTTACTAGTTTAAAATATTAGTTATAGATACAATAAGCAGTTACTTTGCTGTTTTATTTCTGACTATTTTTGAACTTGTAGGTGTAAATTTGTTCATGGAAGTTCATCAGAAGATGTTTTGTTCAGGTTTTACTATATTAAAACATGTCTGTCAGTGTTTCTGAAGGACAGAATGAGACCGATAATAATCTCTTTATTATTGTGACAGAGTCCTGTAAGGCGATTTCAAAGCGTTGTAATAGGATGTGCAGTAGAATCATGTATGGATTATGTTCCAGGGGGTTTAATGAAAGGAAGTCTTTATTACCCAGATGCCCCAAGGGCCCGCTGGTCACTCTGCTGTTGCATCATGGCTAGCAGCTGGCACCAAACGGCGGAGAGAAGAGGCCTCTGTGTGTGTGTGTGTGTGTGTGTGTGTGTGTGTCCCAAACATGACACGCTGCCAGATTCCAGGAAACAGGAAACTGACTGGCGGGAAAATGAGAGCGACGGGGGGTCAGTCTTTTGTCCGAATATAATCCAGTGGCCGCTCTCTCTCTGTTTCCCCTCCTCCTCTATTTCTCCCCATCCTCTCTCTCTCTCTCTCTCTCTCTCTCTCTCTCTCTCTCTCTACTGTTTTCCAGGAAACAAGGCAAGCTGCTATCTGGCTTCCCCTCCAAAAAATGGACAGAGGGAGGGAAGTGGGGGATTCCTTGTTTGGGGAGAAAGAGGGAATAGAATGAAATGGTGCCGTTGCATTGAAATGTGTGTGTGTGTGTGTGTGTGTGTGTGTGTGTGTGTGTGTGTGTGTGTGTGTGTGTGTGTGTGTGTGTGTGTGTGTGTGTGTGTGTGTGTGTGTGTGGAGGGGGGTCGAGTCCAGTTGGTCAAATGAAAGGATTTAAGGAGCCATACGGCCTGATGAAAGTAGAGAGGAGGGCGGCTATAAACCTGATGACCATGACGAGAAAATAGAATGCTGCAGTAGAGTTCATGATGCTGTTAGTGTGTGTGGGATTTTGTAAAACTCAAACTCTCAAAACACTTTTCTTGCCACTGAAACTGACTGAAGCCTGATTTAACCCACAACTAACCTACCAGCTAATTTTACTTTATTATTTTTTTTATTATTTATTACTTTATTATTATTTTATTGTACTGCAACTTTAATGCCATTTTAATGCTCTGCATCCTTTTATTATTTTAATGTTTTTTTTATATTCATTTTTTAATCATGTTTTTCCTTTGTAAAGCACTTTTCATACAAATAAACCTGCCTTGCCTTAGCCTGTAGAGTTTTAGTCAACCTCTCTTCCATTGAAATGCTTTGAGAAGTTTCATCAACATTATATTTCATATCACTTCCCACAACAAGACTGCAAAACAGCTAGATGTCTTTATTCTGTAATAATAATAATAATAAACGTTATTTATATAGTACTTTTCGTACATAAGATGTAGCTCAAAGTATTTTATTAAAAATAATAAAAGTAAAGTAGTATTTATTATGTTTTTTACTGTCATCCTCCTTGTTGTGCTGATTTGTTTTTACACCACACCAGAAGACTTTGACAAGAAAAAGAAAGAAAAAGAGAGAGAGAGAGAAATAAAGAAATAGTTGTAATATTTTAGGGTTATATATATATATATATATTTTCCTTTCCTTGTGGGCTGATCCAGGGAAGACAGAAACAGAGCAAATAATAAGATGTGTGTGAATAGAGAGAAGAGACACTAAGACACTCTAGAAGTTGTTTTATAGGAGAAAGAAGTAGAAAGACGGAGATGTGATGTGAAGATAAATCTGTTAACTGGCCTGGGAGAATCGATTGATGGAGGGAAGTGGAATATCCTCGCTCTACATCTTCAGCCATGACATGGTTGTTTCTGCGACCTCGCTGGCGTCGGGTCCTCACAGTGATTTATCCACCAACAGCCTGCAGCCACACAACATTTCTCAACTGTAGTCACCATTAATCTCTATAACCTTTCACTTTAATCAACCGTTTGAAACAGCTTCACTCCTATCAGTGCTAGAAAGATTTCCTGGCACCGTAGGAAAGGACCAATAAATCACCTGAAAGCAGGTGGGGTGTTTGTGGTCCGATGGAGAGAGCCAGGGTTAGGGCTTCAACTCGCTGTGTGGCGCTGGGTGCCATGCTCAAACGTTCAGCTTGTGGACCCAGTGGGAATGAAACCCCCTGACCCCTGACCCCTGGTAGGGTTGCTGCCTTGCTCTAACCCTTAACCCTCCGAACCCCAAACACTTTCTGCTCCTTTTACTCATTTTCCACTGCAAGTCCTGCATCCCTGTGGAATCAGCACAAGCATGGCTACAAGACATATGACACTCCAAAATGTCTTTTTGTGCAGTATGAAACAGATAGAATGCCATAAATCATAACGAAAGAAAGAAACAGAAACTTCATTTCTTTGAAAATCTATTTTACAAAAAAGAAAAACAACAGAATCTCTTTTCCCAGTGCCCAGTGTCTTATGCATGTTATAAAAACCTTCTTTATATACTAAGACACATATTTACAACTGCTACAGGCGTTTTCAAGGATCCTTTCAGACACCAAGGCATTTAGCTCTTGTAAAATTGTGGAATTGTTGCGACGTCACTGAAAATGGCAGCTGAAGCATTCAGGGTTCTCCTGCTGCGCTGAAGAGTCCAGAATCTCCTGTTTTTTACAGAATCTCGCAACACAAACATTTTTATTTTTGGGCAAATTTTGAAATGATGCCTGGGGAATCAGGTGGTTTTTAATGAAATGTCAACATTTTAATTTTAGATGCGTTTATTTTTCCAGACGTGACCGTCACCGGACCAGGAAGCATTTGACGATCTCCGGTTGCGAAAGTGTACAGAATTCTTTTTACGAGATCTAGCTACGGCAAATGGTTTGATTTGGGGGATTTTGTACATAATGAATGTAAAAAAAAATAGTGAAGTGTTGAATGTTTCTTGGCTGCTTGTTGATCCACAGAAATGTCCTGATTCAAGATTCAAGATTCAAGGAGTTTAATTGTCACATACACACACGAGGTGTGTAGTGAAATGCAAAGTGGCAATGCTCAGCAGAAATGTGCAAAATAACAGGTTCACACTATTTACAATAGACCAACACAATATTTACAATATTTAAGAGCTCTATATAAAAAAAACAACACAATATTTACAATAAGAGCACTTTATAAAAAAATATAGTAAAAAAAGGGAAAATTGTATGTGTAATATAAATTATAAATTATGTGTAGTCTTTACCTAAGTGTGTGTGTGCATAAGAGGGGCAGTGTGTGTGTCTTGGTGGGGGCCCTGGTGAGGTCGGAGTTCACAGTCCTGATGGCCTGAGGAAAGAAACTCCGTCTCAGTCTCTCTGTTTTGGCAGCGTGACTACGGAGGCGCTTGCCTGACCGCAGCAGCTGAAACAGTCCGTTGTTGGGGTGGTGAGGATCCTTCATGATCCTGCAGGCTCTGGTTCTGCACCTCCTGGTGTACAAGTCCTGCAGGGTGGGGAGTGTAGTTCCACTACTCTCTACAGAGCCTTCCTGTCCTGAGCGGAGCTGTTGCCAAACCAGGCAGTGATGCTTCCTGTCAGGATGCTCTCCACAGCTCCAGAGTAGAAGGACTGAAGGATCCTCCGGGAGACTTTGAATTTCCTCAGTTGCCTGAGGTGGTAAAGGCGCTGCCTCGCCTTTCTCACCAGAGTGTCAGTGTGTGTGGACCATGTCAGATCTTCGGTGATGTTGACTCCCAGGTATTTATACCTGCTCACCCTCTCCACAGTAGTCCCATTAATCCCCAGTGGTGAGTACGTCCTCTGTTGTTGTGTCCTCCTAAAGTCCACAATCAGCTCCTTAGTTTTGGTGACATTCAGGAGGAGGCTGTTGTCCTGGCACCAGAGTGACAGATCAGCAACTTCCTCCAGGTAGGCCTTCTCGTCGTTGTTGGAGATCAGGCCCACCACCACTGTGTCATCCGCAAACTTAATGATGGTGTTGGAGCTGAACCTGGCCACACAGTCATGTGTGTACAGGGAGTACAGTAGGGGGCTGAGGACGCAACCCTGGGGGGATCCTGTGTTCAGGGTGAGGGGGTTGGAGGTGTGTCTACCCACCCTGACCACCTGGGGCCTGGCGGTCAGGAAGTCCAGGATCCAGGCACACAGGGGGGTGTTCAGTCCCAGCTCAATCAACTTGCCAGCCAGTCTGGTGGGGACTATGGTATTGAAAGCTGAACTATAGTCAATGAACAGCAGTCTCACATAGCCCTCCTTCCGGCTGTCCAGATGAGAGAGTGTGGTGTGCAGTACCTGGGAGACAGCATCATCCGTGGATCTGTTGGGACGATAAGCAAACTGCAGCGGGTCCATGGAGCAAGGGAGGAAGGCGCAGATGTAGTCCTTAATCAGCCTCTCGAAGCATTTCATGACCACCGAGGTGAGGGCCACCGGTCGGTAGTCATTCAAGCATGCTGGAGAAGCATTCTTGGGCACAGGGACAATAGTGGATCTCTTGAAGCAGGCGGGGACCACAGACTCAGCCAGGGAGATGTTGAATATAGTGGTGAACACTGGAGCTAGCTGATTAGCACAGGTCTTCAGTACTCGTCCAGATATGCCATCTGGACCAGCAGCTTTCCTGGTGTTCACCCTCGTCAGAGCCCTCCTCACACTGTGCTCGGTCACAGAGAGTGTGTGTTCATCCCCAGCGGTAGAACTCACTCCGGTTGCGCTAACGGTGATGTTGTTAGCCGGCGAGCTAGCGCTGTTGTTGCTAGCCTCAAACCGTGCATAGAATGAGTTCAGGTCCTCCGCTAGGGATGCGTCGGCACTCACAATTGCGGGGGGTCTGCCCTGGTAGTCCGTTATAGTCTGTAGCCCCTGCCATAGGCGTCTGGTGTCGCGCTGCGACACCAGATAGTTTCGGTCCTGAGAGATAGTTGGAGCAGAAATAAGACCTGGACAGAGAACAGAGACTCTGATGGATCCTGGTCCTGGAGATGCTGCTGGAGGCCCTGGAGTAGTCCTGGAGTTTGACAGTTTGGTGGATCCTGTTTTCCAAAGCAGCATTTACAGTAAGAGTGGATATGACCCCCCCGCCCCCGAACTACACAGGAACACTTTTATGAGCCTATCAACGACATGCGACTCTCACCCCATTTGCTCACCCTCACAGACCAATCTGTCTGTTATTTTAACGATAGCCAATAAAACGGCTCAGAGCTGCTTTTTTTTATGATGATCTGACGAGTGTTCAGATAGAAAGACAGAAGAAGAAGAAGTGGAAGAAATGTCACTCTCCCACTATGGCAAACAAGCACAGCAGGTTCCAACAATAGACCGTAGCTATGCAAACAGGGCCGTTGACGACCATTCAAATCCTCCCCCATATGGAAATGTCCTAATTGAGCCACTGTCCATGAGAATGGGCAGACAGGGGAGGGGTCAAGGGTGAATACTGAAGGACTGAGTTGAAGTTTGAGGAAGTCATTGGCTTAATCTAGAGCCGCCACTTCAGAGCTGCTGCTTTGATGTGTGAATCCCTTCGATCCCTCCATCGCTCACAGGAAGACAGTCAGGCCTGAGGTCACTTTGCACTGCTTGGTCATGGTTGCTTGTCATTTATGGTGATGCTTCTTCTACTGCTTGACTCACTGTAAATCACTCTGGTTAAGGCTGGTGACTGGAATGTAAACCAGGAAACAATCTGGTCCCATAAGTGGACCGGCTTGCTGGGTCTCATTTGTTGTCCACTATTGAACGACAGCTTGTTTTCATCAAAACATCAGAGTCTTTGTTGTACTGAAGGAGAATGGGAAGTGTCAGTGGTTTCAACTGACTCAACTATATTCAAAGGCCTCATTCACACCTGTCTCATATCCAGACTGGGTCTAGATCTGAAATCCGTCCCCTTTCCCTTGCCAAAACATAGATTGTCACATGACTTGCTCTCGTTATATTTACATCCTTTCAAATTGACACGTTGTGCTGACCACCTCTGGAAGAGGGTTGGGTTGGATGATTGGACCTTCAGTGCATCTTCACCTGGATGTGTTTTTGTGCTATCCAATTAAAATCTGTTCACCATGTTAACGCCAGGCGTAAAAGCCACATAACTGTTGCTGGGATCAAATCTGTGGCATTTCAATCACAGGACAGTCTCTCTAACCAACAATCCACCCTCTAACATCCAAGATGCGTTTGTCATCCCATATCTATTGATTATGCTATGCTATGCTGTGTTGTGTTGTGTTGTGTTGTGTTGTGTTGTGTTGTGTTGTGCTGTGCTGTGCTGTGCTGTGCTGTGCTGTGCTGTGTTGTGTTGTGTTGTGTTGTGTTGTGCTATGCTATGCTATGCTATGCTATGCTATGCTATGCTATGCTATGTTATTTCTATGCTATGTTAAGCAGCAGAAAATACATGATTTGCTGTTCAAACCTTTGTAGCTGCAGACCGCTACGTATGCTACGCTATGCAATCGGACCTCTGGCCCCGCCCACAATCGGTCAGAATAGAGCGACCCATCAGATTGTTGGCAGTGTGAACGCCCAGTGAGGGAGAGTTAGATTAGATGTGTGTGTTGGTTCAGTCCAAGCTGCCTGCTCTGCTCGGTGGAGATGGCAGCATATGGAGAAGCTTCCGGACAATGGAGCTCTTGTCATGCTGACCTCAACAAAGAGGCCGAGACAGGCTCAGACAGGGGGCCGGCGACCACGCTGTGTGTGTGTGTGTGTGTGTGTGTGTGTGTGTGTCGCTGAGGTCAACTGAGAAATGAAACTGTGTTTTTGTGTGTGTGGTGGGTTTGAGATCACGTCTGTGTGTGCATGAGAAAGAGAGTGTGTGTCTATTTTTATAGTTTCATGTTTTTGATTAATTTTTTATTCCTATTTTGCTTTCAGTTCCTCTTCCTCTTCTTCTGGGACACGCTGTCTGTCCTCCCATCCGTAGATTTCCATCCTTATTTTTATGTTATAGATCATCAGTGAGCCAAACGTTTTTCTGTCATCATGTCGGCCATGTTAACTCATGGTCATCACATCACATCATATTTGTCTGTCTGCTGTAAAACGTCGTAAACCTGGATTACCCTCCCTGTGTGTATCTATACTCCACCACACAAGTGGAAATCTGCAAGTTCCTCACTGTGGTGTCCCTCACTGTGGTGTCCCTCACTGTGGTGTTCCTCACTGTGGTGTCCCTCACTGTGGTGTCCTTCACTGTGGTGTCCCTCACTGTGGTGTTCCTCACTGTGGTGTCCCTCACTGCTCTACCCAGAGATCACCTGTCAATCAAACAGTGTGTCCAGTACTGTGACGTCTTTCTCCTTTGATTTTCTGTTGATGGAGTTTGAGTTCCTGTAGGTGGCGCTCTTTTCTTTGTCTGTTCAGCCACGGTGGCTATCGCTGCTCATGCTAACTACTGTTATGCACACACACACACACACACACACACACACACCAGAGCCACAGACAGTTATGTTGGTTATGTAAGAACAGATTCAGTTTATGTGTCACTCAGAAAAACAGCTAGAACACAACAGAGAGAGAGAGAGAGAGAGAGAGAGAGACCTAACGACAGTCAGTTTGTTAATAACCAACCAACCACAGGAGCTGCAGGGAGGAAACCACACTGGATTACAGTTATTTAACCCTACACACACACACACACACACACACACACACACACACAATGATTGTTGTTCTTACAGTTACTTAACCCTCGATATACACACACACACACACACGCACACACACACACACACACACCATAATGAATCAGTTATGCTGATAACTTGTGATAAGCAGCAGCTGTTGTTCTGTGTTAGTCAGTTTGTCTTTCAGTTGATTTAAAGGGGAACGCCACAAGTCCCGTGGTTCAGAACAGTCTCACCTTTTTGTGGTATTTAGTTCCCTTAGTTGTTGCTTTCATTTTTCTCTCATATTGTTTCATTGTTGGTAGTGCACATCTTTTAAGTGCACATCTTTTAGAAAGCAGTAGTAGTGGTACCAGACCGCCTACCAAGTCTGCTTGATATGAATGGGACTGGCTTACTGTCTGAAAAACAGACCAGCAGTCACCCAGCATGAGAACATGGTGATACCACTTCCTGCTGCCGGCATCGTTTGGTGAGTCGCTTCCAAACAGTTTGAATTTGAGTTTCTACCGTGCAGTAAAATCTTACTGTGACATTTTGTGCTGGTTTGGGTTGAACGTGGCCGCCTCGACATGCTGGGCAGCACAAGCCACGCTGCTACGGCACGTTGTTGACCTGAGTAACGCAAAAGTACTCTCACCAGCTCCGTTTGATAAAGAGTAACTTTATAACTTATTGTAAATGAACAACTCTCTCAAACCCACAACCCAACCTCAGACTTGTAGCGCATCAGGTGTGGACCTGCTAGACATGAATGGTCTGATTTTGATATTATATTTTATTGATATCGTTAAGACTTTTCTACTTTCTACCCAATGGGCTTCACTCATCTTCACTTCACTCCATCTCGTCGTTTAATGAAACTGAGAATCTCCCAGAATCCCCAGAAACACTGAGGATCTCTCAGTCTCCTTCATCCCCTTTCACAAGTCGACTGAGAATCACTTTGTTCACCAACTCATTTATAGGACCTGGTCTTGGTGACGCTGGTGCAGAGACCGTGGACGCCTAACGGGATGCAGTGATGAACCCGTGTCACCGGGCGCCACGACGTTCTACCTCAGAAGCTGCAGCATCGATGTTTCTCTGCTCTTTGAACGCAGCGTTGCGTTCACACCCAAAGAGTGAACTATGTTGTTAAGAGTGTGAGCTAACAGAGAGGAGACGACCTCCCATCCACCACAAACCACAATAAAACAAATATCTGTGTGTGTGTGTGTCAACAGACGCGTGTGAATGATGTGCTAACAGCTTGTATTTACAGTGTCACTTATCAGTGGTAGCCTACATACGCATACAAGAGGGGGAGGAGAGAGAGAGAGGTATGAGGTCGTGTAACACTCACAGAGGGGGAAGGGTATTTACTGTTACTGTCTTTTCTGTGTGATGAAGTGACATTATGCTTTGGCCACGCCCACACTACGCCGGCGCCTTCAACCCCCGAAAATGGAGCTTTCCGAAGACGCTCTCCCAGGTGGATAAATATGAAAATGGTGACCTCGCGTTGTAGCGTGGACGACGAAAACAAAGACTTCTGAAAACAAAGAGGTTTTATTGTCACGTGATCCAGGCGTGAGTGGTCTGTGCATTTAAGAAAATCTAGACATGAAAATTGAGTTGAGCTGAATTGAATTGGTTTGTTTACGTTCACTTAGAGGTCAGAAAACAACAAAAGCACCAAAAGGTTCAGATCAATTTAGATCAATCAACAGTGTGTGACCACTTACCTGACTATCTGTATTGCCCCGATGTGGTAAGCCCCGCCCACCTGCTGCTCCGGGCAGGTTAGAACATGAACTTTCACATATTAATAGGTCTGGAGGAAATTCATTCATTCATTTTCCACACCCACACGGGGAGGCTGGAGCCTATCCCAGCATGCATTGGGTGGAAGTCGGGAAAAACCCTTAGACAGGTGTGAATGAATCTGAAACAGGGCAGTGCTGAAAAGGTAAAATCCTCCTCTGGATGAATTAAAGGTTTTTAAAAAATCACATTTTATTTCAGTGTTTTCTTTCAATACAATCAATCAGTTTCACCAGTTGGGTTGGTGAAATCATAACCACAGTTTTCTGGATTATCAGGATTTTAGGGAAACTATTCTCTCAAGGTCCATTTGTCTGTGAGCCTGGATAGCTCAGTCGGTAGAGCATCAGACTTTTAATCTGAGGGTCCAGGGTTCAAGTCCCTGTTCAGGCGAACTGCCTTCTTTTCAACAGTGCTGGCTCTGAATCTTGCAAGGAAACAGACAGATGAACACATTTGGTATCTGTCAAATTCATGGACGAGAATGTGTTGAAACCACTTAAATTGAGTTGTTGTGGGCGTGTCTCAAAGCCTTTTGAAGCTGTTTCATTGGCCGATGAAGTCCGGTTGCGGATGATGGGTTGTGATATTTTCACACACTGCAGGTCTCATTGAATTACATGGGGTATTGTGGGTTTTGTGCTCATGTGAACGGGGCCTTGAATGCAACATCTTGGAACGTGCTCAGTTCCCATCGATTCAGTTTTCAATAACAGTTCATTCATATTGATACTGTGTGCAACGTGTGTAACTCGCATCATTACATCACATCACATTACATTACATTACATTCATTTAGCAGATGCTTTTATTTTATTGCATTTATTGCAGAACCAGTGCTGAGGTAAAAGTCCAAAACACTGGTCAGTTTATCTCCACACTGCTTCTGTTCAACTATCTTACACTTCCTCTCTCTCTCACACACACACACACACACACACCACAAAGTTGTACAAACATGCACACCACGTGGACACTGACATTTACGTCTCTCTCTCATACACACACACACCAAATAGTTACACCATCAGTCTGTGTGTACACCACATGCTCACCTCATGTACCTCCCACTTACAACACAAAGTTACACAAACATATCAAGGGTATTTTTGCCCCAAACGCCTGTTGATTTCTGACCCTGACACACACCTACACACACACACACACACACAGCAGAGTAATGCAAACATTTGTCCACACACTTGCATTCTCTCTCTCTCTCTCTCACTCTCTCTCTCTCACTGTATATCTGTATAATCTCTTTCTTTCCCTCACACACACTATTTCTTTCTCATTGTCTCTCCGTCGTATTGTCTCAGTATTACCAGCTCAATCCCACAGACAACAGTGCAGTGTTTACGCTTCCTGTCTGCAGCTCAACACTCAACATTAACTCTGTCTGAAATGTCCCTGCAGTCCCTACACAACGGCACAATACACAACACGGTCCAACGGCAACAATGTACTTTGAAATGCACCTTTACTCCCGTTACAATGGGCTTGAAATGGTGCAATACACAACAACACACGGTACAATAACGACTATGATACTGCAACATCATTACACCATTAGAGTCTTTGAAATGCCCTTTATCCCAATACAAGACACGCTTTAAAGTGGCACAATACACAACATGTTAAAACAAGGAAGATATTACAACAACATCCACTGACATGCCCATTTAGTTTCATAAGGGTTGTCAGTTATCAACCTTCTCATGCCATTTTTAATATTTGAACTTTGAAGAAAATTCACTTCCTGATTTCTTTTGAATTTGAAACGGTTTGACTCCATCACTGCTCCACTTTTATGATCTAACCAGCCAACTAGATATTTGGATTTCAGTACAACAGACTTTGAAATGGTGCAACCAACATGTCAGGACTTAAACCTCTCCTCTCTCCCACAACAAGACTCACTTCAAAACACATGGAAGTCACCAGCATTACAGGCTGGGATGCAGATTGGCAGAGCTGCTCTGGAGGCAGACAAAATGTGAAGCCTCAGTGGGCGGAGCCAAACCACAGTTTGGCGCAAGCTAGCTAACTCAAAGAAGGAAGTCTGATATCAAAGAAATACTTCAACTCAACCAACGACATTATTTCTGCCTCCGAGAAATGTTTGTAGAACTAAAACTCCAATCATGTTTCATTCCACCAGATTGGCACCATTTGGAAAAAGTGACCCACTCATACAAAATGTTTGGTGGGATGAAAGTAAAATTCACTACGCAAAAAAACATGAATGAGTTATTAAGACGTTTGCCAGCAAAATAGCAGCTTCCTGAAGATGGAATCAGCTTTAATCTTTAAACCTGCACTATGTAACTTTATGTAATGTAGGAAACTGTTTGTATCTTTGTTAGCAGCGTCAGCCATCTTTCCTCGTGGTAAATCAGCTTTCTGTAGCGCTAGTTCGCTCACTACTGAGTTGTGGCTTGAGTTCGTTTCATCACTTCCTGTGCTCGGAGAAAACGTTCCCCCGGTGTACCTACTGACTCCAAAACTTCATTGGGGTGAATGAAGCGAATCTGCAGCGGCTCAATGAAGGGGGAGGGGCCAGTCTTCTCTGCAGCAGCCCCACTTCAATGAACCACACTGATAAGGTGCTTGGATTTCTATATTAAAAAGTGACATAATGCAGCTTTAAATATTGACAATGAAGATAAATAAAAACTTTGGATACATAGTATGTTGAAATGAAAGCCTTTAATTCATTGTGTTGATATTTGGCAATGTAATGTAGACCTCAGGTCAGAAAAGTTTTCTATAAAGTATTCTGTATTTGTACACTGACAAAAAGACGCTATATATCCATTTTGAGACCAAAGGGCTAGTGTAATAAGTCTAATATAATATAGATGCGCCCATCCTCTGAGAGGTTGGTATTTTGTGGACAAAGGTCTTTAGATAGCTTCATAATAATACTTCCTAATACTTACTTTCACACCAGCAGTGAAGAAGGCCAAATAGACCCAACAGGACTGGTGTTCTTCCTTGTTTGCAACTGTTTTTAAAGTTATTATGGAGTCCAGTAAGAATGTTTTATTGCTATTTGTTGTTCTAAATCAGTTTTATAACTATTGCAACTCAAAAAGGACCAATAGATCCTGTTCATTTTAAAATATACTACTAGAATGTTTTAGCAAGCCTTGGTCCCAAGGAGAGTTAAAAGGATGATGCAACTTTTAATATACATTGATACACTTTTATTCTTTCTTAATTGTTTTCTTTCAAAGTTTATTATTGCAGTTTCACTGGATGTATTATTGTATTGTGTTATAATCAGTTGCCAATACCAGCCATGTGATGA
Organism: Hoplostethus atlanticus; assembly: GCA_034670405.1. Classification (NCBI taxonomy): domain Eukaryota; kingdom Metazoa; phylum Chordata; class Actinopteri; order Trachichthyiformes; family Trachichthyidae; genus Hoplostethus; species Hoplostethus atlanticus. The sequence goes on from JAXDDX010000219.1 coordinate 435,856, forward strand.
AATGAAGCTTATAGTGTAAACAGTGAGACAGACTCTTCAGGCCTGACACATCCATAGGTTATGAATGAACTAAATAAAGCATTACACTATCCATCAAATAAGTCCATCATTCAAATCTCTAAAATATCAAGGCTCCGGTCTGTAAGAGTGTCATTTCATCACCCAATGACTTACGCTACTGACTCTCCTGGTAAATGTACTACAACTTATGTTCATTTTATCCAATCAATTCAAGGGAAACCGCCACTTTAAGAAACCTTGTTTTGTTTTGGAGCAACACTTACACACACTTTTATATCCATTTACCACTTACTGCTCTACACTTTTACCACACTAATGACAGTAAGTGCGTTTGGTATTTGCAAAACTTGTTATTATCTCCTTAGCTGCGTTGATCCCAAACAAAGTGATGGGCCGGTCTGGTAAAACTGCAGAATGCGCTTTAAAGGATTTTGCTCTCAGCTCGCTCGGAGGGGGTTTGGTAATGAATGGGACAAAAGTAGCTTCATTCAACTCCCCCCTTCTTCTTTCTCTCTACCCACCCTGCCCCCCAGCACACTGTTACAATGCAAGACCTCCTTTCCCCAACCCCCGAACCCCCACCCAACACACACACACACACACACACACACACTCCTGCCCTGCCCTCTGGAGAACAGAGGCAGGGGGTGGGAGGGTTTCCCCAACTATTTAAGCAGATTCCAGCAGATGGTCGGGGAACTCTAGAAGAAGCGCTTGATCTGAGAGCGTCTTTCTACACCCATAAAAAAAACACCTTCCTCCTCTCCTGGAGTCACATTGCTCCTCATCTCCTCCACGGTGGACCTGACCCTATTTCTTTCTGTTTTTTTCCTCCTCTCTCTCTCTCTCAACTCCTGGACCAATAAGTCTTACCTCTCCTGACGTCTCTAACCTCGATCCTGGAAAGTCTCCTCAAAGCCTCGAACCCTTTCTCTCTCGTCTCGACTTCCAGAGGACCGAGTGACTTCATCCCTCGGCTGGCTCCCTCCTCTTCTCCGGACAGAGAACGTTTTTTTCCCCCTCCCCAGCCCTCCTCTGTGGGACCAGACATCCAGCTCCTTCGTTCAGCGAGGACTGCGGAGCAAACCATGCCCTCCGACTTTCTAACGCCTTTCCTGGAACTGGATGAGGAGTTCTGCAAGGTGAGAACAACTGGCAATTATGGCCATCAGTTATCGGCAATCAATACATTTTAGATATTTACTATTGTGCAATATCTCGTGTCCCTTTTGTGTTTAGCTGATGTGCTAAAAGATGGTGAGAGAAATGTGAATACCTTTTAGTGAATGGGACTATAGTTGACTAATTCACACATTAAATGTTATTGTTTGCTTGAGTTTTAAATTCTTTCTGTACAAAAGGTTTTTGAACTGATTTGGAGATTATAAAAAGTGTTATAAAGTGTTATAAAGCCTCTTTGGGTAGAGAATACCTTTGCTGTAACTTTGGTGCAGAGTTCTGAGGTTTGATGCTACATCTTGTTTTAAAGTAGAAGCCAGTTTAGATGACACTTCGCTAAAAAGTATAAAATCCTGAGGAAGTCATATACTTACTGAACCATGAAGAGTGTTTTAGTCTGGGTTCACGTTACTCTTCCTGAAAGTTTTCTAAATTTTCAAATTTAGTGAAAAGTTTTGTCTCAAATAGAAATGTTTGTAGATGGTAAATTTCATTCCTTAAACTTTCCTTGAAATGTGTGTATGATTGTGCAAGCTCAACTTACACTTTCACCAAGTGTTTTTTAAGTTTTATTTCATAGAACATGAATAAGCACAGGCTATACTTCTACTTTTAATCAACAACTTCTTGACAAATCTATTAGTATTTCCATTGAAATGCATGCGGTGCTGTTACTCTAGATGCAGCGTTAAAGCCCTTTGAAGTGACGCCGGCCCCGCCAGCCTCGCTCCAGCGCTCCAGGAATGCAGAGAGCTCACTTCCATTCTTCTTCTCTCTCCTTTTGTGTGACAGAATTTCCGCGGCCTGGAGACGACAGATGGTTTGTCTACCGGCTCGCAGCAGCAACGGCAGCAGAGTCAAAGAGTCCTGGGCTTCCAGCGTCGCCATTCTCTCTGCCCCGTCACCCTCCCCAACTCCAAGTTCAACAGCAACAGCTCTGAGGTGACCGAAGCAGCCTTCTGGGGGCTCAACATGGCCTCCAGCCAGCAGTGGAACAGGGAAGGCCAGCTTCCTCGCTCCTCCCTCAATCACATCCCTTTCAGAGTAGACCGCTCCATCAGCATGATAGAGGGGAATGTGACCGGCTTGGCGGGCGGCGAGGAGAAGATGGCTAGCATGTCCCCAGCGCTGCTGCTCCCCCCCGCCCGGCCTCAGCATCAGCAACACCTCCCTCTCCTCCACCTCCCCGTCCAAAGCCCTGGCCCCTTCCCCTCCCATCTCCACCCGGTACAAGACCGAACTCTGCCGTACCTATGAGGAAAGTGGGGCCTGTAAGTATGGCGCCAAGTGTCAGTTTGCCCATGGTTTAGATGAACTACGAGGCCTGAGCAGGCACCCTAAATACAAGACGGAGCCTTGCCGTACTTTCCACACTATAGGGTTCTGCCCGTACGGAGCCCGGTGCCACTTCATCCACAACGCCGAAGAGCTCCATGCCGCCGCCGCCGCAGCCGCAGGAAACGCTGCCATACCTCCACAGAAGCAGAGGCCGAGGCCTCCTCTGCTGCGTCAGAGCATCAGCTTTGCAGGGTTCTCCTCCTCTCCCCAGAGTTTCCAACCGGTTCAGGAGTCGCAGCCTTCCTCCCTCCTCTTCACTCGGGCCTCCTCTGTCTCTCCTCCTCCCTCCTCCACAGGGAGCCCTGAGCTCCTCTCCCCTCTCTTCCCAGAGCCCAGGTCGCTGAAGCACTGCCCCTACCCCTTCTCTGGCGTCACTGACCTGGCCGGCGACGGCAATGATGCGGCCCTGCGCTTTTACGCCGTGACTGATTCTGTCAATGCCCGGTGTCCCACCTCCATTTTCACCTCCAAAAACCCCAGCCTCCCGCACCACCTCCCCCCCCAGCGCCTGCCACTCTCCCTGAGCGGTCTCCCCGGGCTCCAGCGATGCTCCTCTGCAGACTCCCTCTCTGAGGAAGGCTACACCTCCTCCTGCTCCCTCAGCTCGTCCTCCAGCGGCTCCGAGTCGCCGAGCTTCGAGGGCCGACGCCTGCCCATCTTCAGTCGCCTGTCTGTTACAGACGAGTAGAGAAGGGTTGAATAGCGTTTTACTTTAAGGTTGGATTTAGGTAGGGGCAGAAAATCTGACGGTTTCATCTACGTGTCACGATCTGACCTTGGGTTGTCATGTCCAGCCTGCAAAGAAGAGATGGCAGGAACTTTGTCACTTCGTCATCCCATCTTTATTGTCTCTCTACACTGTATTCAGTCTAACAAAGCAGAAATTCCATGAAATAATAGAGTTTACAGTTCAGATATGAGTGACAGATGGTTAAAAAGCTCAGTTTTCAGTGCCTACGTAAATCCAGCCCGGTGAACGTACCTAACTTTGTGCATATTGCATTTCTCATCCAAGCAGTAGTAGCGCTGCTCAGTGTTTGTCCAGTTTTAGCTGACTTGTTTTGGGGTTTTTTTTGTTATTGTTTTTTTGTGGTTGTTTTTTTCAGTTATAACTGCTGTATACTGTTGTATACCCGTTTTTAGAGAATACTCGGAGGGTACTTCACTTAGCTTTTTGGCATTCGCCCTTATGCTGGTTCTGCTCAGTGGGAAGTTCTGTGTGAGAATTTCCCGTACCCGTCTATGAAAAAGGATATTGTCGGTCGTGCTGTTTGCCCTATTTATGACTGCCGTGCTGTCCACCTTTAATAATAGTGATGACATTTTTCAGGGTTTTTCCAGAATTTCAACCTCGTCATTTTTCCATTTTGATTCCGATTGTCCTTGCTTATAAATCTATTCAGATTACCCAGTCTAGTAGCACTGTTCCAGTCATATTTAGGGCTTTAAACTGGTATGGAACTAATGTCTTGTCCATGAGTAAGAGGGGCAAATTACTGTATTTGGTTAGTGATTGATCATTAATGGCTGCAGACGTTTTATCCTTGAATTCACTTGATTTCAGAACTCCCATGTGTCCCTTTTGTGTCAGCCATTTTGAGTCCTTGGTAAGTACTCAGTTAACTTGCCTTAGGGATAAAAATGGCGCAAGTGTAAAGCAACCCATTGCCTCTCTCTCTAGTTACCAAAGTTGATGTTAGAGTATCCCTAACCTTATTGTACTGTCACCGCCTAGCCTAGCCTTAAAACAAGACGGATAACATACAGTGTTGTAATTATTATTATTGCCATAGCTTAACACTTTCCTTAGACTTATTTATTTGCTTTTTGTATGATTTGTTGTTCCTGACAGAGTTTGTTTTATGATTGTGTTAATGCATTTTACAATGCCGCAGAAAATATGCTTTACTTACTAGTTGTTGTTGTTGTCCCTCTGCTTGGTTTAAGCTGCAGTGGGGTCCAAAAGAACGAGTCTGCTACCAAGAGCTGTTTCATCATTCATCAAAAAGCGAATACACATTTGCAGTCAAACGATGATTTCTCAAACAAGATCGCATCATTTCATTAATAAGTCCCTTTTCAAAATTAAAGCACTGGCAGTAGCAACAATAACACAGAGAGGTCCATATTCATTTAGTCAATATCTGGTGTTAGTTGTTAAAAGACTAAAACATTCCTAATGGGTATTTGTCAAAGATCTAAAAGTTTAGATTTGTATCAGTTCAAAATTGTGTATTCTTGAAGAAGAAGTATATCAACTGGGTAAAAACATAGTATTCGTTTTTGATAAATGATGGTAGTTGGTAGTGGACTCAGACTTTTGGACCCCACTGTATTCTGTAGCTTTAATATGGGTCACGGAGAGGAGAGGGTCGGAGGAGGAGGACATTTTGGCATTCTTTATGTGTGTTGCCTTATTGGCTAATAGGCCTAGAAATCAAGACTCAGTGTATTCACACCGCAAGCAACCCGACAAACCGGTCACCGCTATTTTTCTACCACATCGCGGTTGTCGCTTCCTCGCTTTTAGGCATGGAAAAGTTACTGCAGCAAAATCACCCATCAGCAGCTATGTCATGTCCATCGTTGTGGAATGACTAGCACGATGACTAGCCATCAACTAGCTCGATTCAACCATCGGTCAGCAGCAATGTGGTCGCTGGCGGTGTGAAGGCAGTGAGTCTCCTCTCCTCTCCCTTTAGGCCTCACCCCAGAGTTTAATAACCTTTTCCCACTTGTGTTACCACTCTGATGACGGTAAAAGAAGGAGTCACCACACACCCATGGCCTCGAAAGTAGATCTTCAGTAGATCTTCATGAGACACACAACCACCATCATTTCATTAATGTTCTTTTAGCCTTTAACTATCCTTGTATAAGCTTCATGCTACTTACTGTGATGTTTACTATGAATTCACATCATAAAGGTTTTTGTCACCCTCAATGGTGGGTAAATCGACTTTAGGTGGGTTTACCCTCCACTACATCCTTGCTTGATGCTCTAATGCTTCATTAAATACATTCAAGCAGGTAATAGATGTAACTCTTCACAGTTCAAAACCCCCACCAGTCCATGAGTGTGTGCTCTCTTCTTCTTCATGTGAATACAGGCGAAATATCGACCAGTAAATTTAGCTGATTTTGTTACGATTCTATCAGAGTTGCCTTGATGACAATGTGTTTGTAAGAAGCCATAGCTAGGTCGACCTCTGTAGCTAGCTAGCTAGCTAACTCTCCGAGCGGCAGGTCAAATCATGTGAGTTCATGTGAAATCAGACGAGAATCTTGTTTTTTTTTGTCTTCAAACCGACTCGACCTGCCCCGATGTGAGTCCAGTGACGCTTCTGACGCTGTAGCTTACTGTTAGCTTGACCCGACAGCAAGCCAGCAAGCCTTTTTTGTAACTTTTGTTAACTTAAAAACTTATTTATTTTGTTTTTCAAAGAAAAAACTATATTGTGTTTGTTTTTTATATTGTGGTTTTTTTTTTTCAATATAATTTAAGTGCATTTATTGTTTACATTCCATGGGTTATGTTGGAATCCCAGCTGTTTATCTTAATATATTGTGTCCATCTTTATTTCAAAATAAAAGTCTTTGGGAAATAAGAGGTCGCTGGATTGCATTGTCTTATATGTTATTACATCAAGCATGATCTTCTGTCTTTCAGGATTTGATGTTTTGTTTTTTTGTTTTTTGGGGGCATAGTATACATGTGAATTTAAATGATGATCCAGAGTGATTTAGAATGAGTTGACCAGAATAAACCTCAGTTCCTAGATCAGCAACATTACACACAACCAATAATAAGGAAATCATGGGTCACTGAATAGATAAAACAATTTCTGTGGCCCTAGAATGGCCATGTAAAACAGAAAAGAGCTTAGGGAGAGAGGTAGAATTAGGAGAGACGAAAGAAATAGATGGTGCAGAAGGCCATAAGGATGAACAGATGCAACACACCCTCACTTAAAAACAGTTAGAATTGGATAAAGAACATACAAAATACAAAGAACAAACTCCAGCAATGTTAAAAGGTTACTGGCTGTCAATCTTGGAGTCAGAAATTCAGCTTCTTCTCTTCATTGCTCTCAAACAAACTGAACAGTTCTCAGACTAAACCACATCTTCTAGGCTGAAAACGTCTTCAAGAAGCACCTCACACCTCTCCACACTGAATCATATCCTCTCTTCCTCCTCTATTTGCTCTAATTGTTTTTTTTCTTTACTCCCTGTATTTTCCAGGGCCACAGGAATGTTGTCAGGGCTATGAAAACCTCAACAAAATGACAAAAATGTAAAATTTAATGTAACTAATCCAATCCAGGCAGGGTTTCCCTGCAGCACATTAGGGTAACAATTCACAGCAATGGAGATGGATGATAACATTACAGTACAATTGCCTTCACCAAGGATTCGTATTGGTGAACTTTCTGAAATTATTGTGTATTGCGTAGTTAAATATGAGGAACAAAAGTAGGAAGAGTATCAGGGGACACAGGAATATTTGCTACAGCTATAGTCTGGCCTTCACACTGCATACAACTTGGTTTATAGTGTAACTCTATCCTGACTGATTGTGGGCGGGGCCAGAGGCTGCAGCTACAAACCTTTAAACAGGTAAATTATGTATTTTTTGCTGCTTTAGTATTGCCTTTAATAATATGACACCGTTTTGATGGGCTGCCACAGCTAGCTAGCAGCTGGTAATTCAGTAGCATTCATCAAAAATAAACTCAAAAACTCAAAAAATAAATACAAATAAAATGACTTCAGAGCTTCACGTCGACCTCTCATCCATTTTAGACTTGCCAGGCGGAATTATTGTTCATGAATCAAAATCACCAGTGGAGAAACAAAGAAGGACAAGGAACCACAAAAGGTTCAGCCGAGGCCGACAAGCTTGTTGACCGTCCAGATATGATCAGTTCCCGTGGTCGCTCGACTCTAAAGGAATGGACTACTGGCGGCTTATTGATCGCGTTGCCAGTAACAGTGCGGACGCTCGGTTACTATCGGTTGCTTGTGATGTCGGTGATCTAGGAGCTGAAGCTCGTTCAACCGTTGTACTTACTTGACCGTGTATTAATCAACTAACTGCCCAAATTGTGATGTGAGCACAATGTTCTTATCTCAGGGTGGGGAATGACAATCGTGGACAAAATCGTACTACAAAATAAGAGCGGGCACGTTCGGCGAAGCTTTCCCATGATCAGTGTGTTGTAGCCCTTTACGATCATCTGTGTCTCATCGACAAACAATGGAACAAAGATTAGCTCTTTCTCTTAGCTGCGTCTGGGGAATCTCCCAGCCCTCCCCTGTGTGTGTGTGTGTGTGTGTGTGTGTGTGTGTGTGTGTGTGTGTGTGTGTGTGTGTTGTGTGGGAAGAGGAGTGAGGTTTGTTGCAACTCGTCTGAACAGACCAATTTAGAGCAAGTGACACTGAGAATGTTTGGGCAACAGATGCTCGAACAAAGACTTCCCAGCATTCAATGGGACACGGAGATACTTGTGACTGATTTCCATCTATTCACACAAAGTGGAGCAGAAGTTGGGGTCCTCCTCTGTGTGTGTGTGTGTGTGTGTGTGTGTGTGTGTGTGTGTCCCATTGTGTGTACGTATATATGTCCCACTGTGTGTGTGTGTGTGTCCTGTTCTGTGCATGTGTGTGTTTGTGCGTTCCATGTATGTTGTGTGTATGTGTGTCCCTCTATGTGCATGCACACATTTGTATGTATATGTGCACAGGGAAAAGAAGCAGTTGGGGTCCTCTGTGTGTGTGTGTGTGTGTGTGTGTGTGTGTGCGTGTATGTGCGTGCGTGCGTGTGTGTGTGTGTGTGTAGTGGTATTCAGGCTGAGGATATCCCTCCAGTGAATGAATAACAGTAGAGGGGCAAGAGCAGTCTCCCACAACCCCCATGGCTGTTTACTATTGAATAAAGTGAGTGTGTGTGTGTGTGTGTGTGTGTGTGTGTGTGTGTGTGTGTGTGTGTGTGTGTGTGTGTGTGTGTGTGTGTGTGTGTGTGTGTGTGTGTGTGTGTGTGTGTGTGTGTGTGTGTGTGTGTGTGTGTCCTGAAAGGCCATGGGCCGTCCCTCTGCAGCCCCCCCCCACCGTCCCCGCCACCACACCCCTCCCCTCCCCTGGTCATGCAGGCCTTTTGTGTTTCCCCGGCTTTCCCTTTTCAGTCGAACATCTGTATGCTAATGGGACTCAATGGGAATGGACTGGAATCGGCATGGGAGAGGGTGAGGGGCAGCTTCCCTGTATGTGTGTGTGTGTGTGTGTGTGTGTGTGTGTGTGTGTGTGTGTGCGCGTGCACGTCGAGTTGGGTGAATGAAGTGATTTGGGAGACTTGGTAGTAGGGAGGGAGTGATTGCGATGGGGCTTAGAAAGGAGAAGAATAAAAAAGATTTATTGAGACTTAACGGGTGGTAGGAGGCGGGGCCGGGAAGGGGGCGGGGCCTGGCGGGGGTATCCCTGAATCCCTGAATGTCCTCAAATGCCCCCCACAAGACAGCGAGAGAGGCTTGGAGAGGGAGTTGCATTGTAGCTGAAGTTTGCTTCGGTGAGACTCCTAGTTCAGCGCTGGTGACCAAAACCAGATTTTCACCTTCTTGAAATGTTATGGTGGGATGAATGTGACCTGCCTACTCTACTGTCAACCTTCAGTTCAAGTAGAAACATGGCATTTACAATCAAAATACACTTTATCCTCACAAAGAGAGGATAAGAATGATCAGGTTTCATAAAGAAAAGAGAAATAAAAGCCTGGCAGAAAAAAAGTTTTGTGTGTTTGTATAGAAAGTCTACTGGACACCAACCATGCAGGGATGAAAGCACAACGTCACCAGTTGAACAAAGCTTCCCAACCGGTTTCCCAGATAGCAGACTAACTGACTGAGGGTTAAAATACAGGACTGACTCAACAGTAATGTTCAGTGTTATTTCAGTGTTATTGAAGGAGTCATGGCTCAGTGGAGCTGCAGATGGGCGGGACGGACACAGCAAGCATGGAAAGTGACTCACAGCTTTGTGGATAATCTTGAGCTGTCACAAACTGAACCGTTCAAAATGAACGCAATCACGGTGTCGTAGGAAAAGGAACCAGGGTTTTCGGGGGTCAATACTCAAAAAGGCATCGCCGTACCATGTGACCCGTGTCACTTTGAAAGTTGGGAAGTTGGAGATTTGATACGATGGGAGATGGTTCAGAAATCTGTGATGGTTTTACGGGTAGGATTTCTATGTACACCTGGTACACCATGAAGTAACCACTAAAATACAACCACTTCCAGGAAGCAAAAGTAAAGAGATTTTATATCAAACAGAAGAAAAAAAGTGCACATATTTTGGCATTATTAATGAAGCTAAATGAGCTAAAAAGGTGAAACGTGCTTTTAATTTGTGTGTTGCTGTGAAAGGAGAGTATCCGGTAAACTTTAAATACCAGTAAAAACAATAAAGCAAGAACAACAAAAGGTTGGGAAAGATGATGTAACATCTGGTGCAGCCATTGCTTGTAATCTCAAATGAATCACTTCTTAAATTCATATCAACCTAGACAGATTTGACAGCCTACATCACAATGTGCTGATGCCATAACGTCCTACCAGGCGTCTCTTCTTCAGCCAGCAGCGCTACACAGATGCTTCGGGGGAAGCACTGCCTCCGGGTCCTGCTGTTACCGTGAGCCCATCTGAAGCCCATCTGAAGCCCATCTGAAGCGTGGTGCTGTTTTGCTAAAAGTTGAAACGTTCTAATTAAACTAAGAGGAACGAGCAACAGCACGTCGTTTCCACTGAAAACAATGAGGACCCAAGCCAGCAGCGTAGAGAGGTTCCCCGTGGACTCACTCGGCTGTTTTTTCCCATCATGCCTTGGAGTGTGAGAGAGTGTGAGACTGTCTTAGTGAGGCACTGCAGCGGGTCTGTATGTTACTGATGGACTAACAGTCTGTTTGACGGCGCTACACTGTGTTGTACCACTGTGGTGTTTCTGAGCCAAAGGTATTTCCCACTGTGGGATCGACACAGGACTACTACTACTACTGCTACTAAAAGTACTACTACTACTGCTACTAAAGTACTACTACTACTACTACTACTACTGCCACTAAAAGTACTACTACTACTGCCACTAAAAGTACTACTACTGCTACTAAAAGTACTACTACTACTGCTACTGCCACTAAAAGTACTACTACTACTGCTACTAAAAGTACTACTACTACCACTACTACTACCACCACTATTGATACTACTACTACCACTGCTGCCAATACTACTACTACTACTACTACTACTACTACTACTACCACTGCTACTACTACTACTACTACTACTACTACGTTTTGGTGCAGATGTATTGAAGACTGTATTGACATGGTACTACACATACCACGTACCTCCTGTCCTGTTAAAAGTAGTACATGTTTAAAGTTTGGTAGTATCAGTGATTCTACAAGAATGTCACATTAAAAAACTTTTCACCTAGAATTGTTTTGGTCACAGTACCAACCTTCCCATGATGCACTAGTGCAAATGAAAGGTTTCATTCAAAATGTTCCCATTTCTGAGGAAAACTTGAAATTCATCACTCAACTCAACAGTTCAACATTGTGGATGATTACATTCTCAAGTATGTTAGTATTTCATCACCAGAGGTCTTAAATTTCAAATACCTCAGATCTGTGTATAAAAACCTTCATGCCAGCAATAATTTTACAAAAGTTGGTCTCAATTATTTTTCAAACGATTAACATGCAGATCCCATTTCAATCAATCAATCAAGATGGCGCGGCCGTGTCTAGACGCCGTCGTGGTAGCTCCGCGGAGATTGTGCGTTTTTTTTAGTTTTTGTGTTTGTTTTTAATATCTTTTTTTGCTCAAACACATCGGCACTAACATCCTACGAACGCAGCACACTTTTGGACATAAACCTTTGTGCAAAACAAAGGTTTTTGTCCACTTTTCCCATCGACCCAGCGTGGCCGGCAGAGATAGTACGAGCGAGCCACAACAACAGCAGTGGAGACGCATCTACGGGGAGACGAAGGAGGAAACATCGGGGAAAACGGAGCGGAATTCGGAACAGACTGAGAGTTCAAGCCCACCGTCCACCTCTGCCCAGCATCCTTCTTGCTAACGTCCAGTCTCTGGATAATAAGTTGGATGATGTTAGGGCGAGGATTAGATTCCAACGGGACATGAGGGATTGTAACGTCTTTTGGCTGACCCCGCTGGTGCCGGATCGAGTCATATGCCCAACCGAGTCCTTCTCTGTTTTCCGTGCGGATAGAACGGAAGAGTCTGGCAAATCTAAGGGTGGAGGGGTTTGCTTCATGACCAACAACAAGTGGTGCAACCCCAAGGACATTAAGACTCTTTCTCGTTCCTGCTCGTCGAACCTGGAACATCTGACTATCTCATGCCGTCCATTCTACCTTCCCCGGGAGTTCAGCTCGGTCATCACCACAGCCGTCTACATACCACCACAAGCGGACACTGACGTAGCACTATCGGACCTACATGATGTGTTATGTCGGCATCAGAACAAGCATCCCGACGCGGCTATGTTGGTGGCTGGGGACTTTAATAGGGCGAACCTAAAAAAAGTCATGCCGAACTTTCACCAGCACATTACGTGTGCTACCAGAGGGGAAAGAACGTTGGACCACTGCTATACGCCGTTCAAGAGAGGCTACAAGGCTGTCTCTCTCCCTCCGTTCGGCAAATCAGACCATGCCGCCATTTTCCTGCTACCGGAGTATAAACAAAGGATAGCACGGGAAGCGGTAGTGACGAGGGACGTAAAGCGGTGGTCTGACCAATCAGAGGCTGAGCTACAGGACGCTCTGCGTGACGTCGACTGGGACATGTTCCAATTCAGTTCCAGGGACGTCAGCGAGTTTACGGAAGTAGTAACGAGCTTCATAGCAACGCTAGTGGATACCATCGTCCCCACGGTGAAAGTTAGGTCCTTTCCTAACCAAAAACCGTGGGTTGATAAATCCATCCGCGACGCTTTGAACGCCCATACTGCTGCCTATAACTCCGGTCTTGTATCCGGCAACATGGACGAGCACAAGGCAGCATCCTATGGACTGAGAAGGGCGGTGAAGGAGGCCAAGAGGAGGTATAGGGACAGAGTGGAGTCGCAGATGGAGCAGCGCGACACCAGACGCCTATGGCAGGGGCTACGGACTATAACGGACTACCAGGGCAGACCCCCCGCAATTGTGAGTGCCGACGCATCCCTAGCGGAGGACCTGAACTCATTCTATGCACGGTTTGAGGCTAGCAACAACAGCGCTAGCTCGCCGGCTAACAACATCACCGTTAGCGCAACCGGAGTGAGTTCTACCGCTGGGGATGAACACACACTCTCTGTGACCGAGCACAGTGTGAGGAGGGCTCTGACGAGGGTGAACACCAGGAAAGCGGCTGGTCCAGATGGCATATCTGGGCGAGTACTGAAGACCTGTGCTAATCAGCTAGCTCCAGTGTTCACCACTATATTCAACATCTCCCTGGCTGAGTCTGTGGTCCCCGCCTGCTTCAAGAGATCCACTATTGTCCCTGTGCCCAAGAATGCTTCTCCAGCATGCTTGAATGACTACCGACCGGTGGCCCTCACCTCGGTGGTCATGAAATGCTTCGAGAGGCTGATAAAGGACTACATCTGTGCCTTCCTCCCTTGCTCCATGGACCCGCTGCAGTTTGCTTATCGTCCCAACAGATCCACGGATGATGCTGTCTCCCAGGTACTGCACACCACACTCTCTCATCTGGACAGCCGGAAGGGGGGCTATGTGAGACTGCTCTTCATTGACTATAGTTCAGCTTTCAATACCATAGTCCCCACCAGACTGGCTGGCAAGTTGATTGAGCTGGGACTGAACACCCCCCTGTGTGCCTGGATCCTGGACTTCCTGACCGCCAGGCCCCAGGTGGTCAGGGTGGGTAGACACACCTCCAACCCCCTCACCCTGAACACAGGATCCCCCCAGGGTTGCGTCCTCAGCCCCCTACTGTACTCCCTGTACACACATGACTGTGTGGCCAGGTTCAGCTCCAACACCATCATTAAGTTTGCGGATGACACAGTGGTGGTGGGCCTGATCTCCAACAACGACGAGAAGGCCTACCTGGAGGAAGTTGCTGATCTGTCACTCTGGTGCCAGGACAACAGCCTCCTCTTGAATGTCACCAAAACTAAGGAGTTGATTGTGGACTTTAGGAGGACACAACAACAGAGGACGTACTCACCATTGGGGATTAATAGGAATACTGTGGAGAGGGTGAGCAGGTATAAATACCTGGGAGTCCACATCACTGATGATCTGACATGGACAACACACACAGACACTCTAGTGAGAAAGGCGAGGCAGCGCCTTTACCACCTCAGGCAACTGAGGAAATTTAAAGTCTCCCGGAGGATCCTTCAGTCCTTCTACTCTGGAGCTGTGGAGAGCATCCTGACAGGAAGCATCACTGCCTGGTTTGGCAACAGCTCCGCTCAGGACAGGAAGGCTCTGCAGAGAGTAGTGCGTTCGGCTGAACGCACTATTGGAACTACACTCCCCACCCTGCAGGACTTGTACACCAGGAGGTGCAGAACCAGAGCCTGCAGGATCATGAAGGATCCTCACCACCCTAACAACGGTCTGTTTCAGCTGCTGCGGTCAGGCAAGCGCCTCCGTAGTCACACTGCCAAAACAGAGAGACTGAGACGGAGTTTCTTTCCTCAGGCCATCAGGACTGTGAACTCTGACCTCACCAGGGCCCCGACCAAGACACACACACTGCCCCACTTAGGTAAAGACTACACATAATTTATAATTTATATTATATTATACATACAATTTCCCCTTTTTTACTATATTTTTTTTATAAAGTGCTCTTATTGTAAATATTGTGTTGTTTTTTTATATAGAGCTCTTAAAAACTGTGACATTGTAAATATTGTGTTGGTTATTGTAAATAGTGTGAACCTGTTATTTTGCACATTTCTGCTGAGCATTGCCACTTTGCATTTCACTGCACACCTCGTGTGTGTATGTGACAATTAAACTTCTTGAATCTTGAATCTTGAACAAGTGTGGAGACTGGGAAGAAGAAAACAGGCTACAGATTCAGCTGAAGACAGGTGGCCCCACCTTCTGGGCAGGTTTAGGTACTACGAGTGTGTCTGGCAGATCCTCAGTGTGGTTTTCTTGGGTTAGGTCCAGCCAACGGGCCTGTGGTGACTGGAGGAACTGTTGTGTATGTGATGAATGAGCTGTTGGTTTCTTTGTATAAGGACGTGGTGGAGGGTAAACAACTAAACTGAGTCCCACCCACCTACACACCTTCTTAGGCTCACATATGTCTGAATTGAGTTAGTTTGCATCATAGTAAGTAGTATCAAACTGATGTTAAATATATGAAGATGTTTTTTTTTTTAAAGGAACAATAAAACAAATTAATACTTTTGTGCAAGTATAACACATTTGTGTCAGTGTTAGTGCCTTGCTTTTGAACTACAAGGCAAGATCCTCTCAGGGAGAATAAACACCTGCCCTGTCCCGTCCGATTTTATCTCTCTCTGTCTCTCTCTCTCTCTCTCTCTCTCTCAAACAAACACACACACACACACACACACACACACACCTTACGTCCTTCATGTGTTTTATGACCCTCCTTGTTATATATTTCCATTGATTGACTTTTTGCATCATAAATGAATTAAAACATCGATTACATGCCTGATGCAACGGGTCACAGGGTCACAGGGTCCATGTAGTTATCGTTTCCAAGCAAAACAACTGGAATGAGCAGTAAGTAGGAGCGTATCAGCAGTAGGTGGAGCATCTGTGGGCCAGTTGAGGTGATAAAGCAAATCTCAGTTCACCTTTGGACCATACTAAAGTATTTGCATACTGCTCTCAGGGATTCATGTTTTCACTTCCTCTATGGGTTGAGACAATTCTCCAATCTCTTGACTATGAAACCCTTTCAATCGGAAATAAAAAAAAAATGCTTTGTCATCAAGTTAAAAACAAGAGCCTGAAAAACGGACATTTTGGAGATTTGTTTTCAGCAGACAGCAGCGATGTAATAATAAAACACATCACTCTGACTTTCATAACTTTTAGTGTCTCCAACGCCACTGGGCTTCAGCATCAGGGACAGCGCCCAGCAATACCAGAGGTGGAGGGGGGGCAGTTGATGCATATCGGTGGTTCGGATCTAACTGTTGTAAACTCTGTGTGAAGTGGACAGCATGTGTGATTGGTTGTTTTGAGCTGGGAGGAAATGACAGCAACTAAATTGGCTGAATTATGGATAAATTGCAGATATTTATATTTGTATAAGGGAGCCATACATGTAGATCTGTTTTCATGAGGACATCCTGAGTGCCAGTGTATCGGTTGTTGTTTGGACTATTTTGCATGTAAGGATTTGCACAATGAACAGATGTATAAATAGATGTGGGAGTGCTGCCATTCAAAAGATAAATGGTTGCGAGCAAATAAAAACACTGCTCGGGGGGGTGATAAACTCTTAACCCTTGTGTTGTGTTCGTTTCCTGTTACCTACTTTAGTGTTCCCGGTCAAAAATGACCGACCCATTATAACTGTTTATAAATCTATCATTATACATATATTATCACCTGATGTTGTACTAGATCTTTTTATCAACTTCATTTCTAGTATTTATGACAGGTTTTGCACTTGTCTTTTGAACTTATGGCCTCATTGACCTGATCTTATACAACTCGTTTTTGAGTAAAAATAGCATAATTTATGGATTATTTTGACTATAGTCAATACCAGAGGAAACATACTGTACTATTTATCATAGACTACCTTGTGTCAAAGTTTAGACAGCACATTTGTTTTGAAACCCTTTCAATTTTTTAAAAAGTGGCACAAAATAACATCTGTGGTGTTCCCGGTCAAAACTGACTTTTTTAGTAAAGAAAGGTCATAGGCCTAAAACTATTTACACATTAACACCTTACCACATTACTGAACAACAGTAACAATATCAATATGAGTAAAAACAACAGAAACACTAATAAGTTTCATGCACATGGTTGACAACAGGTGATGGTTTTTGCATGTGCCTTGCAAATATGTGCACTGCATTTTAGACACACAATGCTGGTTTTGACGTCTCTTGGTGCACACGGTGTGCATCTCTTCCTTTTGTCTCTTCTGTCTGTGGTTCTTCTATGCCTCTGACCAATCCAGCAGAGGGTAGTGCTTTGGTCATTGTGCTGCCACAGAATGAATGGTGAGCAAGGCCCTACGGAGGCTTTATATACCTGAGCTGCGGGAAAGTTTCTGTATATTATTGAAATAATGTTATAGTATTTTGTCTGAAAGGTTCCCATGGGGGAAAGAGTCTATTGGGGAAAGGTTCCTGTCAGATCAAGACTCTATTGGGGAAAGGTTCCGGGTTGCCAGGGAAACTCAAGAAGGGGGGGTGAGGTCTCTGTGTGTGTGTGTGTGTGTGTGTGTGTGTGTGTGTGTGTGTGTGTGTGTGTGTGTGTGTGTGTGTGTGTGTGCGCGTGCGCACGCACACATGCACATGCATATAGGGGTCTGGGAGTGGCAGTGTGTCCATCTCACATGTTCCTGAACTCTCAATTTCTCCTACTTGTAGTCTCACCCATTCATTTCCAATGGCCGGTCATTTTTGACCAGGAACACCACAGATGTCACAAAGATCTAAATGATGATCTAAATTTATTTTGTGTGTTCAGATGTCCTGTGTGGACAAAGTCATGGAGATTTATTCCAATCAGATGAAATAAATTAAAGATTTCAGACATAAAAGTTGTAAATCGGTCAGATTTGACCGGAACACAACAGGAGGGCTAATATGTTCAGTAATGTGTTAAGCTGTTAATGTGTAAATAGTTTTAGGCCTATGACCTTTCTTTACTAAAAAAGTCAGTTTTGACCGGGAACACCACAGATGTATTTGTGCCACTTGAAAGGGTTTCAAAACAAATGTGCTGTCTAAACTTTGACACAAGGTAGTCTATGATAAATAGTACAGTATGTTTCCTCTGGTATTGACTATAGTCAAAATAATCCATAAATTATGCTATTTTTACTCAAAAACGAGTTGTATAAGATCAGGTCAATGAGGCCATAAGTTCAAAAGACAAGTGCAAAACCTGTCATAAATACTAGAAATGAAGTTGATAAAAAGATCTAGTACAACATCAGGTGATAATATATGTATAATGATAGATTTATAAACAGTTATAATGGGTCGGTCATTTTTGACCGGGAACACTAAAGTAGGTAACAGGAAACGAACACAACACAAGGGTTAATGGGCCAAGAGGCAGGTTGGGCAGCGTCAGACTGACCTGGTATCAGCTGGTTTCAGGGCACAAAGTCCACAAGAAAGGCTGTGGTAAAACCATCTAGTGACATTTTTACCACCTACCCTGGTGGTTGGGGGATTACAGGAGGCGAGCACCCTATCACGGGCGGCTTTACCGCGACTTCTAGTGCCTAGGACTGGCTTAAGGGATAAACTATTATACTCCCTAGAGACTTATTTCATGTACAAGGGCTGAATAGGGAGGACCCCGAACTCTCCTACCCATAAAAGGTAAAGAGGCCGAAGTGGGTTTTACAGATACACGGAAACAACAAACTCTCTTTCGATCAGAGGTCTGTGGTCTGGTGGATCTCAATCACCCGAGCTCACCATCCTCCTTCTGTACTGTTTTTAGGTTACAGTTTTCATGTCAGTTCGTCTTATCAGCGTCTCAATGTAACACTGTCGTTGCAGTTTTGGATGCTGTGGTGTCGGTTCAACATCCTGTTTCTGACTTTCAGTGATCACAGAGCCCATCTGCCAGCGCACAGCTGTCAGTTTCGGGGCGAACCAGGAGACATGCGTTATAGTTTATTTTCTTGTATGCAATGGATCATTAAACATTGTTATCAGCAGTATCATCATTCTCTCATTTCCTCTTCTACTCTCAGCCTTCCTCGCTCTTCACGCTCTGTACTAGAAATCTCATCCAACCTCGTTTACTCAGCAACATATTTGGGCTGTTTTGGTTTTGGTTAGATTGTTGACACCCATCAGCTACTTCCCTTTTCTTTCTTTTTCCTGTTATTGTCTTCACACTTTTACTCTTATCTTTTTCTTTCGCTTACAGCAACTGCATACCTCGCTGCCATAGTCATGGTGTGATTAAAATCGCATCCAGTTCAGCACTAACGGGACAAATAGAGGTGAGGTGTGGAGCAGATCTGACAATCGTGTCACTAACATACACTAGAATGAGTTACACAGTCTGAGAGATCTAGGTTAGGATGCATTAGAAAAATCAGACAAGTTCACAAGCTGAGAGAAAAAGTGATGATACAAAAGAGGCATAGATATTGGCTGTTGATGATGTGGCACCTGTAGTGACTGAACTGTGTTTTTATTGATTAATACGGCAACGCCTCTTTTCTTAGAGTCATAAGATGCTGCAAATGTCATGATCTGAATGACCAAGATGTAAGTACATGCTTCCTTTAAGGTTTTGGTTATTTTGACCTTTAACATTCCAGCTGAGGAGCTTGGTTCGAGACATTGGACTGGCTGGTGTGGGTCATCAGCAGCGTTGCCAGTAGGATAAGAGAATAGGAGACAGGAAAGAAAGAAAACGAGAAGCAGGGCACTGCTGAAAAAGAGGTTGAGTGTTGAAAGAACGAGTTGTTCCACAAACAAATGACAGCTTGAGATAACTAACTGAGAACGACTACCTGGGGAGAAATAATCGCCACATCCCTGACGCACACAAAGCAAATTAGACTCTTTATCCAGCGTGTACAATCATGTACGGTTCCTCTGGATCACAATGAAGGCTTCCTGCTTTGAGACAAAGTATGAATTACTGGGACCAATGACTAGTCCAGACTGGTTTTTACTTGTTTACCCACCTCCTGGTGTGGATAACAAATGTGTGTTAAGTGTGATGTGTGATCAAAGGAATATCAAATAACCTGAGCCAACACAAGCAATAGGTGCATATGAGCGCTCATGACACATGTATGATGATGATGACACACCTGGCCCTCTCTCAGCTCCGTCCACCAATCAGCTGCAACACAGAAGCAAAACAGCAAACAGAGCAGAGGGCCGCCGCAACGCATTCACACCAACAGGCAGATGTGGGAGTGAGTGTGTACTTGCATGCACACATACACACACACACGGTCATGAGAGCTGCTGGTACGTTTTGAGCAGGAAGCACATTTGCTGACGAGCATAGAAACACACACACACACACACACACACACACACACACAGAGGATATGGTTACCAGGTCATTATGACAATTAATCACTTCTTTTAATCGCTTGTTTAGGATTTGTGCAACAAATACACACACTAACATGCAAACACATACTACATTCCATTTTCACATACACACACACACACACACACACACACACACACACATATAAAAGCATAGTCCCGGAGTCCCGGAGGAAGAGCCTCCTTTTCCTCTGGCACAGTGGAGCAACGTCTGGGAATGAGATGAACTTTAAAGAGCTGCTTTCCAACAAAAGTGGTTGGAGAGACACGATCATTCAGTAATACAATGAATGAACAATAAATGTAGACCTAAATAGAACTCCAGAAATAATGATAAATATATAAATAATAAAGATAAATAAAGATTACCAAGAAACACAATCATTTATTCCCCATTTATTTATTTCCCAATAAATTTCAGACTTCCTCTGAAGAGTGAACACTTCACACAAAGTATGAACCACTGGGACCAACGCCAAGCTTACAGCGGAAGGCAAAGAGACTCGATAAGCACTTATAATTCCCCCTATAAGTGCTTATCGAGTCTTTTTGCCTATTTTTAAATCCTGGGCTCTATTTGTACAAATCCGTCATTTAGACGCCAAAATAGGTACAAAAAGTTTTGGAATTGCTCCGGTAGATCGGCTCAGCCGGCAGTCGCAAAACCGGCTGCTATGGCTGCAACGTAATCTGTTGCACTGTAATAAATTTCAAGTTGGTTAAACTTAGAAACGAAAGTTCACCTGCTGCCTTAAAAACGTGAGTAAACTCAACTTGAAGATAAGCTTTGTTTCAACTCAAAAGGTTAAGTTATACAAGTTGTTTAACTAATGGTCATTTGTTGTTTAAACTTGATACTCAAGTAGAGCAGCTGTTCTTCTGTTCTGGTTTGTATCCTACATACAATTAAAGACAAGAGTGAGTGAATGCAATACTTAAACTAGAAATCCTTATTTTAGTACACAATGATAATGTGGTGAGCTGAGGTTACTTCATTCACAGATAACACACTAGAATCAGCTTTAAGTAAACTCTAAAGCAGATTCTAGATTCAAGATTCAAGAAGTTTAATTGTCACATACACACACGAGGTGTGTAGTGAAATGCAAAGTGGCAATGCTCAGCAGAAATGTGCAAAATAACAGGTTCACACTATTTACAATAACCAACACAATATTTACAATGTCACAGTTTTTAAGAGCTCTATATAAA
This sequence comes from Hoplostethus atlanticus, assembly GCA_034670405.1. NCBI lineage: Eukaryota > Metazoa > Chordata > Actinopteri > Trachichthyiformes > Trachichthyidae > Hoplostethus > Hoplostethus atlanticus. The sequence continues at coordinate 456,934 of JAXDDX010000219.1, forward strand.
AATACAACACAATATTTACAATAAGAGCACTTTATAAAAAAAATATAGTAAAAAAAGGGAAAATTGTATGTATAATATAAATTATAAATTATGTGTAGTCTTTACCTAAGTGTGTGTGTGCATAAGAGGGGCAGTGTGTGTGTCTTGGTGGGGGCCCTGGTGAGGTCGGAGTTCACAGTCCTGATGGCCTGAGGAAAGAAACTCCGTCTCAGTCTCTCTGTTTTGGCAGCGTGACTACGGAGGCGCTTGCCTGACCGCAGCAGCTGAAACAGACCGTTGTTGGGGTGGTGAGGATCCTTCATGATCCTGCAGGCTCTGGTTCTGCACCTCCTGGTGTACAAGTCCTGCAGGGTGGGGAGTGTAGTTCCACTACTCTCTGCAGAGCCTTCCTGTCCTGAGCGGAGCTGCTGCCAAACCAGGCAGTGATGCTTCCTGTCAGGATGCTCTCCACAGCTCCAGAGTAGAAGGACTGAAGGATCCTCCGGGAGACTTTAAATTTCCTCAGTTGCCTGAGGTGGTAAAGGCGCTGCCTCGCCTTTCTCACCAGAGTGTCAGTGTGTGTGGACCATGTGAGATCTTCGGTGATGTGGACTCCCAGGTATTTATACCTGCTCACCCTCTCCACAGTATTCCCATTAATCCCCAGTGGTGAGTACGTCCTCTGTTGTTGTGTCCTCCTAAAGTCCACAATCAGCTCCTTAGTTTTGGTGACATTCAGGAGGAGGCTGTTGTCCCGGCACCAGAGTGACAGATCAGCAACTTCCTCCAGGTAGGCCTTCTCGTCGTTGTTGGAGATCAGGCCCACCACCACTGTGTCATCCGCAAACTTAATGATGGTGTTGGAGCTGAACCTGGCCACACAGTCATGTGTGTACAGGGAGTACAGTAGGGGGCTGAGGACGCAACCCTGGGGGGATCCTGTGTTCAGGGTGAGGGGGTTGGAGGTGTGTCTACCCACCCTGACCACCTGGGGCCTGGCGGTCAGGAAGTCCAGGATCCAGGCACACAGGGGGGTGTTCAGTCCCAGCTCCATCAACTTGCCAGCCAGTCTGGTGGGGACTATGGTATTGAAGGCTGAACTATAGTCAATGAACAGCAGTCTCACATAGCCCCCCTTCCGGCTGTCCAGATGAGAGAGTGTGGTGTGCAGTACCTGGGAGACAGCATCATCCGTGGATCTGTTGGGACGATAAGCAAACTGCAGCGGGTCCATGGAGCAAGGGAGGAAGGCGCAGATGTAGTCCTTAATCAGCCTCTCGAAGCATTTCATGACCACCGAGGTGAGGGCCACCGGTCGGTAGTCATTCAAGCATGCTGGAGAAGCATTCTTGGGCACAGGGACAATAGTGGATCTCTTGAAGCAGGCGGGGACCACAGACTCAGCCAGGGAGATGTTGAATATAGTGTGTGAATATAGTGTGTCATTATAAGTGATGTGGCTTCACAACTGCACAGCTAGCATTACCAGCAGCATACAGCAATTATAATACCAACAACATCTTCAGTGAAATGGTAGGCAGGTCAGCTCCCCCACTATGAACCACACCCATGGTGTCAACCACCACCAACCAACAAGCTTTCCAACTAAAATAAAGAACATAAACAAACAAATACCTGCAAAACATTATCTCCATGAACATGAATTATTTGCATGAACAAGAACAACAACAGACAATGGCAAAGTCAACAGTCTCCTAACGCATGCTGGGAAACCAAAGGCGGGGCATCCCCCCTCCCGTTTCCCTTATTTCAACTTATAACTTACAGACATGAGTTAAAGGGGGGGTATTGTACTCATTTTGGGCTATTTAAACTGTTCCTGGGGGTCTTTACAAGACGTTTGTGAAGTCTATATAAAAAAAAATCCTAAAACCAGCTTCTGTGGTGTGTGTTTCAGTCTCTCATTTTCTCCATTGTAAAGAACAGGCTGTTTTGAGGGCGTGGAGGTTGATTGGCCGTGGAGGTTGATTGGAACCTACACGCAATCGCCTGGCGGAGGCGGAGAGCAGAGCGCTCATGCAGTGATGGGCGGACCGAATCTTTTCAAAGAATCGATTCCTTCGAATTGATACATGTAAATGTATCGAAGCTTTCGAACCTTTCGAGTTTCGATAGTTTTTTTCCCGTTCGTTTTCAGTTTCGGTTTCAGTGTCTCGACTCTCGAGTCCGATGCGGAATTCTCTAGTGATGGGAAGACCGACTCTTTTAACTAACTCGATTCTTTCGAGCTGTCCGATAGAAGTGCATCGATTCTGAATCGATTCATTGTGATTCACCAACAAAAACATACCATCACACGTGAGGTTTGAACCTACAATCCTCAGCATGAGTCTGATGCTCTAATAACTGAGCTATACTAGTAATGCAATCACACGAGCGCCACCCTTTTCAAACCAGATGTGTAACTAACTGTAAAACGCCAACTAAATCACAAGTTAATAATAATAATATTTATAGTATTTACACAGAGTATTGCTATTGATTTCATTTTATTTTGTGTGCTCTTGACTTTCTTTTTCTAATAGAGACAGTTTTGCTGACCAATGTTAAATGTTAAATGGCTTATAGTTTACCCAATTACCAGTTCATTTATTAAACAACATCTTAAACAACAAAAACTGTTGTCAATGTGTGCAGAATAGATCGCTACATTATTACATTGGCCTTTTTCACGATCCAATATGGGTCCTTGATCCGGCGGGTACGCGGAAGTAGTCTCTCTCGTTCATCAGACATGAACCGCTCGGACATCTCGGACCGAGAGAGCAGATGTCCGAGATGTCCGATGTCCGAGAAGTCCGATAGAGACTGAACGGTTCGCGAGCCGCTCAGTCTCTCTCGTTCATCTGCTCTTTCGTTCGCGAGCCGCTCAGTCTCTCATAGCAGGCAGCGTGAGCGGTACCCAACAGCGAGCGGGCGTGGGCAGTGTGAGTCGGGATTCATGAGCACTCGGTCCGTTCGATTTGCTAACCCGGTACGTACCGGACACTAAAAAGATTCGTTCAAAAAGATTTGTTCGTTCCTTTCCGCCCATCACTACGCTCATGCTGCTCAAGGTAAACAAATAAGCTTGATGCAGGAATCTACCATAACCATGGCGGCCGCTCCAGAACCAACACTGAGACCGGACATGTTTGAGCCGGAGTCTGACCCAGAATGGGAAGAGGCAGCTGAGCGGTTCCACTTAGTTTCTCAATGATAACAATTCTGTGTAATATTGTACTTTCGTGCCTTGTGTTTGTGTATGTGGGTGTGTGAGCGACACTCTCTGCTGTAGCCGGTCTGTTTATGGCTCATGTCCATAAGCTTATTGAATACAACTTGCAGACAAGCTAGGATTGACAATTTTGTTGAGCTAGTTAGCCAATATATTATTGGATGCAATCTATTTACATCCAAACAGTGCAGCCAAACAACCAAACGCGATTGTACTAATGGTGGCTAAAGTTTACAGACACTGGTCCCAACAAATAACTTTAAGATGAGTCCTGACTCCAACCAATAACTTTACTTTTACTTTACTTTACTTTTAATGACTCCAGCTTTAGTTTTCTTACTTCTTCTACGCCCAACAAGCCCGTGGCTAGCCCCGCTAGCTCGTTAGCTAACCAGCAGTCGAATATACTAACCAGACTAATTTGGTAAATTAAATCAAAACATGGTGACACTTACAGATTCCAATTTTGCAGATGGGTCACATACCTTATGAATTGCTCCATCTTTAAGCTTCAATTTAGATGCTAATCCTGCCGTTGCTCAAGCAGTCTGAGGACTGATCACCGTTAAAAATAAAATTAATCCACTCTGTCCTGCATTTTCGCGTGTTGGGAGACTGTGCAGGGATCTATGTTGCTGCCTGCATCCTACAAAATAATAACTGGAGAGTTGATATATCTCCTGATATGTTGTTTTAGCTTACTCGTCGCAAAGTAATGGTGCATTCCAGTGTAAAACGGTGTCCGAATGTGATATGCGCCGATTCTCTTCACTAATGGCGCTGTAGTAGTTGATGTTGAGTTTAGATGCTTGTAACATTCTGAGACTTGCCATACAAACATGAGTTTGCTGCGGGCGATTATGTTTTCCCGAGCAGATGCACTGGAACACATTTAGATTGGAAGTTAGGAATACCGACTCGGAATTATCGATTTCCGAGTACAATGGAATGCACCATAAGCAATGGCTTGCGACGCTGCCGTGAGCTGCATTTTGCGACGACGTAAATGGGATTGGTTGTTCACCTGGGCGTGGGCATGCTCTGAGAGGGGCTGGATTAGCCCCTTATGACGTCCAAAGGAACCACTTTTTGAAACGGGCTGTTTTTCTCCTATCTTTGGCATCGTTTTTGGAAAAAGGAAAATACAGAAAAACGGGTTGACTTCCAGATTTCAAATTTTCTCAGCTGCTTAGGGAAGTAATTTCCTGTGGAACATGTATAAGCGCCAGGAATAAACCGTTTTCCATAATATGGGACCTTTAAATGAACATTGACAACCCGGACAAAACTCACAATTAGTCAAGTCAATGGATAACTTTAAGTTTAACATTTGAAAACTTATAAACTTGAGTTCAATATCCAAAACTTGTCATGACAAGTGGAATTAAAGAGAAGAAATATGTTAACTTAACTTAATGGGGCTATCAAATTTGTGTGGGGCAAGTGCGGCAATCAAAGTACGTCCACTAAAAGTGCTTGTTTTTGCCACTAACAGGCTCACATTGTTAGCACTTTTAGTGGATGTACTTTTATCGGCGCAGTTACCAGCACAAGCACTTTTGCACATCCATAGGCTCACCACCACGACTAGTAGCATAGAAAATGTGTTTGAAGAAGTGACTCAGGCACCCTGACAGTAAACGCCACACAACCACAGTGGCGACAGCAGGTGCGACATTTCTGGGAGGTCTTAGTGGACAGATATTTTACAAACATTTCAGAAAGTCCAGAACCACTTTTCAGCTGTTCTGCCATGAGTCTGAACCGTTCATTGGTCCGATCATGATCAAGTCTACATCATTCATTCAGAGAAATGTGTTCCCATCGCTATTTATTACATAGCTTAAAATGTAAGCAATGTAAGCAACATCTTTGTCGCGACATTGAAGACATTTTATGGAATTTTGCCATTTCCACGCAGCTTTTCTCATTCAACAACAAACGAATACCTGCTGCTAGTAGATTGCAGCATGCAGTTTCTCTCCTGTGCGGCGAAAGATAGAATGGAAGTATGATAGCCAGGAAAACCCTAATCTCCGCATCAGACCACTCCACGGGACCCATGAATTTGTTGACACATGAAAGCATCCGTTATTGTGGCGGCACTTGACCCCTCCTCGTCTCCGAAGGTGAAATGCGACCATGAAGTTTTCCTCTTGTCCATCAAGGAGAGACAGACACGCCCCCTCGTCCTCCAGACACTCAGGATGTTGATGTATAGTGCACTCCTCCAGGATGGCAACACAGGATGTCTGTGCAGGATGTCTGTGCAGATGTGTGTGTGCAGATGTGCACACGCACACATGCACACACACACACACACACACACACATATACAGCACACTCCACTATGCCATCAACAGATGTTCTTCTCTCTTAAACACACACACTGAAATATGTACACACACACACACACACACCCATGCAAGCACTCTCTGGACGTGTCTGTCTGTAGAGTCTGTCTGTCTTGGTTTGTTTATCTGTCTCTGACTTTCTTTATCTGTGTGTATCTTGGTGAATTCGAACAGATCCCAGGTCTGTGTAGATGTTGTGTGTTTGGGCCTGCATACACATGATGATTGGCGAGTGAGGTGGGATGTCTGACTAAATCCAGATAGCCGACCTCACTTCCTGTCACAAAATAACAACAAACAAGCATGGTGCAGTTTGAAGAGAGACTAGCAGTGGAGGCCCGCCGCTACTGGCAGTTTCCTCCTGTGAGCAGCCATTCTTGTAGCAGTCAACTTCAAGTGGATTGTGTTTAAAAACAATTTATGGACCCTCATCTGCCATCTAGTGTGCGAATGACGCGCTCTGTGCAGTCTGTTGATGATATTGACATTGTGGTCATTTTGCCAGCGGGCCTTAAGTCTGCCAAAAGCCCCTTCAACACACATTCTTGTTGTTGCTCTTGTGTCCTCCGCTGTCCCTCTGGGAATGGTCTCTGGACCCATGGCAACAGAGGATTTGCAGAATCAGCTAAGATGCATCACGGTATAGGAACCCCCTGCAAATACCGCCATGCTGGAAGAAGCCTCTCAGACTGACCTTTACGTGGGGCTGCCATCAACAGCCCCTGCACACTGTGGGCACCCCTATCTATCTCTGAAACCATTCACCTCATCTCTCAAATCATTTCTTCTTGGGACTTGGGATGAAGTTTGGCTTTAGGACTCGGCAAATGGCTAGAACTACCTCTCTGGTTATCATACAGGCAGTAGAAGAGGTGGGAGATGCTGGGGGAGAGCCTCTATAATGCCACAAACTTCTTGTATGTAGCCTCAGTGTTCCCACTCCAGTCCAGCTTGCTATCCAGGTGCACTCCTAGGTACCTGTAGGACTGCATCAAGTCTACATCCGAGAACTTCTGCAAGTGGCATGACTCTGAGTTGTATCTAAAGTCGGATGTGTAGAGAGTGAACAGGAAGCGAGCCAGGACAGTCCCCTGTATTACTGACTACCAGATCTGATACATAGCCCTGCAGCCTCACATACTGTGGTCTGCCAGTCAGGTAGTCTAGAATCCAGGTCACCAAGAAGCCATCCACCTGCATTGTCCGAAGCTTATCTCCCATGAGTGTGAGCTGAATGGTGTTAAAAGCACTGGAGAAATCAAAAAACATAATCCTCACAGTGCTGCCGCCCTGTCCAGATGGGAGTGGGCCCGAGGAAGCAGGTAGATGATGGCGTCCTCTACTTCAATGTTAGCCTGGTAGGCAAACTGTAGGGGGTCCAGTCGTTCCTTCACTAGGGGTCTGAGGTGAGCCAGAACAAGCCTTTCAAGGGTCTTCATGATGTGGGAAGTCAACGCCACAGGTCTGTAATCGGTCAAGACACTGGGACGCCCAGGGACCAGGCAGGAAGTCTTCCACAACAGTGGGACCCTTTCGAAGCTCTGGCTCAGGTTGAAGATGTGCTGGAGGACTCCACACATGCCGTGAGGAGCCCTGGTTTGATCCCATCAGGGCCTTTTGCCTTGCCTGCATGGAGCCTCTTCAGCTGCCTCTTCACCTGGTTGGATGTGATGCTGATGTGTGGTTGTGTTGGGGTTGAGAATCAGGGGGGAAGAGAGGAGAGTGGGGCTAGGGGATGGTGGAGCCACAGGGGGGGTGGAGGTGGGACAGCAGGGGGGAGAGAGGAGAGTGGGGCTAGGGGATGGTTGGGCAGGGGTCTTTGAGTCAAACCTGTTGAAAAACAGGTTGAACTCATCGGCCCTGAGCCTGTCAGTGGCAAAAACAAGCACTTTTAGTGGACGTACTTTGATCGGCCCACTTGTCCCTGCGGATTACGTTGCAGCCATAGCAGCCGACTGCCGACTGAGGTGATCTACCGGAGCAATTCCAAAAAGTTTTGTACCTATTTTGCGGTATAAATAACAAATTTGTACACATAGAGCCCAGGTGTAAAAATACCGGAATTCCCCTTAACGGTCATGGTGGGGATTTTTTTTTTGCTACTTTTGCGTTCCCTCGCAATACCTTTCCGTTACCTTCCGTTACGAATGCAAAAGTATTGCGAGGTAATGTGCGTTTGAGTTAGAGAAAAGGGCGCGAATGGTATTGCGTATTTTGTTTGCAGGAACAATGGAAATATGCATCTTAATGCCAATTTAATTGTATGTTGTATTGAATTTAGGCCTACTTATGTGTTTAGGGTAACTGGAGATTGCCTTTTTGTGTTTTAATGTTATGGAGTGTTCAGTCCTTGATGCATTGACCTCAAAGGGTTATGTTGAATTTGTTAGTTAGTTAGTTGGAACTTTGGGTAAAAGTACTTTCCACCCCGGTAAAATATTGTGTTTCCAAGTTCATAGGAATCTCATTCTGTTTTAATTGTGTAGTGTATGCAGGAGACATCAGCCTCCCCCCCCTCTTCGGACCACAGCAACACCCAAAGACTAACACATTCCTCTCCCAGGGTCTTCCTATGAGGTCAAGACCCCTGCTGTGCTCCCAGGAACCCAAGGAACCCCCTTTGCAGCAAAAGGTGGATTTCCCCCATAAAGCTGCCAGGTAACACTCTGCAGGTTCGACTAGCCGCTCTGGTGCCATTAGGAGATGGGACCGATGATAAGGGCCGGGGAAATGAACCTAATCTACCTTCCAAGGGAGACACAGAATAAGAGAACAAAGAAACTCTGGAATGTGTTGCAAAAATGTGCTTTCTTTATATGTTTTATTAGATTTAAACTTCACATCCTGTGGCAGATGATGTGCCCTACTCCCCAATGTAGTATCTTGGTTATTCAAGGCACACAGAATGTGTTATCAGGACTTTTGGTTTACTCGCCAGCGTTTTGTGGTAAGACAGTGATGTTTGGTATCATACAGACACATTTGTTGTAAGGTGATTAAATATGTCACTTGCATCCCCAAAGGATCAAGAAAAACAATGTTTTCCAAACCTGAGCTGGAAATGCAGTTTTAGGAAAATGGGAATCACCGAGCATCCGGTTGTAAATCTGGTGCATGCAAATGAGGGAAACACCTACTCTCCTGACTTGCCATAAAGCCCTCTGAGCCCTTGGCTCGCTCTCTCTTACGAAAGAACTCACACGAAATCTCACGAACTCGAACGAACAAAGGAGGACAACTCCTGCAGCGGGCGGACGGGCAAAAACTCAGGCGGAAAGACATCAAGAAACATCAAGGAACATCAAGAAACTCAACTCAACCGTCCTGCAGCCCGTCCCGCAGCCCGTCCTGTAACTAAGTTGAACCTGGCTCAAAGCTCTTCTCTCAGCTCAAGTACCAGACCAGCTCCAGAGTGAATCTTGCCGAGACGGCCGATTGAGTTCACTCAACCTGATCCAGAAGACTACGAAACCACGTCAGAAGCCAGCCGCTACTCTACTCTGCTTCCTGAACGACGTGAGTCAACACATCGCCCTATCCCTCTATCTCCACTGAGGTGAACTGTTGGCACGACGACGCCGACGAACAACGGCCCCCGGACCGCACTCCACAGCGGCCCTCCTGACGTCGACTGGTCCAGACCAACACGTGCGTGTGTTTACCTGTCCACTGCGACTGCGCGACGGTTACCACGGAGACGAGGACGCCGCTGACACCCTGCAAACCAGACGGTAACCAACTTTCTTGTTGATGCACGGGTGATGCAAAGGCAGTGTTGAACTGTGAAAGTGAGGTTAGAATACTCTCTCTCTCTCTCTCTCCACTATTCCCTGTCCTTCTGTCCCAAGTCTCCCGGAAACTGTCAGCTGTCCTCCAAGCCATCTTTCGCTGTTGCCACATTGCCGCAATTAGACGTATTACAGCTCAGGTCGTTTTGTCGGTGCAAACTTCCTTGCCATCTTTGATCCCAATATCATTTGCCACTCTTATTTGATATATCCTCTGCCACTGTTTAGCTTCCTACCTTGTTTGATATATCCTCTGCCACTGTTTATCTTGCTTTCTTGTTTGCCAGTTTTATTGCCATTGTCCGTTTTAGTTTACTATACATGTGTTCATTTTATTAGTGTTTGTTTTACATAGTTAATAAAATCTTTGCATTTATAAAGAACTGGCTTTTGTGGGTCATTGATATATCCTGGACATGAAGGTAGAAAATCACTGTAATCTAGAGCTCACTTCTTCTGATTATTAGACTGATATCATTATAAAGAGACTATTCCAGTGTAAACTGGTGGTGCCCCGCAAGTGTTAATTAATAAGATATTAATTACTAAGAATAATTTCAATAATTGTCAATTTTCAGAATTGACCAAATAGTCTCATCGTTCATAACGAAGCTCAACACACTACAATTGACTGAGTGAGTTATAGTGTGACTGGGTATGTTATCTCTGTATATAGAAGATGTTGTTACTATGCAAAAATGAGTGTATGCAATTTCTCTAAAATCTCTGATAGATGAAGTCTGTACTTCTACTGTATTCTACTGTACTGTAGAATGTTGTCTATACCTGTTCAATACATTCACCCTGCAAGTTACGAGAGCCACAAACGTGTCCTGTTCTTTCATTCCTATTTTCTCCCCCTATCAGGGGCGTAACAAAAGGATCTACACCCACACCACAACCTTATGTTTCATATATCTCTTTTTAGCGTGGTTGTATATTTATTTATATATTTATTATTTGCACACAACCAATTCTCCAGTAGATCTCCATGGTGGCGCCATGTGGTTGCAGTTGTGTCTCTAATGCAAACTCACTTAGCATAGACAAAATAAAAAATTCAACAGTCAAACCACATTGAGATGTCTCTCTCTGTCTCTTGCTTTCCATTATCCTATCCTGTTAATGCCTCTCTCTCTCTCTCTCTCCCTCTGTCTGAATGTCTCTCCCTCCCTCTCCCTCTGTCTGAATGTCTGTCTCTCTCCCCCACTCTCTCTAGCTCTCGCTTCCTGCCTCACTCTCTCCCTTTTGTTTCTGTTTCTATCTGCACCACTCTATCAATCTCTCTTACTATCGCCCAGATGTTTCCTCATAATTTCTGCTTCACCCTGCATCCTGACCTCCTGAAACCACACACACACACACTGAGGTTGTACCACCCTGATGTTTCCTGTAGCAAAACCATCGTCGTCAGCTCTATGAACGACATTAAACGTGTTGCCTCTGCAACCTTTTCTTGCTGTTCAGTGTTACATGATTTAAGTTATTATGGAATCAGGTTTGTGCCAATATAATCAAACAAAGGTTCGGTGCAGCAAGCGGTTTTGGCGGCCTGACGCCCTAAACGGCAGCAGCTAACTTTGGATATACTGGATCAATAAAGTGTAAGTATTGATCATATATGTTGTCTGTGCTTGCTGCACTGAATAACGTCTGGGGCAGTGAGCTGTCACTCAAAAACTCATTAGTCAATGGGGAAGCACCCCACGTGAGAGGTTTGTGTCAGAACTGCGAACAAAAGGTCAGGCAGCGCAACCACAAAACTGACAGAGGGCAAACGTCTGATCAGTGGGAAAGAAGCAGAGGGAACTGTAAACAAAAAGTATAAAATGGCAATTAATAATCTATTGAATTGTATTCCTCACAATTATAGCACTCATATGAATATAAAGTGGACTCGCCTCCCTGCTCTCGCGCACACGCACACGCGCAAGCAGCAGGAGAAGATGAGGGAGGTTATCTACCAAGCCACAGCAAGTCGGAGCTGGAGACACTTCACTATCTGGAAGACCCAGGAGGGACCAGACACTTGTTTTAGGCTTCATGCTTAATTTAATATTTTTGTTTGTCATGTTGACACCAAAAGGCAAAAGACAATTATTGTTTTATTGTGGATCAAATGTTAATGCCAGAATTTGTATTTGTATTTTGTATCTAAATACATTTTCATGTATTTTGCCCATCTCTCTAGTTCAATGCAATGAACATAATTTTTATTGTTTAACATGTGATTGAAATATAGACTAATACTCCTATAATCTTCCTCGTACCGCCCAACACTGCGGGCGGTGTCCCGTTAATACAACAGATTTGCATCTTCCTCTTCCTTTTCCTCTACATTGATAGAACAAGTCCCACAGCCACGTTCAGGTTGTAGTCGGTGGTTTAATACACACTGGCGGCAGAAACTTATGAGCTCCAGCTGCATGAGCAAAAGACATTTTGGTAGGACAGAAGCAGAAGACGCATGATCTGTCGCAGCCAAGACGTTAAGGATAAATAAATGACAACCAGCTCTAACAGACCCGTTTCTTACAGGACTAAGTGGAAAATCGACCTGTTATGCGTGACAAATGTAAGTTGTTATCCATTTTACCCGCACTAAAAATAGCTAAGTCCTATAAGAAATGTTAGAATGCTATACAAATAAATTCGCTATTACAGAAATGTTATAATGGAACCAAAGGAAATAACCCATGGTCACTATAAACGCAGTACCACAGACACACTATATATGCAGGATGTATAAAATGTGTCGTATCGGAATATTATAGACATGTCATAGGAGATAATAATACCATAAAGTACAATAAGTTCACTAAACTCAGTATTGAGTACCACAGACGAACTATAACTTACTATAGGAATATTATAGAGCTATCAATTGTATTTTGTACTTCAACTGTATTTTGTACTATGAGTTTTGCCTTTTTCATGCTGTAAAGCATTTAAGCAAGATTATTATTATCATAGGCGACAAAACGCCTTAAAGTAAGAACACGTCACTTCACTATAAACTCACTATTGAGTACCATAGACACACTATAAGTCACTATAGGAGTATTAGGTCTGTGTTCACATAGACTTAATGATTCTCAGTTCTCAGTTCTCAGTTCTGGACTGTGTGTGTGTGTGTGTGTGTGTGTGTGTGTGTGTGTGTGTGAGATAAACAGGACTAGAGCAAATGCACAGTGTGTGTTAATGTGACATAATGAAACTCAAACGATCCCCACAGGGAAATTACGCTTGCAACAGCAAAGTACCATGTAAATTAACATTTGAAAAATATAAATAAATAAAGTTAGATATATGTAACATACCATAAATCCATGAGAATATTAAAAAGCAAATGTATGAAATGTATATAGGATGAGTAAAACGTGTCTATGCCTGCAGGCGTAAATTGTAAAAATAAACCTCTTCACCTCACCAATATGTAACCCCCATGCATACGGAAATGTGACAGGAAATATGCGGCTACGTGTGTGCAAGTTGAGAAATGCAAGAATTGTCAGATAGTGAGTAACACTCCACGTCCCCAACCTGGGTCTTGAGTAAGGCTCTTAAAGGAAAAATCCACCCTAACCACTTCTATTTAAAAACAGTTATTGGTGATGTACATTGCATTTCTGGGCCCATTTTGTTGTCTGGTGTATTTTTCTTATTCCCGTGCTTAATTGGCCAAACACAGAAAACAAGATCACGTTGCGATATTTCCGTTTTCAGTTTGATATCAGAAAATGTTTAATTGATCTAAAACACCAGCAGTAAAAGTCAGGTTTTGGTGTCAGCCAATCAGAATCAAAGAGCATGGGCTTCTTTCTAGACAGACCGAATGAAATACAGTAGCCAAGACAGACCAGAATGCAATGCAGCAGGCCAGATTGACCAGAATGCAATGCAGTAGCTGAGGAATATGTGGAAATGAGCAGAATGAGCACAGAAAAAGAGCATGGTGCTGAGTTAGATAGCTTTGCTAAATAAATGAAAAATAATAATTCAAAAATTAAAATGAAAGCCTACTTTCAACATGACGGTCAGGACAAAGTCAATATTGATAGAATAATAAATAATAATAAAGATTAGTAAAACAGGATACATGATGTTTGAACATAAGGATTATTATTCAGCACTGCCCTGCTTCACACCCATTCAGTGATGATCATGAACACCTGGGAGCTTCCCAGTACAACCAGTCTGCTACTGTCAGTCACTGAGCAGCTATACTGGAGCAGCTTCAGGTGGGGCACCTGAGGGAAAAGACGAGCAATACTCATCTACTTCTCAGATGATCCAGGGAGTCTAATCTAATCTGAAACTGAGAGGAACCCTCCATTATGTGTCAGATGGGCTATCAGCAGCAGCAGCCAACACTAAGGAGCTTCAGACGGTGGATGTGCCTGATCCTTTTCATCAGCCTGCTGTCTCTCCCCCTGCTGCTCTGGGCTTTCAGGTTGGTTGGTCTGATCTGATGCAATATGGGAATCAAACAAATCCCCATTGTATTGTATTTTCAGTTGCTTGTAATAATGATATAATATTTGTAAAGCAGTTTTTCAAACACAGCTCACAACAATCAAATGAAATAAAACAGCATTATCGTGAAATAAGATTTAAAAAAACTTTTAAAAAAACCTCAAACTCAAATTACCATTCATAAGAGTATTAACCAAATGCCTAGAGATGTGAGAGATGAAGGAAGTTGAAGTAAAGAAGTTTGTATTACATTTGGCAGGATCCTTCTTATTACATAAATGAGAAGGATCCTGTCAAATGTAATATAAACTACAATAGCTTCTATTACATTTGGCAGGATTTTCTCAACAGGCACATCTGGTTACTGGGTACTTTTACTCTGTGCAATGACAATAAAGTTGAATCTAATCTAATATTGCAACACTCTGAGGTCATGCTGTTGTAAAAGACGCGGTGTGATAGTAGATAGGTCCTAAACCAAGAAAGTGCTGACCCCCGGATGCCATACCAGTACCATCAATTGTGTCAAAGGCATGCACTCAGATCAAGCAGAAATAGTGCAGAGGTTGAGTTGGAGTCAATAGTTAACAGGAGATCATTGACCACTTAAGTGCAGTTTGCAGATTTGAGATTGGTTTATAGTTCTGAAGTACTTCACGATCAAGGTTTGTTTTTTCCAATAATGGCTTGATCAGGGCCGTTTTAAAGGCGAGGGCACAGTGCCAGCGGAGAGCGACCGATTGATCATATAGAGAATGGAGGGTCCTAGGATAGGGAAAAGTTCTTCAAGCAGTTTAGCAGGCAGAGGGTCTAGCATGCAGGTCGTGGGTTTAGACGACAGAACTAGCTTGGTGAGTCTAAGGAAACTAAATCAAACTGTGAGAAAAGACATTCAGCCTGGGAAACACCAAGTGAACCTTTCAGGGGTGAGACGGCACCACCAGTGGAGAGTGTACTGATGATCTGATCTCTAATCAGTGTGATTTTCTGACTAAAAAAGGACATGGAATCATTTGGAGAAAACAGAGAGCTATCAGAGGGGGAGGGATTCTGTGTTAGCTTAGCGACCGTGTCAAATAGAAACTTCAGGTTGTTTTCATTTGCACTGAGTAATAGTAGTAGTAATAGTATAAGTATAAATACTAAAAGTTTTTTATAAACTTGAATGAATAAACTTCAGTGAATCAATGAACACAACACATGCAGTATTAAGAAGTATGAAGTAAAATGCATGAACTAGAGTTTTCATACTCAACATAACTATTTTTTATTGATTTTTTTTTTTTTAATTACATTACAGTGTGAGGTTTGTGTGTGATCACGGGGCTTTTTTACTACCTAACAGGTTTTTTTTTTGGCGGGGGGGGGGCGGTATTTTTTATTTCTACACAAAGTAAAACACAATGTTAATTATGTGGTGTGAGTGTGTGTGTGTGAGAGAGAGAGAGAGAGAGAGAGAGAGATTCAGCCTGTTATTCATTTGCAGCCTAGATCGTTACTCTGGTTTTATTCTTTTTTTAAATGTGTTGGTGGTCCAACAAGCCTTGCGACTCTATTCTTGTATTCTTGTCAAGCTCACAGACGCTTATTGAGCAGAACTGAACCCACCAGACGCTTATTGCTTTTTCTGAGCGCATTATAAAAAGCATAAGCATAGTCTTAATTAATTGAACAAGTAAATATATATTTGTATACTAGAATAAAGAAAAACATTAGAAAAACGGGAATAACTGGTTATGTGCAAAATGTATGACTTGATTTAACTTCATTCATCCACAGTGGTGATCGTCTCTGTTCCCTTCTTCATTAGGGCCTAAATTAAAATATAATATGTATTAAAACAATTAAAACTATTAGTAAAACTAATAGTAACTAATAGTAAAACTATTAGTAGGTTGAAAAACATTAATATGTGGTGATGGTACAGATATTGTGCAGATTCCCGAAATCTCCGTTCCTCCGACACGGGACTGCTCACCACCCCCCACACCAGGTTGTGGACTCTCGGGGACAGAGCCTTCAGAGTGACTGCCCCCCCCCCCAGGAACTCCCTGTGGAGATCCGCAATGCTGGGTCCACTGAAGTTTTTAAACAGTGGCTGAAGACCTTCTTCTCCAGCCAGGCCTTTGGACCCGGCTGCTGAACTATGGCCCTCTGCTTTTTTTGCCTTTTTGTCCTTTGTTTGTCGTATTGTTGTCCTACTTGTTAGCCTTGTTGTTTTTCACCTCATCTAGTTCTTCTCTCTTCTGTTGTTAAGTGCCTTGGGTACCTCTTAAATGAAAATTATTATTATGTCCAATAATCAGATCATTGATCAGCAGCGCTTTTGTTGATAATGATCTTATATTGATGAAGCCCACAGTGAGGCGTTCAGTAGTTTATGGCAGTATGCGTGGGTCTAACTTCAATTAAGTTGCTGTAACTTATTGTGGATCGGCAGGAGATTTGACGGGGGGTGCGGCCGGAGAGACATATAGTCTTAATTGGAAGAACTGTACTGTAATTTTCAGATGGAGAGATGCTGCTGCCAGAGGATGAAATAGATATTGGGAAGTAGATAGAAAAATTGCAACAGTCTCAGTCTGATCTACTGTCAAATCTAACCTGGCAGACTCCACACCCCTTGTATCTATAAGCCTGGCAGGTTCTCTAATTACCTGCAACCCGGCGAGCTCTGGGGTCTTTGATTCTTGATAATAAAGCAGCGCCTAACCCCTTAGGGTGGAGGCCGTCAGCTTTCAGCGGGCCGGGTTTGCCCCAGAAGGAGGGCCAGTTATCTAAAAAGACTAATCCCTTTTCTTCACAAAACCTAGCCAGCCAGAGGTTGAGGGAGACTAATCTGCTGTAACTCTCATCATTACCCCTCGCGAAAGGTAAGAGGTCACAGGTTCTGGCTGTGTTGTACCTGGTGACCTCCGATTGTCTCATTTTAATGTCATGTCACTATGATGTTGCTGTAGTGAGTATGTGGACTGTGTGCATCTTTCCTACCCTTATGTCTAATCCTATGGTTCGCCAGCACCCGTAAGTTAGCGTCTACGTCGGTAGCTCTGGCAACAAGAAACAGAAAACAGTAAGTTTTCTGGTAAACAGAAAACCTCGGCTGGCGATGGGTGATGGAGTCGCCAATAACTAGGGTGTGAGACAGACGGTGGGTCTAAAGGGAGGAATACAGCGAATGTGTAGTGGTCTAGTGGAAATCGGCGATCTAAAGTTTTATGATGGAGCAGGAAATTGAGCTCAGGCCTTCATGGATGTTAGGCCAATGCTTTTCCTCCAAGAATTCAGGACCATTCAGCCAGTGCCACGAAACCCTGTGATACATCATCTCCTGGGTCTTCCTTTGAGCTTACATGCTTCCACTGAGTCGGCTTTGTTAAGTCACAAAAAATGAACTTGATCTTCATTGTTTGTGTTAGGCAGGTAGCTTGCTGTGCCGTCGCCTGCAATTACTTTTTTTCATTGATTCATGATCATCTGCCAATCTGCATTTCATTTCATCACTTATGTGTTTTAGCACTGACAATAAATGAGTTCTACTAAACTAACTAAACTAATAACTGACAATGAATTCACCCCAAACCTTGCCTTGTGGACCCACAGACCTGCCAGAACAGTCCAGTTCTGGAACCAGTACTACCGACCGACCCAGACCCAAATCCCAGACCAACCCACACCAACAGGATGTGTCCCAGGATGCCTAGGTGAACTACTCCTTCATATAACATTTCTTTCAGGATAGCCTGACATGCAAATCAAAAAGAATATGCTAGTTTTGCATAGTACCTGCACTCCTGCTAAATAACTATGGGATTATAAACTAACTGGGATAGCAACCTGTTATTTTGTGTCATAATATGCATATCCAGTTCTACTTCACAGGCAGTAGTGGCTGCTTCACTGCTGATGCAGGACAGGTGCATGGTAGGGGCTTCCGGGCGACTAGGGATGTTGAGAGACAACACTATTTGTATTTGTATTTGTTCAGACAACTAAATGATTTGTGTTCAGTTTAAAACATGGAAATGGGCGTGGTTTAGACCGGACATGGGCAGGATTTTGATGGAAGCCATGAGATTCCTGAAATTTAACCTTATAATCATTGCCACAGCTATTGTTGAGTTATTGAAGCATTAAACCTATGGTGTGACCAATCAATAATAATTAAACTATAAACTGGAAAAGGTTACATTTTCTGAAGAAAATCTGTGTGCTTGCTTCCACTTAAAAATGTTTTTTAAAAAGTCAATTTAATCAGAAAGATACTGTGTTAAGAAATCGTAGAAGTAGTAAAAGCAGAAGTAAAAGCAGAAGTAATAGCAGCACCAGCAGTAGTAGTAGCAAAAGTAGTAGTATTAGCTGAAGTAGTATCAGCAGAAGTAGTAATAGTTGAAGTATTAGTAGTGGTATGTGTTTTCTATTCAGTCATCAGTAAACCACAAACTCAGTCTCTGGTCTGTGGACATTGTCAAAGACAGCCAGGGTCACATGAAACAGCAGAGGGTGACAGAGACGGTCAAATGCAACCCTGGCTGTTAGTAATAGCTGCAGTAGAAGTAGTAGTAGTTGAAGTATTAGCAGAAGCAGTAATGATAGAAGTAGTAGTTGTAGTGTGTTGAGCTTCGTTATGAACGATGAGACTATTTGGTCAATTCTTGAAATTGACAATTATTGAAATTATTCTTAGTAATTAATATCTTATTAATTAACACTTACGGGGCACCACCAGTTTACACTGGAATAGTCTCTTTATAATGATATCAGTCTAATAATCAGAAGAAGTTAGCTCTAGATTACAGTGATTTTCTACCTTCATGTCCAGGATATATCAATGACACACAAAAACCAGTTCTTTATAAATGCAAAGATTTTATTAACTATGTAAATAAAACACCAATAGAATGAATACATGTATAGTAAACTAAAACAGATAATGGCAATAAAACTGGCCAACAAGATAGCAAGATAAACAGTGGCAGAGGATATATCAAATAAGGTAGAAAGTTAAACAGTGGCAGAGGATATATCAAATAAGAGTGGCCAATGATATTGGGATCAAAGATGGCAAGGAAGTTTGCACCGACAAAACGACCTGAGCTGTAATGCGTCTAATTGCGGCAATGTGGCAACAGCGAAAGATGGCTTGGAGGACAGCTGACAGTTTCCGGGAGACTTGGGACAGAAGGACAGAGGATAGTGGAGAGAGAGAGAGAGTATTCTAACCTCACTTTCACAGTTCAACACTGCCTTTGCATCACCCGTGCATCAACAAGAAAGTTGGTTACCGTCTGGTTTGCCGGGTGTCAGCGGCGTCCTCGTCTCCGTGGTAACCGTCGCGCAGTCGCAGTGGACAGGTAAACACACGCACGTGTTGGTCTGGACCAGTCGACGTCAGGAGGGCCGTTGTGGAGTGCGGTCCGGGGGCCGTTGTTCGTCGGAGTCGTCGTGCCAACAGTTCACCTCAGTGGATATAGAGGGATAGGGCGATGTGTTGACTCACGTCGTTCAGGAAGCAGAGTAGAGTAGCGGCTGGCTTCTGACGTGGTTTCGTAGTCTTCTGGATCAGATGGAGTGAACTCACTCGGCCGTCTCGGCAAGATTCACTCTGGAGCTGGTCTGGTACTTGAGCTGAGAGAAGAGCTTTGAGCCAGGATCAAACTTAGTTACAGGATGGGCTGCGGGACGGGCTGCAGGACGGTTGAGTTGAGTTTCTTGATGTTTCTTGATGTTCCTTGATGTCTTTCCGCCTGAGTTTTTGCCCGTCCGCCCGTTGCAGGAGTTGTCCTCCTTTGTTCGTTCGAGTTTGTAAGATTTCGTGTGAGTTCTTTCGTAAGAGAGAGCGAGCCAAGGGCTCAGAGGGCTTTATGGCAAGTCAGGAGAGTAGGTGTTTCCCTCATTTGCATGCACCAGATTTACAACCGGATGCTCGGTGATTCCCATTTTCCTAAAACTGCATTTCCAGCTCAGGTTTGGAAAACATTGTTTTTCTTGATCCTTTGGGGATGCAAGTGACATATTTAATCACCTAACAACAAATGGGTTTGAATGACACCAAACATCACTGTCTTACCACAAAATACTGGCGAGTAAACCAAAAGTCCTGATAACACATTCTGTGTGCCTTGAATAACCAAGATACTACATTGGGGAGTAGGGCACACCATCTGCCACAGGATGTGAAGTTTAAATCTAATAAAACATATAAAGAAAGCACATTTTTGCAACACATTCCAGAGTTTCTTTGTTCTCTTATTCTGTGTCTCCCTTGGAAGGTAGATTAGGTTCATTTCCCCGGCCCTTATCATCGGTCCCATCTCCTAATGGCACCAGAGCGGCCTAGTCGAACCTGCAATGTGTTACTTTGGCAGCTTTATGGGGGAAATCCACCTTTTGCTGCAAAGGGGGTTCCTTGGGTCCCTGGGAGCACAGCAGGGGTCTTGACCTCATAGGAAGACCCTGGGAGAGGAATGTGTTAGTCTTTGGGTGTTACTGTGGTCCGAAGAGGGGGGGGAGGCTGATGTCTCCTGCATACACTACATAGTAGATGTAGTAGCAGGAGTAGTAACAGCAGTAGTAGTAGTAGTTGAAGTATTAGTAGAAATAGTAGTAGCATTTACAGCTGTAGTAGTAGTAATAGTATTGGAAAATTTAATATTAAACATACAGGGCTCAACGCTAACTTTTAAAAATGGTTGCCAGGCTTGGCAACCAGTAATCAGCTTTTGGTTGCCAAAATGGACAATATAGTTTCCAATGGCCTGTATTTGGT
Source organism: Hoplostethus atlanticus (assembly GCA_034670405.1). Taxonomy (NCBI): domain Eukaryota; kingdom Metazoa; phylum Chordata; class Actinopteri; order Trachichthyiformes; family Trachichthyidae; genus Hoplostethus; species Hoplostethus atlanticus. Next base: position 477,538 of record JAXDDX010000219.1, read on the forward strand.
GCAATGAATATCTTATGTAACTATACCACACATTCTAATAATGAAACTATGAGATAAAGAATGTGTATCTCTTAATGTTGAGGGAGAGAGAGAGGGAGAGAGGGACTGTTTTCATGCGACTTTTTACTCCACAGTCAAACAATTTCATTTGTTTCGGCATTGCAATAGGCTGGCTGAGCGAGTGTGTGGAAAGTGGCCACACAACGGCCAAATAAAATGTTGACTTTTATTGAAATTAGATTTTCCAGTTTTGTAGGTTTTTATTTATTGTTATATATTAAAAAATAATGAACAGTTGTTTGCTAAAGGTGGCAACCAGAGGCCATGAAACGGTTGCCAATTGACTCATTCTGGTTGCTGAGGGCAACTGGGCAACCATTACTGTCGAGCTCTGACATATTGAAAGTATTAAAAGTATAAATAGTTGTAATAATTATTTGTATGTGTTATGGAAAATAATAAGTAAGTGTGCTTATAATATGTATGCAGTACAAGTATGTTACGACCATGTTCAGGAACCCAACGTACTTAAAATCAACAGGGTTTAACTAGAAAAGGTTTAAATCTTCTGAAGAAAATGTGTGTGCTTGCTTTAGCTTAAGTATGTTTTTATAAAGTCAATTTAGTCAGAAAGATACTGTGTTAACAAGTGGACTCTGAGTGATGTTAATGGCTCAAGGACAAGAAGGGAGCAAATACGTTGTTGGGAAGTTGCTGTTTTATGCATCTGAAAACCCACTGGTTGTTGAGCGCCAATCGACTGAAATGTGTGTTTGTACAGTGGACTTGTGTAATGTAAGGTGTGTTTATGTAACTCGGACAAGTTGGGGGGGGGGCAGAGTTCAATAGTTCAATCTCGGCAGCACCGCACTTGAGCATACAATGAGTTATACTTACCTTGGTCTAACAATCACATCATCAGGGAGTTTCAACATGTCAGTGAATGCACTAAAAGAAAAAGCTTGTAGAGCTTTCTATGCAATAAAACAAACATTTTACAATATTAATATCCCCGCAAAGATCTGGTGCAAATTTCGAAGTGTAATACAGCCAATTGCTCTTTATGGTAGTGAAGTGTGGGGTCCACTCAGTCATCATAGCTACACTAAATGGGAAAAACATCCAACTGAGAGTGATGTTTTACACCTACAAAGAAAAACTCCAACAAATGCATGTAGAGCAGAATTAGGCCGGTTCCCATTAATAATAAATACTCAAAAAAGAGCACTAAAATTCTTGATTCATCTTCAATCCAGCCCCAGAGACTCGTTTCATTTTAAAGCATTTAAAACCCAAGAGCTGAACCCTGAAAACAGTCCCCTGAGTCAGCTGTTCAATCCTGTTCAATCCAACTTAAACCTTAAACTCAGAACAGCACAGCTTTCCTAACTCCAATTAGAGTAAACCAAATTGTACGACTTAGCAAAACGTTATATCTGGAACATTGGGATAGAGAAACCAAAACACAAAGCAAACCAGAACGCTATCGGGCCCTAAACAGAGAATCTAAACTGGCTGAATATCTCTTTACTGTCAGAGATAGAAAGCAGAAGCAGATCCTAACCAAGTACAGGCTCAGTGACCAGCTAGCCATAGAAAAAGGGAGATATAAGAAATCATGGCAACCAAGAGAAAACAGAATAGGACAGGTGAGGTTGAGACAGAGATGCATTTTCTCATGAAATGCCCCAAACTCCAAAATATCAGGGATCAATATCTAACAAGATTCAGTGAAGTCCTTCCCCAATTCACTGAGCTGGATGACCAGTCTAGACTGGGAGTCATTCTGGGTGAGGGACACGGGGCGCGTCTTGCCGCCCAGTATGTTCAAAAGTGTCACAACCTGAGGGACAGTGAGTGGCCAACATAAACACACATCACACCTGACACACACACACACACACACAAACACGCACACACGCACACACACACACACACACACACACACTAATGACATTAGTCACAATAATGACTAATGTATCTGATGTTTATCTGAATGTTTATTTTGTAATCTGCTTTGGCAACATGGTTTCTGTTTGCAGTCATGACAATAAAGCAAATTGAATTGAATTAATAGGATTGAACAATGTAATAGAAATCATACTATTAAACATATTCAAAGTATTAAAAGTATAGTTGTAATAATTATTTGGATGGATACTTCCATCAAATCAAAACGTAGACATATTTCATATCCAGCTTTGTATTTTCTATTCATTCATCCATCTGTAAACCACAAACTGAGTCTCTGGTCTGTGGACATTGTGGAAGACAGCCAGGGTCACATTTGACAGTCTCTGACTCCATCTAGTGGTTTGTACAGACAGAGACTTTGTCAAAGCTTTTTCTAATGCATTCCTATGGGGCCAAAATATTGCAAATTAAATTAAATTGCAGAGAAAGTGTGAAAGTGTCATCAAAAATTGGAATAGAATTCCTTGATTCCAGACTATGCTGAATTTTTCAAAGTTTGAACGGCGTTGATAGCTTAAACGGTGTGAAACGGTAGTTGAGCCAAAAGGTTTTGGGCGGAAGAAGAAGAATATTAAGAAGAAATATAGCAGGACAGGCAGGCGGTGTCAGGTCGGCAGCCAGGAAAACAGGAACCGGAGAAGTGGAGGGCACAGCCACTGGAAAACTACTGAGTTAAGAGGAGTGTGTGTGTGTGTGTGTGTGTGTGTGTGTGTGTGTGTGTGTGTGTGTGTGTGTGTGTGTGTGTGTGTGTGTGTGTGTGTGTGTGTGTGTGTGTGTGTGTGTGTGTGTTCTTTACCTCTTTACCTGACCAAGTTTAACTCCTAAAGAGGTGGAGCAGAATGTTATCTTTTAACGATGGGAACTACCCCTTTACGGCTGGGTTACTGTGCACGGCTTTGTATGTATCTTCACTTATCTGCCTTTTACTATGTGTGCATTTAGACATAGTCACAGTCACGTGTATAAATGTATCTGATGAACTGAATGGTCAGCTCAGAGAGAGAGAGAGAGAGAGAGAGAGAGAGCAGAAACAGAGCAGAAACAGAAATCTGTTATAGTTTCATAACAAAGTATTAATTTATGCCGCATCCTCATAACTTACATCAGCTTGATACTACTGACCAGGGGTGGGTAGTGAGTAAATGAACCGCACTTTAACTTTTGTTGCGTGTCTATTGGTGTAATTACAGTAAAGAGTATTTGTGTTGACCCTTCCATAAAAATATTATTTGGAATAATTAGTTGATTAATGAATGATTTATGGGAATTTATGGGTATGTCTGTTTAAAGTCAGTAAACAACAGAAAATAATCTCAGCAAATAACCAAAACAAAATGTCAGGACAGCCACTGTCGAAGAAATCACAGACTATCTCTTTAAATAAAAATAAAAATTAAACTTATTGCTGCAAAAGTCACATGCTAACAGTTGCTGCCACTTAAAAAATGAAATGACTGTGTTTTAAATATCAGGGCCAATTATTAATGTCATATACTGTATGTATGTCATGTATTTGTCAGTTGTTTAATATAACACTAACAAGTACATGTGCAAATATAACTTGGTTGTGTCTATATGCATTCAATTAAATAACTTTTTTTAATTACAGTTCCTATTTTATTACATATAGGGTGTGATTTTCTTCTGCAGTGTCCTAAAGCAGGTTGTATGGCAGGAAATGTGGCATGGAATGGAATGCAGACTCAGAGCATTCTATTACATGCCATACTACTTACATACTGCTTACATACATACTACACAACACTGAACAAGAGCCTGAAAAACACGCTCAGGGTGTGAAAATGTGTAACTAATACTCAAGTACTTTTTTGACTGGATACTTTTTTACTCTTACTCAAGTAGTTTTCTTAAAGTGTAACTTTTACTTATATACATTTTTGTATGAGTAACTTTACTCTTACTCAAGTAAATTTGTTCTGTCCTCTGTCCTACCCATCCCCGTCATAAAGGTACATGTTATGCTAAAAACGTGTGTAAACTCTATTCTGAAAAACCACAAGGTGGGTAAACTGAGTCAGTGGGTTTATTCTCGACCACATCCCTGTGTAGGACAGACTTATTTTGTTAGCCACTGTATGGTTACACATATGACAAATTCCTACCTACTATGATGAAACTATTGTTAGATATTTTCATCTCTCTTCTCTTCTCTTCTCTTCTCTTCCTCTCCTGTCCTCTCACGAATTACTCTTCACCCATGCAGAACCACATGGAGAAAAGGCGCCTCCAGTGGCTGTCAATAGGACGCACACACTGCTGGTGTCAGCTTACCTGGAGCACCGCTCAGACAGACGAGAGGTCAGTGGGGGGGCACTACTACTAGAGCAAGACAAATATACTTTTATTTCTGTGGAAATAGAAAATAAGCTGTATTTTAAGAAATGAAAAGTTTTGAAAATAAATACCTTTAGAGGTGCAAAACAATCAAATGTTTTTTCTTTAGAAATCAAATATCCATCCATCCATTTTCTAGCCACTTCTCTGGGTCAGTGTTGTGGTGGCGTCAGGGCAAGCACAGCAGCCCAGAGATCCTTTTCCCCAGCAGCTGGGGATCCCCTAGCTCCTCCTGGAAGATTCCCAGGTGCTCCCATGCATGCTGGGAGATGTAGTCCCTTCAGTGTGTCCTGGGTCTGCCCTGGGGTCTGCTCCCAGTCAGCCCAAAGGGAGACACCCGCTTGGCATCCTTACCTGCCCAAATCTCCTCAGCTGGCTCCTCTCAATGTGGAGAAGCAGTGGCTCGAGTCCGAGGTCCTCCTGGATTGATTAGCTCCTAATCCTGTATAAACCAAAGACATTGGGCCTCATTCACAGAACGTGCATAAGATCAGAGTTGAACCTAAAGCGTTTGTACTGTTCTGCGAGCACAGTCTCATTCATCATTTTGTTTGTATCTGAATTTGTTCGTTGATAGGATCAAAGCCTACAAGTGTTTGGACATGCGGGAAGGCTCTTAGAATGCCTTATTCTTTATGCAAAATCAATTACAGTGTAGCAAAGAGGTTTTCCGCATGTTTCATGAATCCCACATTGGTATTTGGTATTAGAATTTAAGAAAAGTTTTGTGAATGAGGCCCATTGTCCTTATTTTTGTCTTCCTTGTTCTCCAGGTCCGTGTTATCGCTGTGGTGCTAAGGGATGAGGCTGTAGCCTACCGTTGCCACCTCTGTTGCCAGGGGCAATGCCACATCTCCGCGGGCGATGCCAGCGTCCATTGGGACCACTTTCGCTTTGCATATGGAACAGCAGACATCATGTGTCCTCTGCCCTCAGGCTGCGAGACCCCCTCTCATATCGCTCTGACCTCTGTTGATGCTGCTGATTCTGAAGGTACTGAAGGGTTTTACAACATGTCACAGTTTGGAGACCGATCTGGATCAAAGACTTCTGATTTGTTTATGTCTGATGTACTGAGCTGGCTGTTCCTAGCCAACAGAGTCCACCATCCCACTAGTTTATTGTTGTTGACATTGATGGTGAGATTGAAAAACAAAAAATGATCCACAGAAAAAAACAACAGAAAAACATCTTTGGAACAATTTTGGAAACTGCTTACTTTTGCAAAATAACATCCTGAATGTCAATTCAATTAAATATCCCTTTAAATGTGCTATGTGTAGCATTTTAACATCAATAAATCATTACGACATTCAATTTGAGGGATTAGTATAATAGTATACTATGTGCACAAAAAAAGGCACAAAACAGGAAGAGGGCGCTGTTCTTCCTGCGCTAACGGAGCTAAAGATAAAGAGTTTCTGTCATCAGCAGATGGTGGAAGGAGAGAAAGGAAGATGGAGAAATCATCTCCACCATGGTCTCATTTGATTCCAAGATAACAATTATTTTGACAATAATATATTAATGTTTAAAAATGCTACACAGAGCACCTCTGCGTCTTTTCTGTGGCCTCACAGGTAAAGTGTATTTGGAGGTGCTGAACCAGGAGGTGAGGAGTGACTCCTTCAATCACAACTTCACTGTCTGCCTTTCCACCATGTTCGACTTCACCAATGTGCTGCAGGTACAGTCACACAATACTGGTTTTGCTGGCTTAGACTAATGCCGGGATCAGACTACACGATATTTTTGTCTGTTACAATGGTCACTGTGTCAGATTAGGCGATATAGAGTGATAAATTCGTGTCGTGTCTTGGCCGACAGACATGACAGACCACATGTTCGTCACCAACCAATAATCGCTTGCTGACGTGCGTGATGTCATCGGAAAGCAGGTGCTAGGCAACGAGAATGTAAACAAACAATGGCGTCCGAAGCGGTATGCATGATATTAGCTGTCTTGTGTTCCGAAAAGGCAAAAAAAAAAGAAAAAACGACTGTGGACCCGTTCTTGGGTCGCATGAAGAGAACAGTATGGGTTGTCAATCCTTCAAAGAGAACTTGAGGTAAAAATAACGATGTTTTAGCCTGTAGTGAAACCTAAATGTAGCTAGCTGGCTAGCCTCCACAGCTCGACAAACCTTTCCTCTGTTTCATAGTTCCACCTAGCGGCACCAACAACTTCATTTCTCTTTCGCTTCGCCATGTTTGTTTATAGCGCTCCGTGCTCCTATTGGTAAACGTCACTGACGAGACGGAACACGTCGTGGACAGCAAAAAAAAAGTATCACTCTATATCACCTAATCTGACACAGTGACCATCGTAACAGACAAAAATATCGTGTAGTCTGATCCCGGCATAACATGCTAGTCTTTTGTCGGGACGTCATGAGGCGTCCCAGATGCGGCGTCGGTTGTCACACTACACAACATAAAACGATCGATTGTCGTACCCTGTCGTTCCCGAATCGACCCGACGCCCTATGTCTGCCGAATCGGGCTATAATATCGGGCCTGATATCGTGTAGTCTGAACCCGCCTTTAGGCTGGACTCAGCACGGCTGCAGCCAATTAAGACTGATTGCAGCCAGGCCTTTTTAACCTGTGTGTGGATGTGTGAGCATCAGTGTGAGAGGCTGATGGACTGAGCTGACAGGAGACGAGGGTGGCAATTTTTTTTAATGCACTCTCAAATCATATCTAGATTGTATATTTACACATATTAGGCATGTTTTCTTGTTTTAGAATTGTTCATGTACTGTTTTGTAATATGTGATTTCCTGTTGTTCTAATTGTCTTTTTGGACATTGTTTTATGATAAATGATTTGCGCTTCTTTTAAATTGCTAATTTCTGGTTTAGTAGTTGCTGAGTCACGTACTGTTTTGTAATAGTTTATTTCCTATTTTCTGATTTGCTTATTGTGTTTATTAGTGATTGGTGAGCTATCTTTTAAATTGCCAATAACAAATTACCGTATGTGAGAATAATTAACCATGAAGTGTGAAACTTTCAGCTGGTCCAGAGTATGGCGGTGCTGCAACTACTGGGGGTGAGCAGGGTGGTCGTCTATAAGACCAGCTGTAGCCCAGACACACAGCGGCTGCTGGACTACTACACACACACAGGTAGCATATGATAACTGTTGTTATTTGTCCTTATATCTTGTTGTCTAGCTGTTTTGATTTAATGTGTTATTTACAGTAACTAGCCTAGGGTTAAGACAAGTAAGCCTAGTTTCTGTTTGTGTCATACCCCCAATTGGAGGTAGTTTCACCCCAGCTAGGCCAATTGACTTAATAGTCTGGGAGGGGCCTGCACTCCTAGCAGACAATTATCAATCAGTGGATGCAGTCTTAAATCACTGCTGCTTTGAAAGCGCCAGGCAAATGAAGGCTAGCGTGAAAAAAGGCAAACATGAGCCCAATCGGCCAGATGGTGGCGCTGTAATTAAGGCCCAAAAACGCGATTTTGGAAAGGCCACGCCCCTCACACTGTGACTCCAAGTGACTTGAAATTTGACACAAGTCCAGCTCAATGTGCTCTACAAAAAAGCCTCAAGAACCACTCCGCCTGACTAGATTTTCCGCCATTTTAATTTTTTTTTTTGAAAAACACATTTTTGACATCTCCTAAACCATAGGTCCAATTGCTACCATTCCAATTTTCTGTGGATCATTACTGGACCAAGATTATCAAAAGTTGTATAAAGCTTGTTGATATCTTATTTAGTTTTCAAGATATTGACCAATGAACTTGCTCTAACTGAGACTTGGATCACACCAGAAAACACTGCCACGCCCGCCGCTCTGTCAGATGTGTACTCTTTCGCTCACACTCCCAGAGCTCTGAGGCGAGGTGGTGGTACTGTCCTGCTAATTTCCCTCAAATGGAAATACTCTCTTTTCTATTTCAGTTCTCTCCATCCTCCTTTGAATCTCATGCTGTCACTGTTTCTTATCCAGTCAAGCTCACCATTGCGGTTGTTTATCGCCCACCAGGCCCTCTTGGTGAGTTCCTTAAGGAGCTTGACACACTAGTCTCCCACTTCCTTGATGATGGCTCTGGACTCATCCTTCTCTGTGACTTCCAGAGAACATCCAGACTGAGAATCCCTCTCTCCATCTCCTCCTACCGACAAGGCTGGCAACCAGCTGGATCTAATCTTCAGCAGACACTGTTCCACTGCTAACCTCTCTGTCACTCCTCTCCAGCTCTCTGACCAATACTTCATGTCCTACTCTCTGATGTAAGGGGGAGCCCCTTACATCATCCCCCTACCCACATTTCGTTTTTTCACGTCACAATCTCCACTCACTCTCCCCCACTGATCTTTCCTCTTCTGTTCTCTCTTCCCTCCCTGCCCCTGAATCTTTCTCTCTCCTATCCCCTGATACTGCCACTGATCTTCATCTCTCCTCTTCTTTGGACAATCTCTGTCCACTAACCTCCAGGCCTGCATGCCCAACTCCACCTGCCCCTTGGTTGTCGGACTCAGTGCGTACTGAGAGACGGAGCCTGAGAGTGGCTGAGCGCAAATGGAGAAAAGGCAAACTCCTGGAGGACCTTAACTTCCTTTCCACTTTTTCATGCTCTTTCATGCTCTATCTGCTACTAAAGCTTCTTTCTTCTGCACTAAAATTCAAACTTGTGCTTCCAACCCTAAAAAATATTTTAACTTCTTTGACAAGAAGGTTAATCATATCCAATCCCCCTTCACCACACCTGACCCTCTCCATTTTTTCTCTCCCCACCTCCCACCCTAACCCATTTTTCTCTCCTCTCCCCAAACGAAGTCCTCGACGAGGTCCTTCCCTTCCTGACCCACCTCATCAACACATCTTTGGTGTCTGGATGCTTTCCCTCTGGTTTCAAAACTGCCAGTCACCCCCCATCTGAAGAAACCGACCCTTGATCCCTCTGAATTCAAAAACTACAGACTGGTTTCCCTTCTACCCTTCCTATCCAAAACTCTTGAACTTGCTGTCTTTAATCAACTGTCCTTGTATCTCCACCAGAACTACCTCTTGGACCCCCACCAGTCTGGGTTCAAGGTGGGTCACTAGACCGAGATGGCCCTCCTTGCAGTGACAGAGTCGCTCCATGCCGCTAGAGCAAACTCTCTCCTCTGTCCTGATACTCCTGGACCTGTCTGCAGTGTTCGACACTGTGAACCACCAGATCCTCCTCTCTACCCTTGATGGGATGGGTGTCTCAGGCTCTGCACTCTCCCTGTTTGCATCCTACCTGACGGGTCACTCCTACCAGGTGTCGCTGAGACGGTCTGTGTCGGAACCACGCAGGCTGACTACTGGGGTTCCGCAAGGTTCGGTTCTGGGTCCTCTTCTTTTTTCCCTCTACACAACATCGCTTGGTTCTGTCATCCACTCCCATGACTTTTCCTACCATTGCTATGCCGATGACACCCAGCTGATCCTGTCATTTCCCCCCTCTGACACACAAGTGGAGGCACGGATTGCCGCGTGCCTGTCAGACATCTTGGAGTGGATGTCGATGCACCACCTGAAGCTCAACCTGGACAAGACTGAGCTGGTGTTCCTCCCGGGGAAGGGTTGTCCACACTGAGACCAACTCGACGTCAACTCGCACTGCGAGGAATCTGGGTGTGACCCTGGACGACCAACTGTCGTTCTCGGAAAACAGTGTAGTAACACGCTTATCCAGGCTCTTGTCATCTCCCGCCTGGACTACTGCAACTCCCTCCTTGCTGGTGCCCCGGCGTCTGCTATCAGACCTCTGGAGCTTGTTCAGAAAGCTGCAGCTCGTCTGGTGTTCAACCGCCCCAAGTTCTCCCATACAACTACCCTTCTCCGTTCTCTACACTGGCTCCCTGTAGCAGCTCGCATCCAGCTATCCTATAGGGCAGTAAACGGAACAGCTCCTATTACCTCCAGGCTATGGTCAAGCCTTACACCCCTGCCCGACCACTTCGCTCTGCTGCCTCAAGGCGACTACACGGTCATGGCTCTTCTCTGTCCTGGCCCCACAGTGGTGGAATGAACTCCCCACTGATGTCAGGACAGCAGAGTCGCTGCCCATCTTTCACCGCAGGCTGAAAACCCACCTCTTCAAGAAACACTACCCTGAACCTTCCTCTTAGTACTTATTTGTCTTCACTTATTTGTCTTGGTACTTGCTTATATGCTTTGCTTAATTGTCTTAGCGCTTGTTTATTTGCTTCACTTATTTGTCACATTTGTTTAATAAAAGTAGGTAGATAACTTATTGCACTTTTACCTTAGCTCCGGTTATGCTCTTAGATGCTTGTTTAGGAAGGAAAAATGCACATAGGAGTTCTGGTGAGAGTAGTTCTCTTGCCTACCTACGTTGAATGCACTTATTGTAAGTCGCTTTGGATAAAAGCATCTGCTAAATGACTGTAATAGTGTAAAATAGTATACTGGGTTACTGTGGTAATCCAGGGACTCAACGTCAACCACAGTACAGCAAAACTGGAAAAACTCTCTACAAGTGGCTCCATATCATTGTAACGCCAGTTGCATCAACTCCTTAGTTTATATTCTATTTGTGTGCTTATATTCAATTTATATTTTTTCCTGCTAAATCCTATAACTTTTACTGCTGCAACCACCTATTCCCCACAGGGAACATCAGTTTCAACTAATCTAATCTAAATTTATCAAAAAGGAATTAAAATTACCTCAGGACCTCAGAGTTAAAGGACTACACCAACTTTCTGGGAAATTGGCTTGTTGGTCAACTTACCTTTCACACGTTATGAAAGGAGTACCAACAAAATCATCTGTTGTGTCTCTGGTAGATATCTAAGTCCTGTACACCTGCTATTACATTACAGTCATTTAGCAGACGCTTTTATCCAAAGCGATTTACAAAGGTAATAGTTGACACTCTGTGGGTGACTCAAGCACTGGATGACAGTGCTTGAGTCACTGTCATCCAGTGCAGATCTGCCACGCAGTTCTGCACCCCTGGAAGATGCATGGCCCTGATGCTCAAGAAGCAGGGAAAGGCCCAATTGAGAAGCTGCTGCATCACCCGCAGGCACTGCCTGGACCTGGTGCCCCCATTGATGAACTGTTATCTGTCCGGATGAGGACATGGCGGTTCCTCAGGGCTGGAGGAAAGGCTCTGACTGCCCAATACACAGCGCAGAGCTCCATTCCATAGCCCTCTGGCAGCTAACAACCTCACCTACCTGTGGAGTCACTAACCATAAATCAAAGTGGTGTGGCTATGCCGACTGCTCGAGGGAAGGAAGCTGGAACAGGCTTGTCGTAGTCTCTGGTCGATGAAAATTTAGCACAAGCCCTGGTACTTGCTGGTCCAAGCAGACCAGCTGCCAGTGAACAATTTTGACCTGCTACCATTTAGCATTTGTTTGCGAGAAGATAAAAGGAACAGATTATTGGATGTGGGGTTTTATACTGGCTGTGTGCCTAAGTCATCCCAGGTCACAGATGAATTTGTTGGTATAATGACTTAACCACCGCCTCTGGCAGTCAGGAAGAATGAATTAGAACAAATGAAATAGAATAGATCTTATCAATCTGGTCTTCAGCTTTTTAACTCTCTGGTTGGCATGCCTACCCACTGGAAAGGACAAGCGCAAAGGTTAAATCAGTTCCAGGATGCAGTTGTCCAATTAGCCTTATCAGACGGTGTCGGAAGCAGGTAGAACCAGTCTGCCAACCAGATTCTCCCCCATATCCAGCCAACGCCTCAACCGCCCCCCCACCATATTGAGTGTATATTTGTCCTTCCAGGCTAATTATTCCACTGTGTCCCTCCCAGGTTTTATGGAGGTGATTCCCTGGTCTATGTCCAGTTTTCTGAATGTGTCTCGAGGGTGGCAGCCTGAATACAATCCTGGTGACCTCCACTACTACGGCCAGATCCCTGCTCTCAATGACTGTGTGTACAGATACATGTACCAGTCCAGATACCTGGCCCTGCATGATATGGATGAGCTCATACTGCCTCAGTCAGCGGACAGGTAGTGTTCTCTTTAAGTGAGCAGATGAATGAAGTGTTTTGTTCCATAATGAGACATTACCATAAAAATATTTGCTGGCTAGAAAATTATTTTAACTATGGAATATTGAAGTTATGGGCTACCTTAAAAATATCCCATAAACCTCACAAAAGGGATGTTGCTTATGGAAAAGCTTTAGCTGTGTTAAACTGGCCTGGATGAACAGTGCCCTCTTCCACTTTTGTGCCATAAAGCAATGCAAAAGATTTCCCTCCAGATCTGACCCAGTGGTAAACAATATCTTCTCAGTGATTGACTTGGTTGTTTATGGTATCTATACTAATGTCTAAAATGAATGTGATAATGATTCATTGATGTTAAAATGTAACACATAGCACCTTTAAGGCTGAGATATGCTTTATTAACCCATTGAGGGAAATTCTTGGGGTCACAAAGTGCATAAAAACAAATATTTAACACATTTTTACAAATATCAAACAATGAAAAATAGGTGACATTTTTGGGGGGAGGGAGGAGGTTATTACGTGTGTGTGTGTGTGTGTGTGTGTGAGATAGAGAGATCGACTGAATCAATTTAATTAAGATAAAACATCCTGTTACCAGCTGGGGGGAGCTGCTGCTTCTGCTGGAGCAGAAACATGGCGCCGACTACTGCTACATGTTTGAGAACAACGTGTTTCCCACCAGCGTCACGCTGCCTCCTCCCTCCTCCCAAAGTCCTCCTCCTCCGAAGAGTGGCTGGCAAGGTGTATCCGGGGTTAACATCCTGGCACACCTGCACCACGAACCCGTCGATAAGAGAATGTTCAGCAACTTCAAGATCATCGTCAACCCCAGAGCTGTGTTTGCCGCCACTGTCCACGGACTGTTGAAATCGCAGAAAGGCTGTGTAATAGTCGACAGCGAAGTAGCAAGGATGTACCATACAAGGTAGGTTTTGTTTTTGTGTTTGGTCTCTGTATTTCCTGAGTATGACATACATTCTAGTTAAATCAGTTGAGGGGCATAACTGTATTGTGTGTGTATGTGGGGGGGGGGGGGGAGGACAAGTACTAGTGATGTGTCGTATGCGGACGAGTTGGCTCTTTGAGCCGACTCTTTTAAGTGAACGATGGGAGACAACACATGTCTGAGAGACGGTTTTTCTTTTCTTTTTTTTTAGTAAATGAATTCAAAACAGAATGGTAGGATAATCCTATAATTTATGAGTTGAATATAATAATAAAAAAAATGTCTTACTTGTTTGGTAATAGTACTTTAGAGCCAAATCCAGCAAGAATAGTGAGATTTTACACCGGAATTTAGGAGCGAGCACTTCTTTCCCGGAAAACTTCAAAGTAAGAGCCCACAAATAACCAAACATACTTCATACAAATTCTTAGAGTCTTAGATTACAAATGCCTAACACATTACCGCTTGTGATGTACGTGATTTCAAATAGACTGAATAAATTGCAGTAAAGTCTTATTATATGATATTCTGACGGATTAATAAATTAATCAACCAGTGGGCACATTTAAATCCTGGAAAAAGAAATGCATGACTAGTCAGTAGCAGCAATACTTTTAGTTTTATATTATGTCATATAAAATAAATTGAAATATATTTCTGTCGTGTTGTGGAATTATTTATTATCCATTTTCATTAATAGTGTGTTATTATCATTATACAATATATTTATTCTTGCCATATCCTGCTTTTTAACAGTAATATGACCTCGAACATAGTTCGATGTATTGCAGATGAAGAATCTTGCTTATTTATTTCTTGCACCAAATGGGAAAGTAACTATGGTATTACTGTGTAGCGGAAGTGACCGCGAGGATGTAACTTGTTACTACTTTGCGGAGGGTGAAATTGTGATGTGCACATACCTATCATAGGTCAAATATTGCTTAATTTGGCTGACTAGAAGTGCTACTGAATGAAGAGCTGTTTGGGAGCCGAAAGAGCCGGCTCTTATTGCTGAGCTGAGCCAAATGATCTGACTCACTGAAAAGAATTCAGAATTCCCATCACTAACAAGTATGGTTTCTACTGCCCCATAGGACAAAATGACCATAATATATCTGAAGGGGTTGATAGGGCTATTGATCAATACTCAACAACAACGGTTACTTCATTTCTGGCTTTCAAAACTCACTTTCTGGCCCGTACTCTGTTATCAAACAAAGACACACACTCAGTTTTATTATTCCAGTATTGTGCATGGTGTAAATAATAGATTACACCTTTTTAAAGTCAGCAGTCATGGTGTTGAAAGGTGTTTTGGATTAAGATGAAGTGTCCACCAGGTGGCACCAGGCTCTAATTTTTAGCACACTTGGTATATAACTGTTGTATTCCTGTCTGCTTCCTCTCCAGAGCTCCAGTGCAGACCCAGCTGACACCAGACCAGCTGATATACGATGACCGACTGCTGAGCTACAGAGCCCGCCTCACCCTCGCTGTCAACACTGTGCTCAAGAAGACTAGACTCATTCCAGAGGAGAGTACAGAATAGGTGTGTGTGTGTGTGTGTGTGTGTGTGTGTGTGTGTGTGTGTGTGTGTGTGTGTGTGTTGCACAGCTCCAAATGTGGATACACTACATACAAAATGGACATCTATTTTTCCCCCCACTATGGATTGGATTTTATCAAACTTTGGGGGAATGATGCATCTCAGCACTGCATTCAACATGATTCATTTATTTACTGATTAGCCCAAAGGGTCGCTGCATCATTTGGACAATCAATCAAGTACCAAAGAAAAAACTACCAGACTGAGCAAATGGCCCTTGAAACTTGAAACCCTGTGTGTGTGTGTGTGTGTGTGTGTGTGTGTGTGTGTGTGTGTGTGTGTGTGTGTGTGTGTGTGTGTGTGTGTGTGTGTGTGTGTGTGTGTGTGTGTGTGTGTGTGTGTGTGTGTGTGTGTGTGTGTGTGTGTGTGTGTGTGTGTGTGTGTGTGTGTGTGTGAGAAAGCTGAGGAAAATCCTCCAAAGTGAGTTAGTTTAGAGTTGGGACTTGGGTTTAGGGTTTGAGTAGAATTAGGACTCTAAAAGTTCTATAAATTCTCTTTACTGTTAGAAAACCATTGGCCTACTAAAACTGCTTTCAGAAATCGAATTACCCGGACACATATGGTAGCCAAACAGATAATCTACCAACAAGAATTGAAAAAACACTTTAAAGGACTGATTACCATTAAAAAAAAGTAATCTGATTACTGTGACGCAACGCCCCCAACAATGTTAGGGAATGAATGTAATCAATGAGCGTCCTGTATGTCACATTTCAAATCAAATCACATTTTATTTGTAAACCCCTTAATCACTGTTACAGTCGCAAAGGGCTTCACAGAAACCTTGGGAGGGGCTACTCAGAGAGGGATCCCCACTCAGAGAGGGATCCCCCTACCAGGACGGGCATGTGTGTCCATGTGTGTTGACTGTACACACACTCCTTGCCTAGCTCCCAATGTGGACACAGTACTCAGGGAATTGTGCGTCCTCATTTGGAGGATCATTACTTTTACATTGAAGGATTTTAAAGTAATAGAGAAAAAAAAGAAAGAGAATCCAGTCATTAACTACCCACCACCATTTCAGTCCAAACTCCACTGAGGTTTGTACCAAGTGTTTTGCTGTAGAACAAAGCAAAGTCGTTTAAGAAAATATAGATAATGAGGGTAATATTGGACTTTTCCACCCACGGTGCAATTGTTTGGGTATAAAACAGAACGCTGCACAAGTTGTTCAGAGAAATTTGATAGACATTTCATGTTTGTTTGTTTTTGGCAGTAAAACGATGGCCTAGTTAACTTCAATAGTTTGTGAGAAGGCTGAGATGGAGCTGGAGGGCGAACTCGCTTTGTGTTTGGTTTTGGCTGTTTTTTGGAGCTGCTAACTATCATCTGACACTCTCTTCCACATCGACTTGCTTTCTTGATGGGCTAATAGCTTGAGAAACATCTAGCCAAAAGTCATCATGTTGCTCTGGTGGTTGGAGTCAAAGCTCATTTAGAAAAGCCTGACCTCTCCATTTTGTTTAGAATGATATTAGAGTAGGTGAAACATGACAGGGATGGTATTTCCCTGTTGAAGAATCTTCTTCAACCTCATCTATACCAAATCAACTGTTCTGGTAAATCGTGTTTTGTTTTTGTCAGTGACAATGTGAATGGGGATTTTCTCAGGAATGAAGGCAACCAGATGGAGCGCTAGTCGACTTCCTTACTGATCTTCTGTTTTTGTACTGTTGCACTGATTGCAAGCTGATCTGGATAAAGACGGCAGGCAAACGCCTCGCAGGAAACATTTTCAGGAAATGAGTTTATTTGAAATTGTTTTGGATTGTTGATCATTTATTGTATTTCTGGTGGCTGGGGAAACTGAAATGAATATCCTGTTATTCAATAAATCATCAATTTATGTTAAAAAATCAGCATCACTTTATTTGCCAAGTACAAAAATGTGCAGGAATTTGTCTCAGTGGCACCGGTGCAGAGAGATCGACAAGTACCATAGTGACACTGTACACACTGACACACACACAAAAACATCCTGACCTCATAGGCTCTGTTCACACTGCAGGCCTTCATGCTCAGTTCTGACCTGCTGCATATCAGTTTTTTTTTATTGGCTGACTGTTCATATCTATGGATGTAACCCATATACAATACCAATATGAACTGACAGTGATGTTAAAGACACACATGCATCATTTCTCCCACTTGTTTCAAACACATTTCATGCCATTGATTTTTGACTGAATTGAGGCGGCTCCCCAAACACCAATCAAGACGCTGCTATTTCTCTTTCTTTCCTTCATTGTGTCTTGTTCTCCTCCATGCTAATGCTGCTCGGCCAAGCTGCCATGGGACCAAAATGATGTCTTGTCTCAGATAACTTAAACAATATTCCATAGTGAATTTAATTTTCTAGCCAGCAATTATTTTACAAGATAAGATATGGTGGATGTCTAATGATGGAACAAAACTCTTTCATTCATCCGCTCACATTACAGTTTTTTTCGATTGCATAAACACTAAAATCAAAAGTATTACACAATTATCAAAACCTTACACTCAAGGAGCAAAACATCGGCCCAGATTTGCACCACTATAAGCACAATGTCAGCCTCACACTTTTTGAAAAACAATACACACAGTAATTTGCAAAGCACTAAACACACTTGTATACATTAGACACAGAAGTATATCATGATGTCACTTCCTTGCAATTCCAAAGCACTGACTGTCAAATTACCACACCTATGAGCCAATTGGTTAAACACAGCCATCAGGTGCGCAAACACATGATTGCTTAACTGTAGACACACCAATCAGGTTTAAGCACTATAAAAATGCAGCAGGTGAGTTCACCTGTCTTCAACCAAAATGGAAGGAGTCAGAAGAAGAAGAGTGAGGGTGAGAGGGGGAATCCACGGAGGAGGAGAAGGAGGTCGTGCCAGAGGTAGAGGAAGAGGAAGACCTGAAGCAGGAGGAGAACGTGCTCAAAGAAGAAGAGGACCAAATTTATCAAATGAAATTCGCGCAACACTAGTTGACCATGTCGTGAACCATGGATTGACGCTGAGGGAGGCTGGACTAAGAGTTCAGCCAAATCTTAGCAGATATACAGTGGCATCTGTCATTAGGACATTTCGACAAGAAAACAGGTCAAACAAAATCTGTCTACAGTTACAGTAATCAGCTGCTTATTGTATGCACCATATCAGCACTTTTGATACCCCTTCCTGTGACATTTTACAGTAGGTTACATGTATTTTTTTCTACATAGGATTGAGGGTCGAGAACGACAAGGAGGAAGGGGGTCCATATTCACGCAAGAACAAGAGAGAGAGATCATAAACATGGTTTTGGCCAATAATGCTATCAGGCTCAGAGAACTTCAAGCCAATATTATCGGTGACCATGCCATTTTCAATAATGTCCATCAGGTCTCTCAGTCAACACTGGCACGCATCCTGAAAAGACATCAGGTTCAAATGAAACAACTTTATCGAGTGCCTTTTGCACAAGATCGTCACAGCAGTAAACCAAATGCACCAGATGCAATACATTGTCATCTGAGACAATGTGTCATTCCACCGCTCTGCTCTGGTCCAGAACTGGTTTCAACACCATCCACAGTTTACAGTACTATACCTTCCACCATACTCTCCGTTTCTAAACCCAATCGAAGAGTTTTTCTCGGCATGGCGGTGGAGGGTTTACGATCTCCGGCCCCAGGCTCAGGTACCCCTCATTCAGGCCATGGAGGAGGCCTGTGACCAAATCGACGCCGCAGCTGTGCAAGGATGGATTCAACATTCAAGACGGTTCTTCCCACGTTGTCTTGCCAATGAGGATATCGCCTGTGATGTTGATGAAATTCTCTGGCCAGATCCAGCTAGGCGAAGAGATAATGTCTAGTATTTTCTGTACTGTATTTTCAGTTTTTTACAGATTTTTTTTTTTCTTACTGTAATTGTAACCTGTACTGGATACAGTATTTTATGTTTGTCTGATATTTGCTGAGCTTACAGTGTTATGCACACTACTGTAGTAGCATGAAAACTGGGACATGTTTTGTTGTGATTCTCCATGTTGACATGTTGACTGATTTGGGTATATGGAGAGAAATAAATTATATTTTCATCAGTCTGCAGCATTGGTCTTGTGTAGTGTTTGGTGAATTTATTGTATATTTGCACTTTCTCTGTGTACTTCACTTACAGTGCTCTAATCACTGAGAAGTAGAATTGCTAAAAGTGTTTTAGGTTAGCAACAGCAGTGTGTAACTGGTTCAAACAGAATTAAGTCATATGAAACGTGTGTTTCATATGGTAACAAAATATGGTTTTTATAAATTAGTGTATAGTTTTTACAAGAGTGTTTCATTTTGCAAAGGATCTGAGGTGTTCTGCTAATTGGGTGTGTGGTTGTGCTAATTGTGTGTAGTGTTTTGAAAAACCGGGCCCTGTTTTCAAAATCGTGCTTAAGCAATCGAAAAAAACTGTAAGAGAACACTACCTGTCCACTGACTGAGGCAGTATGAGCTCATCCACATCATAGAGGGCCAGGCAGGGGTGCCAACAGGGATTTTGGGCCCCATGAAAAGATATCACACTGCTGTGACCACACCTCCAGAACCCAATTTTGCAAATAACAATCGGGTTGAGTATCATCGAACAATCAAGCGATCCACAGCCTTCACATCCAATCTTGGAGATTGTTGTTCCTTCATCGCGCTTCCATTTCAATGCTGGCTTCAAACATTCCAGTAATCCAAGCCAATCCTTGACTAAATGTAGTGGCTATTCCTGGTCCTGTAGTCCTAATACTATAGCCACTTGGGGAGTAGGCCTCTTTGACTCGTGTTTGATGTGAAGAGAACAGTTTGATGTCCAGAGTTGAAAGTTGAAATGAAAAGTACATTTATTGTCTTGAAATAATCCTATTGAGCTAAATATAATTAAACAAAAAGACAATCAAAATGCTACAGGTTCAAAGGCATGGCCAAAGATTGTGCCCTTGCAGCCACTCCCTGCTGGACCTGCAATTTAGAGTATGTCCACACCAAGTTGTTTAAATTTGCAAACGACATTTTCGGGTCTATCGTTTTCGAAAAACTCGCCGTCCACACTAGACGACCAAAAACGCATACCTCCTTCCCTGGGTATGCGCAGACCAATGGGGGGGGGGTAAAAACACCGCCCTAGTGTGGATGGGAGGCCAAAACGGAGAGATAAGTATGCGTTTTCAAATTTGCCTGGTTTAGTGTGGATGTAACCTTAGGCAGAGAGCACACAAACAACTCTAAAATCATCAACACAAAATGCAATTCAAGTCAAATCAATCAAATATTCTAAATATATCAAACTAAAATGTATTTTTTGGCTCCTACATAAAGTAATGTTGACTTTGCAACATAAACCGATAATTTATTGAATGACGGCACATTTATTTTCAGTCATCAGCAATAATTATATATTATTATATATTAAAATTATATATATACACACAAATGATTAACAATCAAAATTTGGAGTATTTGGAATTATAGCCACAAGATGGCGGGTTCAAGCCCATGTGAAGAAGTGAAATATTTGTATGACAGAGATTGTGACATCTAAACACAAGGATGCACCAAAACAATAATGAATAATCAGAAATATATAAAAACAGAAAAGCAACCAACTCAGGCTTGTTGGTTCTGCCGTGCACTGGGTACTTGTCTGTGAATTGGAGTAGAGAGAAAGACAGAGAGACGGATGGAGTATAAAGTCTTACTGACCGTTATAACTTTGGTGTTTGGGAAAACGAGCTGCAGTTATTCGTTTTTTGAGTTTGAGGGAGGAGACTGACCCTCATCAGCGTCAAAGTCCAGATCCATATCAAGGGTCGGTCTTGATCCTTAATAAACCACCTTCAGTTTATATGACAGACATTCTCTTTCCGGTTAAGAGGCGTGGTTAGATAAACAGATATTTGCTGTTGTTTTTCACTGCAAAGTGTCTTTTGGTACTATGAAAAGCTATATAAATGTGAGTGTATTATTATTATTATTATTATTATTATTATTATTATTATTATTATTATAGACCGATATATAGGCTTGAGTTTGGGAATCCCTTCTATTTTGAAGTGTAAATAAGGGCGTTGGTCTACTATTGACCATTAGGAGTCTCCGTGTGAACATGTTCCTTGGTTTCTGTTGTCTCCTCATGATGCTCTGGAGAGGAACTGACTTGGACTTGGACCGGGACTTGGTTTTCAGAGAGCAGACGCACCTCGACGCTTCTCCTCCTTACCACCGGTAGGTAGAAATCCTCTCAGTCAAAAGTTCATCTTACTTGCAAGAAAAAGGGAAACTCAACCCAAATTAGTAACCCAACTTTTAGAAGTTGCGTACATGAGCGTCAACTGGGTATGGCAAGGTGTGGCAATACCACAAATTTTATCTGGTAGTTTTTATCAATATAGCCTAATCGATATTAAAGATGAAGCACAAATCGCCAAAAATTCATTTAGAAGCAAAATCTAGAAAAAGTAATCACATCAGGGCAACATCCAGGACCAATGTTCCCTCTAGACCAGGACTTCTCTAAAGTCCGGACCAAAGTCCGGATCCGGACCGAACCGAATCAGTACGGACCGGGCCCTGCGTCACATTATACATAATGTAGGAATATATTTTCCTGTGTCCGGCACGTTGTGTGATCGAACGTATATTTATTTATTTGTGCGCGCGCCCGTCGTCAATTTCTGTGGATTCACTCTGGTCCAATCTCACAAAGTGTAATTGCTATGGCAACGAGCTGTCGCTGTCAGACAGTGTTGCCAACTTGGCGACTTTTCAGACCCCTTTGGCGACTTTATTATTAAAAGGCGACTAGAAACAGTTAAAATATAGGAGAGTGGCCAGTCTGATCACAGCACCCTCCTCCGCTCGAGCAGGTGGAGAGCGAGTCTCACTGCACACACACGAGCTTTCAGCTCACTGGACAGCCGCTGATAAGCGTTTATTGATTCATTGATTCATTGGTCTCATTCTCCTGCTGTTCTGTTTCTGGCTCAACCTTGTAAATATGTGAATAGCAGTTTGATCCTGTCTAATCATTTCTAATAATAATCTCAAATCAAATCACATTTATTTGTACAGCCCTTAATCACCGTTACAGTCTCTAAGGGCTTCACAGTGCCCAACATGTGAAAATAATAAATGGTTAGTACACGACATCCCCCAGCCTTAGACCCTCACAGAGGACAAGGAAAAACTCCCACAAACCCTCACTGGGAAAATTGGGAGAAACCTTGGGAGGGGCTACTCAGAGAGGGATCCCCTACCAGGACGGTTGGGCGTGCAATAGATGTCGAGTTTGGGCAAGCAGCGTATACACAATATATGAAAGTTTATTTTGGTGGGACATCCAGATCTGATGGGGCGGCATCACAGCAACGGCAACTCAGTCAGCGTCATCATAGGACTAGGGGACCATGCAGGCGCCAACACTGCCCAGATAGGAGAACGCAACGCCTGCTCAGTCAGCATCTCCCCTTTGATAATCCCCTTAAAAAAACAACCATAATACTACAATTATATGCCAAAATTATAGAAAATCCCCTCATTCATATTAATGCCAGGTTACATCACAATTATGTACATGGTCATGTGAAACAGCCCAGTCACTTTGAGCAGCAGTAGGCTGGCCCAGCTAACTTAGTCAGCTGAAATCTTCATATCAAGCCACAAACAAAATCTTTGTCAGATCCAGGCCCGGATCTAGAAGTGGGCAACCCAGTGGTTGGTTGTGTTCTGCACGTTTTGAAACCAGCAATCACATTAATTCAGTTTACAAATCACACCTGTAGTGTCTTGGCCAAAACTGCGTGCTGTAGGAGTATCAACAATTTCAAATCGTCCTGATTTCTGATTGGTTAGGTTGACAGTTTAAAACTCAGAGACAACAAAAGTTTGTTGTTTTTTACAGTGTGTTTGTCACAGCCTGTCATACTTGAGAGATTAGCTTGTAGAGAAAAACTTGAGTACACGTTATGGCCTATAGAGTATCATCCTGTTTGTGGGCTCTGCAGCATTCTTAGCTCCAGTACCCAAACAGTCTGAAACCCAGTGGCGGCTGGTGCATTTTTCTCCAGGGGGGGCTATACCAAAAATCAAGCAAACATGTACTAAGGTATCATCAGTGTATTTAAATAAATGAAAAGGCCTTTATTTGTATTTGCTGAGCTGAATGAACATTTGTTGTAATGAAACGTGCTTAGGGTAAGTTAAGGTATTTCAATTAGTGCAAATTCTTAAGACTAAAGTAACCGAAAAGTGCCTCGATAAGTGCAACAGAAATCTGACAACACAAAACCCTGAGACAATGGCAGAAAATTATGAACACAGTAAGACCTAGTAGAAACATTTAACATTTAAGAAAAAAATAAATTAATATGGTATTACATTTGAAATACCCAGTGCCATCAAAACGCTGAGTGAACTGGCTCAAAGCCATATGACTTTGCCACCTTGTGGCTTCAACTTTTTGTGCATACATTTTTCCCTTCTCTCTTTGAGAGATGCAAATTTCTCAATTACTCTATGGCGCCACAGAACTTGACACAGTTTATTATTTTAGACAGGATGTGCCTGTTTTTGTCAACCTCTTCATTATGCTTACGGATCCCTGTCCTGTAGCCTTCATCAAGATGAGCAGCTATGTTTACTTTCCCAAACATTTGCTTGGTTTAAATCATTCAAACCTGTCTGAATCCATGCTGGTCTGAGACCTGTCGTTTGAAAAAGGGTGCAGGGAAAGCAAAATAAAGCATTGGTGTCACTACATACAGTTAGCCAAGCCTTCCTACTAAACCAGCTCCTTGAAAACGACCGAGTATATTGTCTCATTCTGGCGCATTTTATTTTATTTTTATGTTAAATACGTGACCTAGCAGTAACTTTAGACAACGTTGAACAATTTTAATCTACATTTTATTGCAGATTATACATTTTATTCACTAACTATATAATATTTACCTCGCTCATTTAAAAAAAAAAAAAAAATCCAAAGTAATTTTTAAAGTCTTAGTCAATGAAGTCTAGGATGTGGGGAGTGGTGGGGCGGCACCCTAGCGCCCTCTATTGGCCAGCTGCCACTGCTGAAACCGCTGACACTCAAACCGTCTGGCATGCGCTGAGAAAATAAGTGGGGATGAAAATAAGCGGGGGATTGGTGAACAATTTTACCTTCTATTCCGAGGAGCTGCATCATCATCATCATCAAGTAATGTTGCCAACTTGGCAACTTTATCAAAAAGCAACTACCTTTTGAGGTCATGATGTCAGTGACGTTTCAGGAGTCAGCAGGATAATCTCAGTTACATTGTTAAGTGTGTGACAGCACGTCCTTTCCCAATCGTCTAAAAAAACAAAACATTAATGTGGAAATTTGTTATGAACATTATAGCACAGGGAAGGTTGGGTGAAACATAAAACCATGTGGTATGCAGACAAACTGAACTGACAGGAATGTTTTGTATTTTTAGGACATTTTAGTTCCTCTTTGTTGCTCTTTGCTCCCAATCCAATTCCCAGTAGGCACAGTCAAACCAGTCCATCACCATGGCAGCTCACCAACTAAAGCTGTGGCGGAGGCACGCCCTCCTGGTTGGGACCCTGCTGGTCTCCATGGGAAGTCTAGTTGTCTTCATCCAATACGATTGGACTACAGACAAGTCGGTGAGTAGCTGTGGGCGGAGCAGAAACCCCAAAAACCAATACAGAAAATAAGGGCAGGACAAAACCATGTGATAAAAGGGATGATATACATCATACATGAAACAAATCAGGGAAATGTTTACAGATGGAAAATATGGAAAATTAACCTTCAATCCTAAACCAAACTGCGTGTATCCTGAGGGGTCTTGACAACAAGATACATGGCCTATATAGCGTTTTGGAAAAGTACTCCTCAGATCCTGTCCTCCTAGGTGATGTATAGGGATCAACACGTGACCTCCTGGGGTCTGAAGGTCAGCTCCGCCCCTTTCACCCCCGTCAGCGGCTCCAAGACCCTCCTCCTCAATGCTTTCCATGAACACCGGACGGCCAGCCGCAGTGTGCGTCTGCTCGCCATCGTGTGGCAGGAGGAGAAAATGCTGTATCACTGCATCCTCTGCTGTCGTGACGAACAGCCGGTTGTCATGGTAGCAGAACGGACTGCCCACAGCACCAACTTCTGGTTCCCCTATGGCACCGGGGACTTCCTGTGTCAGGTTCCTGAAGGATGCCAGCCCAGGTTTGAGATGCTTTTGTGGTATTCCTGCGGCATTTTTGTGTTCCTGGTCAGATCCCGGAACAGGCGTGGGCCTAAACAGTGTTTATGTGCAATTACCCTGATATAACAACAAAGCATGCCTAAATCATATCAGAACTACACATAATGGTACCAAGATAAAGTCCTTCCTTGCTATTCAGCTTAAGATTTATTGTAGTTACATGACAAAAGTGAGTGATTTTAACCCAATCTCACCAGGTATGCAGGGCTGGTGGCTGAAGTTGTGGACCCAACCAACATGTCTGTGCTGACAATCTTAAACCCGATGGAGCGACGGTCAGATTTCCCTTTCAACTTCACCGTCTGCCTGTCCACCATGTTTAATCGCTATGACAACGTGCTGCAGTTTGTCCAGGCTAGTGAACCTATCACAGTATATTCCACTCAGTGTACTCTATCCGGTGTTGTTCCATCAAAATCTTTAATCATAAAAAGGAGTGTTGAATACGGCTGCACATCCATTAATACACAGGACAAGATGTCACCATCCCTAGTGCCATAATCCAGGGAAAACACTTGTAGAAGCCCAATTCAGACGTAAACGATACCACCACCACCAAATTAACACCATAGCAGACATCAGGCCACAGCATCATACATCTACAGAGTCATTCATCAGATGGCACCATTCGCCAGTTACCTACCCTAGCCAACAGCGATACGTGGCATGTCATCAGGGTTACGAAGTTGGCACCTTCCTTCGCCGATGTTTCATTGAGTTGGGCCCACGACACCTCAAGAAGGCTCAACGGTATATTCCAGGGTCCTGGAACCACCCCCTCTATGCCACCACCTCACCATCTACTGCCTGTTTCCTTCAAAAACATGACATTAATGTTGCAAGAAAAATGATTCAATCAGATTCAACAAACAATCACATACCTTCATCCTGTGTTCTTTTTTCCATCTCCAATTTTCTCTTCTCTTCTCTCTTTTGAGTACCAGTGCTAAATTTCATAAAAATAATTGATGGAGATTTATTGCCGCTGCCGCACAGCGTTCATGGCTACACACTGAGTTCTTAAAGTGAGCGAGTCAACTAAGTGTGAGGAGCGAGCAACACAGAAAGTCACACTGATCATGTGGCCCCCCCCAGCGGTTGTGGCCCTAAACAACCGCATAGAGTGTTTATGCCAGCGGCCGGCCCTGACGATATCTACTAGACCTATACTATATTTAATAACGTGGTCATCACGTTATGTTCTCTGTTCTCTGACAGACTAGTAGACCAGTAGCACTGCACTCAGTCTGACAGAGCCTCCAATGGTGAAAACGAAAGTGAAACTACAATTTGCTCCAAACTCACTGTTAGTGTTCTGTCCACTGACCCCCGTAAATTGAAAACAGGTCCGTCCTCCATCCCCTCTCCCACCCTGCGATCGTCAGCTTTGTCAACCTGTGGGAAACACTGGAACATATGAAATTTGTTCAATAAAAGGATGTTGGAAATATTTGTTTTAAATATTTTTTTAAAATGTAACATTTAATTCAGTAGACAGGCTATTCATTATCTGGGTCTATTTTCACAGTATACCAAAGGCAAACCGTTATAGCAATATTCAACAACCATGTCCCATATTTTCCTCATATCGTGCAGCCATAATTGTAGTACAGAACCCCCTAAATACCACAGTACAATACCACAGAATACTACATGATGCCACAGTACTACACTATACTATGCAATGCCATACAGTTCCACAAATAACCACATGGAAACGTGTATTGCAATTTTAGTTTCCACAATTAAAACTGCAGTAGATTCAGGGTTCCAACGTATGATGGCAAACAAGTACAGATCAGACTTTGTGTTAGAGATGGAGCTGCACCTGAAAGTAATGCAACCAATCTATTTCATCACGTCAGGCTGGCTTTACACTTTTCAAGTTGCAGTTAAGTTGCATCATGTAAAGCCAGCCTAAGAATGATCACTAACAACAAGCACATGAAGGCCAAGGTTGTCACAGTACAGTGAGTTTCCCTTATTTTATTCCCACATCCCTATGCTGGGATAAACCTGAACTAAAACTAAAAACGTAGTGATTGGAAGGAGCTTTGAGGGTTTTCAATGGAAAACCAAATCCAAAAAACAAAAAGGACTAAGTCACTCTTCCCTTGTAAAAAAAAAATGCCCTTAGTAATTTTGAGACTTTTAATTGTTAAACAGAACAAATAGAATGGCAGATAAATAGAACCATTACAAATGTAGTGTTTCACTCTGTTTGATTTCCGGGGGGAAAATATTTCACTCAAATGTTGGTGGGAAAGAGGGGTTTAGGTATCAGTCTGTTTGTCCATCCACCTACCTGTCCACTAATCCCTCCCTCTCCATCACTCTCTCATCAGGCCATGGAGCTCTATCGTCTCCTCGGGGCTCAGAGAGTCGTCGTTTACAAGAATAACTGTTCCCACACCATGCAGAAGGTGTTGCATTACTATAGCAACCAGGTAACAACACTCCCCAATAGAGCTGGCCACATTACACATTACTACATTACTGCTAACTAGGCTCGACAGATATGGGTTTTGGCCAATATTTTTGGAGTGAAACTGCCGATATATCTGATAGTTTGTGCCAATATTCAATATCAATTTGTTTGTGGGGCTGCCGCCAGCACCACTTGCTCCGCCACCACCACTTGCCACCACTCTGCCACCGCCGGGTCCTCCGGCCCTGGCTGCTGCCGCTGCTGCCCTCAGGCTCTGGTCCTGCCGCCGCCGGCTCCTCGAGCTCTGGGGTAGGTGCCGGCTCTTCCTCTGGCTCGGGGGGCAGTGAGGTGCTCCGCTGATACAATGCAGCGATCGCTTCCTGCAGGCCTGGTTCTCGAGCACGGTGGCGAGGTCTTCCTCCATGCTGAGTCTTGGCGGTGCTGCCGCTGTCGCTGCGGCTGGTGCTGCGGCCGGCTCCGAGGCTGGCGCTGCCGCTGGCTCTGGGGCAGGCGCCGGCTCCAAGGCTGCCTCCACCGCCACTGGCTCCTCTGGTTCTGGGGCCGGGGCTGCCACCGTCTCCACTGGCTCTGCCGGGGCTGCCTTCCGCTCGGTGGGGCCCTTTTCAGCGGCTTTCCTAGGCTTCCCTCTCTTGCAGAAGTTTTGCGCCTTCCCTGGATCATGGAAGAAGCAGTGTGTAAGACCATGGCCCCACCGATCACAGTGGTCACACCACGCAGGCAGTGCCTCAGGACAGGAAGGCCACTGATGGTCAGGGTCCCCACAGTACTCACAAAAGGTCTCATGTGGGTCTTTGTCACACTGGCATGGCTCTGCCGGCGCAAGGGGAAATCTCCCTATCCCCCTCAGGATAAAGAGCTGTGCTGTCATGCATCTCTCCTCCTCGGACCCGGGCACTCGGCACGGAGTGTTATCTGCGTGATGATCCGAGTGCCTGCATTCTCCACCATATGTGACACCCTCGGGGGAAATCTGAGGGCACGCTCATGGCACAGATCACACTCAAGACGAAATTATAACAGAAAACAAGCTTTACTGTGTCTATAACACCAAATCATACATCAACTTAAACTTATCGCATCAGCTTGTATGGGGGCTCTCCAGCAGCCTCCCTGGCTTCTCTCTGGGTCCAGACCTCCTCTTTCTCCCCCTTGCCTGCTTCTCTGGGTCCCTCTTCCTCGCAGACAATCCTCCATCAACTCCCACCTGCCTGATTGGTAATCTGCCACAGCTGTGGCAAGATGGCCGACTTGCTTAGTGTGAACACCCTAAGGTCACGTCCACACTAAGCAGTTTAAATTTGAAAATGGCGTGTTGTGTATAATGTAACGCATACTTTGTTCCATGGGCATGTGCAGCCCACTCGGGCCGACCGCTTTTCATCAGATTTCATCAGAAAATTATGCTGAATTTTCTTACTATGGTGATCTCTTTACCTTGATGCCATGTGTAGGTAGGTCTAGTAGAGGTGCTGCCCTGGCCAGTCGACGCCCACATCAAGGTGTCTTCCAGCTGGCTGATGTCTGAGTCTCCTGGTGACCTCCACTACTACGGGCAGATCCCTGCTCTCAATGACTGTGTCTACAGATACATGTACCAGACAAAATACCTGCTACTGCACGACCCTGATGAAGTCATACTGCCCACAGGTACGTGTGTGTGTGTGTGTGTGTGCGTGCGCGCGTGCGCGCAATGAAGTTGAAAAGTTGTAATACTACAGTTGCTAACCATGCCGTATTAGATTCATCTCAATGTTTCAGCCACAGGATCCTTGTATAGAACTCTGCATATAGTTTGCAGCAACATAAATACATACAATAGAAATAGTATAAGTACAGTAAAAAGAGATGTTTCAAGTATACCGCAGTGTTAAATGGGTCTGTCTCTGCGTAAATAAGTTTTCCGGGTCCCAGGCCATGAGCCCTTAAACAAGTGCAACCTTTGTTTGCATTGTCAGATAAGGAGACGTGGGCGGAGCTGCTGTCAACCCTGCAGAGTAACCATGGAGACGACGTCAACTTCTACTTTGAGAACAATGTTTTTCCTTTAGAAGAAAAAGAAGAAAACGGCAGGTCAGCCAAAGAAGAATGGATGGATGAACAAACAGTAGCTTTGATTTTAAAAGATTGACTTTAATCAAAAACACTCCAGCACAATCAAATATTTACTCTGGCATTCTGGGTAGTTTGCCTGAAAGATTTTGTATAAATATAAAAACTTAGATTACTTGAAACTTTAATGATCCCCAGTCATTACAGCAGCAAGGAATAAGAACGATTAGAGTTCTGAAAATAAAACAAATAACAACAATGAAGATATTGAGGATAAGAACATATTTCAGATACAAAGATATTGGGCCTTGTTCACAAAACATTTCTTAAATTCTTCGTATTTATGTGCGTACGAAAATACCAATGTGGGATTAATGAAACATCAGAAAACCTTGATTTGTGCGTACCCCATGTATAAAAGGCATGCACGTAAACCATGGCCAAGTTTTGCGCTCATGCGTGCATGAGAAATAAAACTGCATAAGCAGTCACAGGAACTGAAGTAAAGTAAAGCATAGCAAGACATAATGCTGTCAAAGCTGTTTCAGCAGAAACACACACCGTTGCTGAGGTAAAAATGAACCCCTTGCAGCAAGTCAGAACTAGGTATTCATTCAGGACGCAAAAAAATGAATTAAAGAATCAAAAACTGCGCAATTGAATGGATGGATGAATAACTGAATGAAATCCATCATCATCATCTGAATGAAAATGATAATAATAAAACATAATTTATATAGCGCTTTTCACAGTACCCGGAGACGTAGACCCAAAATGAACCTCTTTGTTCATTTCTGTTCAGTTACAACCTGCCAGAGTGGTCCCACCTACCAGGTATCAACTTCCTGCTTCACCTGCTGCGTGAACCAATCCCAGCAGATCATTTCACCACAGGGAAGTTGATAGTTAACCCACGCACCGTGCTGCAGATGAGCGTTCACTCAGTAGAGAAGGGGATACAGGGGACACGCCGAGTGGAGGTCGGTTTGCATTTGTGTTGTTTTCCACTTGAATAATACGTGTGAATAAATAAGTGTGTTTGAATCTGTGTAGCAACTCGCTACGATACAGAAGTGACACAATCAGACCATCAGCCTACACCTCACCCACTCCCTCCCCCCAGTCTGCCACAGTGTGTTTGAGGAATGTGCTATAGTAATATGTGTCATTATCATTGTGATCAATCTAAAGAGAGGAATATTTGTCACATCTATTATCAGGGTGCTGTGGCTTTGACCCTTGCACTCCTTGTTTTTAATGCTGGCTGTCATGAAAATGATAATTTATTGTTGTTCATGTTGTTCTAGATAAGTAAGTTATTGTTTTGTGTTATAGATTGGCCCAGAGTTAGGACAGCTCTACCACAGCCGCCGGCGGAAGAATACATCGCTGAAGAGAAGCGATCTGGTCAGGGATGAAGGACTGCTACGGTTCGCCCCACAGTTGGTCAGAGAAGTCAACAGTGCCCTGGGCAACATGATTCTGTCCAATCAGGGCAAAACCAATCTGTAGTTTATACCAATCAGAAGAAATTATTGATTTGTGATTTTTTTTTTGGGAGCAAGATTAATGTCAGTCTGGGACACTGTTGGGAAAGTTACTTTCAGCTGTACTTCGTCAGACTCAACTCAACATCCATCAGTCTCAGCTGTACTTCGTCAGACTCAACTCAACATCCATCAGACTCAGCTCAACATCCATCAGACTCAGCTGTACTTCGTCAGACTCAACTCAACATCCATCAGACTCAGCTCAACATCCATCAGACTCAGCTGTACTTTGTCAGACTCAGCTCAACATCCATCAGACTCAGCTCAACATCCATCAGACTCAGCTGTACTTTGTCAGACTCAGCTCAACATCCATCAGTCTCAGCTGTACTTCGTCAGACTCAACATCCATCAGTCTCAGCTGTACTTCGTCAGACTCAACTCAACATCCATCAGATTCAGCTGTACTGGCAATAAATTAGCTTTAAGAGTACGTACAATTGTGCAATTCTGAGTAGTGCCGTTCTCAGTAGCCCACTTGTGCAAAGATGTTAGTATGCCAGTGTTAGCATTAGTTATGCTGGATGAGTTTCTAAGCAAAGGGAGCAAAGTTAGCATTAGCATTGTGCAAATAGTCACGGAGCTCAATGTTTAACATGTGGGCGTTGTGAAGCCTCTTGAAACTATAACTGATTTTATTCTAGACAAATAAACTTGCTTCACTTTGTATTTCAATGTGTGCTGCTTTAACACTAATCCAGGCTATAGCTTGTTAAATAGTACAACATGCAATTATTTCACTTATTTTTCCAGAACAGATTTAGCAGTGACCAGAAGCTAGTATAGGTTGGGCTGTGTTTGTTTCATCAGCTATATCTCTTGATCCCAAAGTTGCATTGAAATCAGTGTTGGCTTGTTGGACTCGATTGGATGTGTGATTAAACTGTTTACTCTGCTGCTTCAGTCACGTTGATGCATTTTGGTGTTGACATTTTTAAACCCATTCTGAGTTTCCTATAAATAATATTCTGATTTAATAACGCTGGTTTGGAGCTTTCCAGCATTAATAATAATTTTGATGTGACGTGTCAATTGGAGAGTTGTTTGTCTATCCTAAGTGCTAAATTACTCTGATGGGTGTGGACTGATAGAAACACACATACTGGCACAATACTGGTTCTTACAATCACAGGTAAATTATCAGTAACTATCAGCTGTGTGTGGCTCTGTAACTGCCTCTGCCACACTGCTGAATAGAAAGACAGGCAAGGAAACAAAATACATTTCAAAGTGCTGTGAAACATTATTTATAATTTGGCAACAATTAAACACTCAGTAAGTAAAAGGAAGCTAGTGTTTGAGTTGGTATAATTCATTGTCCTAGACCAGTATCGTATACAGTAGTGCTTTTCATAGAATATGAGCATATCGTCGCTGTCGGATGAAAAGACTTAAAAAAACCGGCTTTGGTTTTAGCTAGCTAACGATGCATTTTGAATGGGTTTCACAAGAAGCCGAAGAGGTCAGAATGTTACATACAACAGCGATATGCGTGGGTGGTGCTGGGTTCTTATAGTATGCATTTTATGTTTACATGTAATTTCACACATGAAAATGTGTATTATTGATAGATTTATCGATTAGAGGCCAGCACATATGGAGTCTATGTATAATGTAATTTTTTCTCCTTTCTTTTATTATTTTTACCTGTCATTATTCCTATATATGTTTTTATGTATGAAACGAAAAGGAATAATAACTAAAAAAACATTTTGCAACAATTTAACATTCACAATTAAGTTGCTGTTGAAAAAAAGAAAGATAGTTTCTGAGTTGGTATAATGATTCAGTTCTGAAGGAGAGGGGTTGCTCTTCTCCTGGTTCATGTTAAGTATATCCATCAAGTCAGAGTGTCAGACTATGATATCAAGCCTGTTCCTAACATTAATAACATACGTCTGATTTAATTTAGAAATTATGATCTATTAGAAAACACCTCTGCCTCACAAATAGTTGTTTAAACCAATATATAGAACATACCAATATATAGAACATACATAGAGTATGTTCTATATATTGGTTTAAACAACTAAACAACTACAAACTATATCATAAAGCAGAGATTATCCACCTTCTTAAAATGATATAAATCTTTATGAAATACATTCAAGATACTCTATGGAAATCAAAACCAATGTATTAGATTGATAATAAAACAATAACCTCAAACTACTCGGCATACATCTCACACTCAGATGGTCCATTAATTTTAAGTTGCTTTAGACATTATAAGGGGTGCACCGTTCCTGGAGGTACTGCAATACCAGGTCGATGCGTGGAGTGGACGGAGCAAGCCCCTATTCCATCTCCCTGCTCCAAAAATCAATTTAATATATGGTCCCCGGGTAGGGGACGTATCAGATATTAAACTGATAAGATTTTTTCTTTCGAAAAGTTTATTGACACAAGTCATAAAAACATACACATCTTTAACAAATAAAACAGTCAAATAAATATCAACAATCTGTAAAACCATGTTCTTCTGTTTAAAACAATAAAAGCATTTGTTTTAAAACGGCTTACAGATAAAAGACATTGTTTTATTAAAAGATTGTAATGGTCTTTGTGTATGTCAGTGTAAGTGTTTTCAGTGTCATTTAAAAAGGAGTGCATGAATTAACCCTTGTGTGGTGTTCGGGTCTGTGGGACCCGTTTTCAATGTTTACTAAAAGAAAAATGATACAATGAATTATTTTTTCAACCTGAGACTCATTGGCCTTGGCTCATTTTCTGTGAAGAACATGTAAAAGAACACATTTTCATTGAGTGCACACTGTGCACCCCCCCTACACATTTATATTACATATGTGGTGTTCGGGTCCACTGGACCCAAGGGCAATAAAAGTGTGGAAATTCTAGGTAAAAACAAGTAAACATAGGAAAAGTGCCCCTTCACTCTGTCTTCCTCCTACCTGGGCCTTAGTGAGTGTGTGTGTGTGTGTGTGTGTGTGTGGTTGCGCTTTTAGATTTGCAGCATGTTTAATAGATTGAACAGGACTCTGTCCACCATTTTATAGGCATTATTGCCATATGTCCTAAGAATAGTTCCCCACACCCAGATCCACCAATACACCTGGCCCACACACACATACTCCCAAGTCCCAGTGAAATTGAATGGTCTTCTTGCCCAAGGAATGAGCCACCCCACATGGCTGCCAATGTGATAAGGATGCAACCAGGGCCGACACGGTTGAACATATCATCCCAGACACCATCTAGAAAATCATTCTGGACTGCACTAATTTGGAGGGAAGGCATGCTTTTGGAGAGAGGTGGAAGAAGATGGACCAAACCCAATGACGTGAATACTTTGGGGTTCTTATCCTTGCTGGTGTTTTCAGATCCAATGGCGAATCCACAGAATCTCTGGGATGCAGAAACTGGCAGATAACCTTTCTGTGCCACAATGTCTCTGGAAAACTTCCACATTATTCCCAGCATTATCTGCTTTGATAACCATACACCAGACCAGCTTGGTGGCAGACAGACCAGCTAGCTGCAATCAGGTCAGTGTAGGGCAAGTGGGGTTAGGGTTCCCCTGTAGGGACCGCCATCCCCTGGTTTACAACCCTGGGCCCAACATTACTGTTGATGAGCAGCTTACACCATTTAGGGGCCGCTGCCCTTTCAGGCAGTACATACTGTCTAAACCCGCAAAATATGGAATCAAGATCTGGGCTGCCTTTGATGCTGCCTCATCACCACTTTTATTGATAAATATGATGTAGCAGGGGTAAATGGCAAATATTAATCAAATATACTGTCTATATTGCTTGTAATTGAGATAAAGTCAACATCTGTTAAGTATTTTTACATAAATTGTTATGGCTGTATTGTTTTAAAAACCCAATAATGTTGTGGGTCCACCAGACCCGCGAACATTGGGTGAGTAACAGAAACACGAATACCACACTAGGGTTAAAACACAACAACAACATGATCGCTTATTTTTGTGCAGGAGCGGGGTGAGTCCCTAACAAGGATAAACTCATCCCGCACTCCCGAACAGATTTGGTCTCTCGGAACCTGTTACTGGTGCTCAGAGGAGACCCTCGCCCTTCTGCTCCTTCCCACCTGCCTCACCCGGAGAGCCAGGCCGCCGCTGCCTTGACCCTTTGTGTGTGGGCTCCGACTCCCTCGTCCGAATGGGCACAGAGGCGATTCTTCTTTGTGGCTGCGTCCTAGGCCTGCCGCCTGCAGCGACGGCTGCTTGCACCGCCGCTGCGGCCATTTGGATCGCAGCCACGGGGGGGATCTGCATGTGCTTCCTTACCAGCAGGTTCCTGGAGGTCCACATGGCGTCTTTTATGGCGGCCAGGGTGAGCCACTGTTTGGCAAAGTCTGCTGGTGGTATATTCCTTTGGCTCACCCCGTACAGCACTAGTTGTGCTGTAAGGACCTCCCCTGCTGGTAAGCACGGGAATTGTAGGGAGTCGGCCGTTGCCCACTGGTCTACAGCAGCGCTGCACTCCCAGAGCAGATGCCTCACCGACTCGGGCGCGCCACAACCCGGCCGGGGGCAGGTTGAGATCGCTGACATGCCCCGGGAGTGCATAACGGACCTGACTGGGAGGATCTCGTGAGCCACCATCCACGACAGGTCCCGGAGTCTGTTCGGGAGGGCGGGATGGTTCACGTTGCGCCAAACTGTTGAGGGCTCGCCGAATGCGAGCCCGCGCACTGGACTCACTGGCTCCCGCTCCTGCACAACAGACATGAGAGAGCGGTGGTTAGTTAAAATATGCAACTCTTCCTGCTCTAGATCAAACTTTTTAAAAAATGTCTGAATAAAAACATAGGCAGGTGGCAGGTTAAAAGACACGGGTCTTCTAAGATCAATGGGTAAAATCTTTATTCTCCTAAGGTAAGACCCCATCCAGAACTGGGTCATTGCTGTTGTCTTGGAGGCTCTGGACGGGGCTGTGGTGTGTGTGTGATGTGAAGCGTCGTGTATCTGCTGCCTAAAAACAGGTGGAGGTCCGGGACTCCTTTTCCTCCTTTCTCCCTGGGCCTCTTCATTACTTCACGCCTCACTCTCTCCCACTTGGTCCCCCACAGGAAATAAAAGATTGCACGTTCAAGCTCTAAAAGCACCCTACGAGGTGGGATAAAAACAGAACTGATCAGTAAAAACAAAGGTAAAATCACTGCTTTAATGATTAAAACCTTTCCTTCCATAGTCAGTCCTCTAAGTCCCCAGTATCCCAGTCTCTGTTTAACTTTCCCTACCATGTCTGGTCCCCGGGTAGGAGACGTATCAGATATTAAACTGATAAGAACAGATACTACACTTGATCTTAGCCAAAAGGCCGAGAAGCGATACTGCAGCCGCTCCGAGGTAAGGGGGTCTTTCTCGCCAACTTCAGTCTCACTGATGGTTACCATGTAAATTACAAGTACGGCCACTCAACAAAATAAGAACAAACCATTCTTGATGCTTAAGTTGTCAAAATGCCATATAGTCGTAGTAAAGGCTTTTATTTTTCAGAGCCATAGACTAGTAACACACTTGTCCGCTCTTCCGGGTCACGTGGTTCGCCATACTCAATTGGGAATTAAGAAATACCGGTGAAATCAAAATCCTGTTTACAGTTGTGTTAGAAGGGAAACGGTGTCTATTTCCAACTAACTTGAATGATAAAGTTGCAAAGGAGCTGAGTATCTGAACAGAATGGTCTGCGGACGAACACAATATTGGGGCTTTACAACCCGCTCCAACTCACTTCACGTTACAAACGACGGAGCTCTAGCAGTCTCTGGTGGAAAATGAAGCTACCTGCACCCCGACCCGTTGTACGAGTAACAACGTTTTGACTCAATTCCCTCATGCTATCTGCATAAATCGCACCCAGTACACATTTCCTGTGCTGTTATTATTTTTGACATTTGAGAGACAGTGTCTATCGGCCAAAGTCCACTGCCTAATAAACAGGGATCAATGTTGTAAAAACCATCCTAGAAAAATACTTGTAAAGGCTGTTGGATTTAGTGTATCACAAATACTGCCAGGAGCACATCCCCACATTTAATAATAAAAATGGCACAGTACTGTTAATTGGTTTCATGTGACGTGGTTTTCAATAATGTACAATCAGCTGCTGTATTGTTTGGATGGAGCTTTTGTGGTCGCGAAGAAACAAATAAAATCCACCAACAAACATCAGGTTACCTTTTTCAATTTTGTAGAATCACTCAACATTATTTCTTAACATATATAGGGGGTGCACCGTTCCCGGAGGTACTGCAATACCAGGTCGATGCGTGGAGTGGACGGAGCAAGCCCCTATTCCATCTCCCTGCTCCAAAAATCAATTTAATATATGGTCCCCGGGTAGGGGACGTATCAGATATTAAACTGATAAGAACAGATACTACACTTGATCTTAGCCAAAAGGCCGAGAAGCGATACTGCAGCCGCTCCGAGGTAAGGGGGTCTTTCTCGCCAACTTCAGTCTCACTGATGGTTACCATGTAAATTACAAGTACGGCCACTCAACAAAATAAGAACAAACCATTCTTGATGCTTAAGTTGTCAAAATGCCATATAGTCGTAGTAAAGGCTTTTATTTTTCAGAGCCATAGACTAGTAACACACTTGTCCGCTCTTCCGGGTCACGTGGTTCGCCATACTCAATTGGGAATTAAGAAATACCGGTGAAATCAAAATCCTGTTTACAGTTGTGTTAGAAGGGAAACGGTGTCTATTTCCAACTAACTTGAATGATAAAGTTGCAAAGGAGCTGAGTATCTGAACAGAATGGTCTGCGGACGAACACAATATTGGGGCTTTACAACCCGCTCCAACTCACTTCACGTTACAAACGACGGAGCTCTAGCAGTCTCTGGTGGAAAATGAAGCTACCTGCACCCCGACCCGTTGTACGAGTAACAACGTTTTGACTCAATTCCCTCATGCTATCTGCATAAATCGCACCCAGTACACATTTCCTGTGCTGTTATTATTTTTGACATTTGAGAGACAGTGTCTATCGGCCAAAGTCCACTGCCTAATAAACAGGGATCAATGTTGTAAAAACCATCCTAGAAAAATACTTGTAAAGGCTGTTGGATTTAGTGTATCACAAATACTGCCAGGAGCACATCCCCACATTTAATAATAAAAATGGCACAGTACTGTTAATTGGTTTCATGTGACGTGGTTTTCAATAATGTACAATCAGCTGCTGTATTGTTTGGATGGAGCTTTTGTGGTCGCGAAGAAACAAATAAAATCCACCAACAAACATCAGGTTACCTTTTTCAATTTTGTAGAATCACTCAACATTATTTCTTAACATATATAGGGGGTGCACCGTTCCCGGAGGTACTGCAATACCAGGTCGATGCGTGGAGTGGACGGAGCAAGCCCCTATTCCATCTCCCTGCTCCAAAAATCAATTTAATATATGGTCCCCGGGTAGGGGACGTATCAGATATTAAACTGATAAGAACAGATACTACACTTGATCTTAGCCAAAAGGCCGAGAAGCGATACTGCAGCCGCTCCGAGGTAAGGGGGTCTTTCTCGCCAACTTCAGTCTCACTGATGGTTACCATGTAAATTACAAGTACGGCCACTCAACAAAATAAGAACAAACCATTCTTGATGCTTAAGTTGTCAAAATGCCATATAGTCGTAGTAAAGGCTTTTATTTTTCAGAGCCATAGACTAGTAACACACTTGTCCGCTCTTCCGGGTCACGTGGTTCGCCATACTCAATTGGGAATTAAGAAATACCGGTGAAATCAAAATCCTGTTTACAGTTGTGTTAGAAGGGAAACGGTGTCTATTTCCAACTAACTTGAATGATAAAGTTGCAAAGGAGCTGAGTATCTGAACAGAATGGTCTGCGGACGAACACAATATTGGGGCTTTACAACCCGCTCCAACTCACTTCACGTTACAAACGACGGAGCTCTAGCAGTCTCTGGTGGAAAATGAAGCTACCTGCACCCCGACCCGTTGTACGAGTAACAACGTTTTGACTCAATTCCCTCATGCTATCTGCATAAATCGCACCCAGTACACATTTCCTGTGCTGTTATTATTTTTGACATTTGAGAGACAGTGTCTATCGGCCAAAGTCCACTGCCTAATAAACAGGGATCAATGTTGTAAAAACCATCCTAGAAAAATACTTGTAAAGGCTGTTGGATTTAGTGTATCACAAATACTGCCAGGAGCACATCCCCACATTTAATAATAAAAATGGCACAGTACTGTTAATTGGTTTCATGTGACGTGGTTTTCAATAATGTACAATCAGCTGCTGTATTGTTTGGATGGAGCTTTTGTGGTCGCGAAGAAACAAATAAAATCCACCAACAAACATCAGGTTACCTTTTTCAATTTTGTAGAATCACTCAACATTATTTCTTAACATATATAGGGGGTGCACCGTTCCCGGAGGTACTGCAATACCAGGTCGATGCGTGGAGTGGACGGAGCAAGCCCCTATTCCATCTCCCTGCTCCAAAAATCAATTTAATATATGGTCCCCGGGTAGGGGACGTATCAGATATTAAACTGATAAGAACAGATACTACACTTGATCTTAGCCAAAAGGCCGAGAAGCGATACTGCAGCCGCTCCGAGGTAAGGGGGTCTTTCTCGCCAACTTCAGTCTCACTGATGGTTACCATGTAAATTACAAGTACGGCCACTCAACAAAATAAGAACAAACCATTCTTGATGCTTAAGTTGTCAAAATGCCATATAGTCGTAGTAAAGGCTTTTATTTTTCAGAGCCATAGACTAGTAACACAACCTGCCCGCTCTTCCGGGTCACGTGGTTCGCCCTACTCCAATGGGAATTAAGAAATACCGGTGAAATCAAAATCCTGTTTACAGTTGTGTTAGAAGGGAAACGGTGTCTATTTCCAACTAACTTGAATGATAAAGTTGCAAAGGAGCTGAGTATCTGAACAGAATGGTCTGCGGACGAACACAATATTGGGGCTTTACAACCCGCTCCAACTCACTTCACGTTACAAACGACGGAGCTCTAGCAGTCTCTGGTGGAAAATGAAGCTACCTGCACCCCGACCCGTTGTACGAGTAACAACGTTTTGACTCAATTCCCTCATGCTAACTGCATAAATCGCACCCAGTACACATTTCCTGTGCCGCTATTGTCCGCATGTCACCTATTATTGTGGTCACGATTTTTGTTCATTTTCCCCCCCAAAATGTATTCATTTACAAAGTTAAAACTAGGAATGATTGAAAGACTGTGGAAACATTGCTATCACTACAAATAGCCATATCGATGAATTGGCAGTGTAATACAATGCAATGCAAAAAGTTTGCATGAGGAACCAAAAAGACTGGCTAGTTTACCTCACTCAGATAGGGGGGAGGTGTGAATGTCTGCGTGTAGGCTATGCATGCCTCCATGGCCTCCTAACTCCTAGCCCTGATACAGGACCCTATGGGAGTAAACAGCCATATGATGAAAGACTCCCAATGGGTCTTGTATCACGGCTACCTAACTCCCTGAAAACCTGAGAGTAAGAGTAGCTAAATACATCGGATGTGTTGACCAAATTAGTGTGACAAGCAAAAGAAATCAGAACAAAACGAGCTTTTCCGTGTGGTCTAACATTAACGAAGCAACCAGGTCGGAGGTCAAACCAATTTTGAAGGCCTCATGCACGCACGGTAAAGATTACTAGTTAAATCTTCTCTGCCACCATGTTCAAGTTCATCAGTTTTCACTTGGTGCCCATCGAGAAGAGAGCTAGCATACATTTGGCTACGTAAAGAAACGTTACGATATGTTTGGCACATTTAGCATAGTAAAATAACTTACCAAAAGATGCGCGCACCCATTCCGTTTTGGAAGGAAAATGATCCCGTAAATCCAGGGTGTAGAGCCATAGCCGCGTAACTGGCATTTGGGGCGAAAAGGATATCCATTTATAAAGTAAAATCTCTATGTAGTAATATACGTGTCGCTTGATTTGTGGATTTAAGTGATGACAAGTTTATCAAAATTAGGTCCACTTTGTTTTTAGTCCCCTGTAGCGTTGGTTTGCTAAGGCCTCATCCACACTAATCTTTTGCTACGTTTACGCCTAGCGTCCACACTACTCCTACTCGAGTAGGGTATCTCTGCAGACCGGAGACTTGAGAGGGGCGGGGAATGGGCCTGGTAACTGTCAATCATTTTTTTTATTTGGTCAATCAGAGGCTTACAATCCTCTGTCAATCAAAAACAAATTTCACCAATACGCCGCCTGAACCAGTTGTCAATCAGTTTTTAATTCGGCTAATCATCTTTCGAGGAGGGTCCAACTGCAGTCCTCCCTCCTGAGACCGCTAGTTCCAAACTTGGAAGTTTTCAGAGGTAAGTTGCCATGAGCGAAAGAATCGGCTAATCTATTTTAAATTAAGTTTTGTAACATGTTCACATCAATTAATCAATGTAATAACCGCCAAAGTTAATAACTAGGTAACTATTATTAATACAAAGCCATCATATTCATGTGGCGTTCAACTTAGACCGAATGTTGAAAAACTATCGCTAATGTAAAGTTAGCTAATGTTAGCTTCTGTCCATTATAAGATAACGTTAGTCTACTAGCTAACAGTTAAACAAT
The DNA here is from genome assembly GCA_034670405.1 of Hoplostethus atlanticus. Lineage (NCBI taxonomy): Eukaryota > Metazoa > Chordata > Actinopteri > Trachichthyiformes > Trachichthyidae > Hoplostethus > Hoplostethus atlanticus. The sequence goes on from JAXDDX010000219.1 coordinate 519,341, forward strand.
CCAAGTGCATGTAACGTTAACACGAATGGACGGATCATTAGGTTAACATTAGCTGGACAACAGGTGGGTTTGTGTAATAAATTGGTATTTTTATTTATTGAATATGTCACGAGCCATGCACGACCCCAAATCATAGACATATTATACATAGACGCCGCATTGACTGCTTCTGCCCATTGCTACGATACGTAAACGTCGCCGCCATATTGGTTCGGACAAGACTGGCCTGTAAACAAATACAAGTAAACGGGGAGCTGCGGTTTTTCTGGATGAAAAGCACTATAACGTTTACATTTCTCAAACGATTTCAGTGAGTCGTTTTATATTCAAGGGTTTATGATCTACGTGGAGTAGAAACAAAAGTTTTGTCTCCAGTTACTTAGGCTATAATCGCTGCTAGACGCTCAAGAGAGCAGTGTCAACGATAGGCTCACATGAACTGAATTACTTACGTGGTGGAAAATAATTCATTGTCATAAGGCATTGTAAAAACTCAGGTTTGTCAAGCAGGATTTGGCTTATTTTCCTTGGTTAATACTTGTGGAGACGTCCATATATAATATAATTTAATGTACATGAAATGTGCAGAAAGTTATTTTTCTGTCCATGTCTCCATCATTTAAGCTTTTCTTGTGCTCCAGGTCAGAACACAGCTCATTCACTTTGAAATACTGGGGGGGGGGAATGTAAATAGCGCATTTTTAAGTACTAATAATTGACCATCATTGAGAAAAATGGAACAAAATCGGCAAATACAAATTACAATAGTGAGACACTGGCAGTCAGTCTTCTTTCTATATTTTTATAGCAGTGAAAGGACACAGATATACTCCAAGACAGACAATTACAGACAAAGACTATTATAAGATAAGATACGCCTTTATTGATCCCCAGAGGGAAAATAAAGAGGGAAAATTAAAATAGCATACAATCAAGATTTTCATCTATATTTATATATCTATATTTCTCCAAACCGATTTTTATGACAAGCTACTCGTTTCGGCTAAGCGGCTGACATATTATGAATCTGACTGTAGTTAGCTGGCTAGCTAACCTTTCTCACACTTTGAAGGTTTCCCAAAGAGAAAGAGTTGATACACAGCGATTATAGCCTAACTATCGAGATTCTAAGTAACTGGAGACAAAACTTTTTTTTTCTACTCCACGTAGATCATAAACCCCTGAATATAAAACGACTCACTGAAATCGTTTGAGAAATGTAAACGTTATAGTGCTTTTCATCCAGAAAAACCGCAGCTCCCCGTTTACTTGTATTTGTTTACAGGCCAGTCTTGTCCGAACCAATATGGCGGCGACGTTTACGTACGATCCACAGGCCAGTTGAGTTTGGTTGTAACCTAGCCTATATAAAGTATAGTGGCCTATTTATGTTGTAAAGACAGACTGCTGTCTGTAATGATATTTTGTTTTAATTTTAGATGCAGCACCACCTCCATCACCAATCCCTGGACTCCCAGCCCCACTGTAAATTTGTAATTTATTAGGTGCAATAAATTCTTTGACACTCTCTATTTAAGTTCTTTTACATTTCGTCTACTTTTATTCCTCCAAGGAGTGGAGGAGGGCAGAAGAAGGGTAGCTGTCATAAAAACATACACATTCATTATTCAGATGAACCAGTTCCAACTGTGTGATGCTATGAATATATTTTTATTATTCAGTTTATATAAATGCTCTACATTTCTCTGAAATGTGATAGATAAATATGATCATTCTATAAATTGATGCAAGTCAATTCACCAGTTACCAGGCCGTGGATGAGCCAGGAATAGTAGCAGTCAACACAACATGATATTAATCGCATCAGTATATGATTTATAGTATATATTTGTGATATCTAGAGTCACATGTCAAATCAGCTGTTATGACAAAAATTAGTTTGAGCTCAAAGGATCAAAGTATCAACAGACAGCAACGTTTTTAATCAACATTTTAAACAGGCACACCAATGGCGAACCCAAGGCTAACGTTATTTTACAATAATGATCTTACGGATATTTATTGTCAGTGAGTAGTCCGGCGATTTGAAATCCCTAAAACGATGACGCAGACACCCACGTTCGCTTCCTGGTTGGGTCTTATCAGTCAGTCATTACCGCCTCGTTTGTTACTTTCAGTAACCAAGATCATTTCTGAAACGGTGCTTAAAACGCTTGTGTGGACGGAGATCGATCGAAGTGTGGATGTAGCCTAAAACCTAACGTTCCTCACGTCCAGTCTATTCGAAATCGTGTACATCACAAGCGGCGATGTGTTGGGCATTTGTAATCTAAGGCTCTTATTTTGTATGAAGTATGTTTGGTTATTTGTGGGCATTTATTTTGAAGGTTTCCTAAATTCCAGTGTAAAAATCTCGCTATTCTTTCTGGATTTGGCTCTAAAATACTATTACCAAACAAGTAAGACGTTTTTATTAAACTACAGTCTGGACTGATGCTCATATTCAGCTATTTCTTCACATGTTCTTTCCTGGTATGAACACCGGAGATAGTAAATTACAGCACAGATAAGTCCACCATGCTTAGCTAAAGTTACAAGGACTTGAATTGGATTTGTTTTGATTGCTCCTGCTACCTGAATGCCAAAATTTAAGAAATCACTTTATTGGCCAAGTGTGTTTCTACATAGAAGGGATTTGACTTTCCAATCACCAGTTACCAGAACTCAGTCAGTCCATGTGACTTTTGTTTACGAGCCCTGAGTTGCTTGTAATTGAGCAGTGTGAACCTAACCAAGTCAAATACAAGAATGCAAGGAAGTCAGCTTTTCAACTACCCTGAATGTGCACCTTAACTAGTACAGTGTTAAGGGTCCACTAACCAAAACATTTTCATAGGTAGAATACCTCATATACTATAAACTCTACTTCAGAGGTTAGTTTGTGTGTAATATAATATAGTTTATTCATACTTGTTACCAAACTTATTTTTAACTTTTTATGCAAAAATGTGAAAGGAACATCTCGTGCCACAGAAGATGGTGTCATGTCTCACAGGTTATAACTGTATGTTTATGACTTTATGATTATTAGCCATACTGTTTGTCTGTCTATGTATGTCTATCTAAAAAAACTGTTTATTTCCATCTGCGTTTGCAGATAATTGATGTCTATTAGTGTATGTCTATGTTAATTGTGAATACCTGTTAGAAGCTGTTTCTTTGTGTGTTAGATACACATGCTGCAGTGTGGCATTGTGTACATACAATTATCATTTTGTGTTACTGTTAACATATTGTACTGTCACCATAGTTTGACTGAACAGATTGAAAACTAAGAACAGCCTTAAATAAATATTCATGTTTCAAAAATTTGATTTAATCGACAAACTATCTTGCAAAGCCAAAGAAACCACTTTGGTTTTATGACGTTTTTCCTTTTAAATTGTTTAATTTTCTGCTGTCTGTTTTCAGATTAGATTGCATCAGTTTTGAGGTTACAGTAGATTATGTGAAAAACACAGCAAAACCGCCTATGCAGCACCCTTCACAATGAAGGAAATGGTTTGTGCTGAAACAGTGGGAGCAGAAGTGCTACCTTGAATCAGCAGCTTATGTCCAATAAGATACACACTCTCTCCATTGTAAACTAATCTTGTCTCATCTGCTGCGCCCTCATAAGTACCTTTTACCACCACAGTACTGGGAAAGCACTGCTGTGGACTAAATGTGTTTTACATTGAGGACACTAGAGCACACATTCAACAACTAGCACCCAATAACATGACAGAGAAAACATTGCCACATAACATGGAAGGAACTGGAAGGAAAAAATGCTGACATGCTGTTCTGTTTTTACTAAAGACAACAGAATGGTACAGGTGTGTGTGTGTGTGTGTGTGTGTGTGTGTATACCAGGTTTCATTCATTCAACCTTAGCTGGCCTGCTTTTAATGTGACTCTGTTTGTGTATGTGTGTACATACATGTTAGTTAGTTGGGTGGGTGGGGGGTTGAGGAAGTTGAGAATCAGACATATCCTTCTCAACTGATGAAGGCGTGTTAGCCAAAACATTTTTAACTGTTGCCAGCGAATGAATGCTTTGTGTGTATTTGCTCTCACCTGCTTCCCTCTGTGAGTGTGTGAGTGTGAGTGTGTGTGTGTGTGTGTGTGCGTATGCGTGTGTGTGTGTGTGTGTGTGCGCACACCTCTGAGTACATGTTTGCTCAGTAATCGCTCGTTGAACCTGTCTGATAGGTGTGAGCTGGCTGGCGTTGACTTGCACAGGTATGTGTGGCAGAACAGAGGAGCCTCAGAAGCCACACAGCACAGACCTGAGAGAGGAGGGAAGCTCCAGGGCTCCCACGACAAACACACACCAATGTCTCTCTAAAAGAAGAGGGGGAAAACACACACACCGGCGACAAAGGAAAATAGGAGGAGATATTCTCTTTTTCAGAGGGAAGGAGACGGAAATATTCACAGAATGTGAAATAATCCCGTGGAGATTTTTTGAAGGTGGTTCGACCAATGGGTCTGGGATTCTAATGTGGCATTTTAGGCTCTGGGATACACAGGATGTTGCTCTGTTTCTCAGCATCACATTATATGTGTGCCACCTAGGTAAGTATCCAAGACGTGTTTATCGATTTGGTGTTTCTCTCTAGAGAGTTTATACATGTGGCTGCACGCCTATAGGGCATGAATGTATAGGAGGAGTGCCCGGGCCTTTCGATAGAAACGCAAATAGAGAACCTGGCGCATACTTGAGGTAGAACTCTGTGACCACATGTACCCATAGCAGTAAGCTTAAACTAGATGTTGGCATAAAGAGACAGGTACCCTCAAGCCATCTTGCGTGTTAGTCAGTGTGTTAGCATTCTTCGGTGGAATTCTTTGCACATGCTTCACTAACTAAACACACCTCCAGCTGAACCAGATGCCTCATAGCAACTCCTGTTAAGGTATTAAAAGGAAGGGCAGCCACAAACAAATGGCCAAAACAGCAGGCTTCATTCAAGTTGGGCAGGTTTCATACCCCCGACAGCCAGCTCGTCATTTGACATAGAAGAATACATCTGTCTGGCTAAACCTGTGTCACCGTGTCTGACAGCAATGTGTTTACAGTAACTAGTTGTGTCACAAGACAAAAGCAAAAGCCATGAAGTGACATACTGTCTTTTTGAGGAGCTGCATTGTGTCATAGACTGAACTGTTTTTATTGCAGCTACTGTCTTCAGTGGTTGAACAGTAACTAAAGGTGTGGAATGTAAAGGTCTTTATCATATGTACTTTACTGTGCTATCTGGCCCAACTGATGCCCAATCACTGATAGACACCCCCCCCCCCACTCCAGGAAATCAATCAATCAGTCTGTCTGTCTGTCTGTCTTCCTGTCCATCTATCTACCAAATAAAGGCAGATCATAAAATCAAAAGTATAATAAAAATACTGTTGGCATCAATTGTTGGCAAAATTGCCCATCTCTCAGACTGTTTCCTGTTTAGCTAGGCCTCCATCTCCTCCCTCGAATTCTTTCTCCATTCTCTGTTGCCCACAAGTACATGCACAGGAATGCATGCACATAAAGCTCTGGCCTCATATCTTAATATTTGTACATTTCTGTTCTTGTTTTCATCTGTAATTCTGTCCTTTGTTGATCTTCATAGAATTTCATGACAAATTTACAGTATGTTCAAGAATTTCATAAATAATTTGACTCGACCCGACTCTTCACCCCTTACCCCTTTTGCTTTGGAAGCCGGAGCCATCTCCATCTACACCCCCCAGAAGAGCCTAACCAGGTCAGTGCAGGCGGATGTGTTCTTCTCTGTGGACGTTACCTGCCGTGGGATCCCCACCATACAATGGACCTTTATGTCTGGAGCAGTGAGCCGGAGCATAGGGACATGGCAGCCAGGGGCGTACACCAACATAACAGAGGATTACAAAGACAGAGTACAGCCCTACACCAATGGGTCTATGGGCCTGTCAGACCTGCGACTGCAGGATGCTGGATACTATGTGGTCACTGTCACAGAGACAACAGGGAGCAGCAAGGACGCTGGGTTTGTCCTGAAAGTGAATGGTGAGTTGATCTGGGTTTGTAAGAGGTCAAAATGTATTTCACTCTTAACACAATAAATACGAGCAGGGCCGGCCCTAGACTTTTGGGGGCCCTAAGCAGGATTTGGTTTGGGGGCCCCCCTCATTGTAACCACTTCACATGGCACTGAACCAACTTGTGTATTGTAAATATTAGTTTAAGCACATCATGTACTAATAAGCATGTAAAGACTAAAGTGGGTCCTATTAGCAGCAACACTATCTTTAAATAGACTACAGTAAATACAGTATTTGTCTATTACCCCCTAAATGCTGGCAAACTGTCGAAGAACAGCTTGTGAAGATACTTGTTTCGTAGGGGACAGTAAATTACTCAGCCTACCTAAATTGTCCATTTCGCCCGTCTCTGAGCTTATTGCTTATTTGTTGGCAAAAATGGCACGAAATGTTGTCAGTTTTTGTTTAGGAAGTTCAATTTTTATTTTGTTATTGTCTCGTGTTCATTAAAAAAATATTTTCTAGGGGGCCCCCAGAGACCAGGGGGCCTTAAGCAACTGCTTATATTGCTTAATGGGTAGGGCCGGATCTGAATACGAGCCGGTCTACTTGTGATTTAACCCTCATCTAACCAAGCTAGTTGACCAAGAACACACTGAGCATTTCTAACAATGGCCCAGAGCAGTAGTTTCAGGAGGAGAGGGGTACATGCTTTCACTCACTCAGACCTGAGAGCTGCCAAGTACAACCTGTCTGTTTTTAGAGGAAGAGCATGGTTCCAGGAAATGTTTAGCATACATGCTCTTTCTCAGCAACAACCTGCTTCACGTTCATACAGATACACGTGAACACGAGAGCTGCCAAGCACAACCTGTCTTCACTGTTGGCCACTGATCAGCTCTGTAGGTGTGTGTGAGGGGGCATGCTCTGCTCAAGGGCACTTTGATAGTAGTTGTTGAAATAGAAGAGGCTCTTATTTATGTTCCCCGCCCAGATGTCCTCATTGTTTTAACTGGCATGTTATTGAAGGCTGGAACAACATTTTGAACACCATATGTGTGTTTAGAAGATGAAGCAGGGAGTTTTGCTGTAGCCTAGTGTTTTTTCAGTCTTTTCTGCCCCTGCCCTTGATTAACAGTGTGACATGATACATCGTTTTAGTGTAAAATGAAGGAATTCATTTTGGGCAGAAAATATTAAATGACACGTGAGCAGTAATTACACTTATTTCCTTGGCATGTTTCAGAAAGACTAGTTCTACCCCTATGTTAACATATGAACATATTTCTGTCTGCTGCTCAGGTGTTACCGGGTGCTCTCTTTTTGAAGTTTGTTTGTGTGTTGGTTTTGTCTGTATTCATTCTCTTTATTGCTTGAGGAAGTGCTTTCTAAATGGCTCCTCTCTGTCCTCCAGAGGTGCTGTATGAGGATCTTCAGTACCTGTCGGTCTCTGCTCTGGTGCTGGCCGGTCTAGCCGGCCTCCTCATGCTCGCCATGTGGCTACTGGACAAGGCCTACTGGACGATCGCAGCGTGGCGATGCAGGCAAGATAGAGGTAATGCAGGATGAATGATTATTGTTATAGAGGAGATATAGTTTACACCATACTGAGTAGGTGTAGGTTGGAGAACGGAGTAAAAAAGGTTCTACATTATGTAAACAAAAAACAATCTGGTGTTTAACTTTTAGTTTATATTGGCGGTTTGTTTGCCTTGGAGTTCCTTTTCACTTAACAGTACATTATTGTGTGGGATGTATGAGTATGGCTTGGTGGGTGGAAGTTATCTATTGTGTCTAAGCATGGGTGTGTTTGAGTACAAAGGTCTGTCAAGTCCATGACGCTAGTTTCTCTATTCTGACGTTTAATCCTCCCTTTCTGCAGAAAATGACGTAACTGAGCTGCAGCCTATTTGACGGACATCAAGTGCTGCATCGGCCTGAAGCTCTTCAGAGTGCCTACCAAACCTGTCATTGCTGCAACACAAGGACCTTTTTTAAATTATTTTTAATTAACTTTTTTGGTCTACATGTTTTGTACACAGAGAACTCTTCAGATCACCAAGTTACTTACAGACAGGAAGATGAAGGATTGTGAGCCACTCTGTTGCTCTCTCTCTGCTACGTTTACATTTTATATTGAATTTTTACAGCCCGCTGCCGACGCCACTGGAGTGAATGTACATAAAATCACTAAACACACACTGGGAAAAATTACATATTTATTTTGAGAGCAAAAGGAGGTCTGTTTTTTCCTGCCACTGTAGTCCTCTAGGCTTTACTCTGTCTGTATTAACCCCAGATTATAGGAGCATCACTCACAGAGCCATATAAGGCTCTTTATTTTTTCAGAGGAGGGATATTTTTAAATTAAAAAAACTAAACAATTATGTTAAGACTGTAATTTTGACTGTTGAGAACATTCATACTTTTATATGCAACGTTCATACTCCTGTTAGGAATTATTTCTTGGTCGTGGTGATGAACGTAAGAAGAAAGCAGCAACAAACTACGTCTCAGGATTCTATGAGTATTTAATACAGTTCAGCGCTGAAAGGGAGAAATATCCGGCAGCATCTCTGCCTACAAGGATAATCTAAAGAACTCCAAGCAGATACAGTTCCTTTATACAGATATTCATGTGATATTTTACATAGACCCTTTCATCCCCCTCAGCCTCTGTCTGTCGTCCCTATGTCAATTGAGTAGAGTGGAAGTAGTTCTGTCTCACCTTCCTCTAGACCTGTGAACACCATGTCTCCTGTGCTAATTTCCAATTGATTAAAGGCAACCAAACGGCCTGCATTGTATTGTAGAAGAGGCCTCCAGACGGCCTTAGTGTATTGTATTTCAGTGTCTTGCCGAGACAAGACAATCTTGCCTCGGCCAAATATACAATTCCCAACATTCCCTACTTTTTGACTTGAGGATAAATGTTACAATTTATTCTCATATTACAAGAATTTTGGTATTCCGAGGTCTAGTCTTCATGTTGGGCCAAAAGACCTCCCGGATCTTGTCTGTCAGGGAGGCAAAAAGACTCAACAGAAGTTGTGAGCAGAAGTGACCATTCTTGAAAAACAAAACCCCTTGTATAGAGGAAACAAAAATCAAGGCAGGTCATACATGATAATAGTACGTGGTGTAAATACAATAGCACATTACAATCACACTATTGGGTATTTTAAATCTACTATTTCCATAAATAATAACTCAGTTATTATTCATAAAACTGGTGTGCAGTGGTGTACTGGCTAGTCATCATTCATATCAACATAACATAATCCACATATCTTTATGTTTGTATCATATGAAATAACTGTCCTTAGTTACACTGTCCGTCTGTGTGTTCGCTGGAGCTAAATATGACAAATAGTTTCCCATGTTCTGTTCCAGACCCATCCATGACCTCTCTGGCCATCCAGTTGTTTATAACATTAATATTTTAGCATTACATTACATAGTCTCGTAGATTTTACCCTCAGACTAGCTTAAATTGTCCCCCTATAGTGGTACTCTGATCTTCAGTATATACACCTGGCTTGTCCTAAATAATAAAATACTTAATATTCTGGATTAAACAGTAATGGTCAGAACATGGGCAAGGAAGTACACATGGCGCTTTGAATTATCAGTGAGGTCCATGGTCCACTGCTGTGGTGTATAGCTCTTGGACTCTGTGTGCTCTTCTGCGCATGTTCCAGAGTGCCGGGGATCCTGGAGTCATCCTTGGCTTTGGAGGCCTGGGCTGGTGTCTTTTCAGATGTGTTCATGGATTTGTGTATTTCAGATGCACCCAAACTGGAATTCCCGTCACTCAAGCTGCAGTACTGATGACAAGGAGCACTGTGTGCAGTCCGGACCATGTTGTGCTGAAGAACTGGATGTAGTCTTCTTTCACCAATATCTGGTCTCCAGGCTGTACCTATGGAGACTCATCAGTTGTTGCTGTTCCTAGTCGTGTTCTGATAACTTGGGAGACAGATTGCATTAACAACTGGCAGTACTTCACTACTTGATGACATGTAGCTCTCCTCTTCCTAGGCACAGAGCTCCAGGAACCCTCATGGGCCACACAATGACATAAATTACATTGTTGGTTGTTAGTTGTTAGTTGTTAGTTGTCAGTTGTTAGGATTAGCGTGCATGGGCATCAAAACACTCAGCAATTGCGTCATCCCTTCTTTTTCTGGAATAGAGCACATACATTTAGTTAGTTTAGTTTTTAAACTTTTGTTTGCTCTGTCCACAAACCCACTGACCGTTTCATGATAGGTACAATGGAATTACTGCTTAATTCCCAAAGCTTTTCATACTGTTTTCTTAATTTTCCCGTAACATGAAACATGGTAACCTATACCTTTAGAATAATCTAAGTGACCACAATGTCTGTCATACATGAAAGAAAAACCTCACCCCTTTGTGTGAAGTGGTCTATTTGTTTTTGACTGCCAGACCTAAACCTAGCCTTCATCTGAGCAGTAAATAGCATCATGGAGATCATGCATTACCATGCACTACCCCCCCTTTTTTGAATGGGAGTTCCTGCTCTAGTCAGGAAACTCCTAAATGCCCAAACACTTCTGCAACTTAAGCAAACCCTCATACTCTGCCCTCAGCAATCAATTAGCCATCAGCTCGGATAACAGTCCACTCTGTTTTCCTTGCACCATCAATGTAACACAATGTCCCATCAGTATTCAAGTCTTAAGATATGGATGTTGGTTGGAGCTTACACCAGACGCTATAGGGGCAAAAATCCTATTAGTTTTCAAGTTCTGGAGTATGCAAATTAACTCATCCTTGCTTAGTGCATGTAAACTCTCTGACTTGTCTTTTGACTTTTGTGACTGTGTGGGGATCGGTTGACGTTCTGGGCACTGTTTTGCCCAGTGTCCCATTTTCCCACATATTAAACACTCATCTTTTGTCGCTTCCTGACCTCCACTCGTTTTCCTGCAATGTGCTTTATCATGCCCACGTCTCCCGCAATTGTGGCAGACAGCTGACTTCTGATATGCACTGATTGCTGCTACCTCCTGATCCTGTCTCCTGGGTCTCTTGCTACCGTGGGTATTGTCACAGTCAGTACTACCTATACGGTCTGCCCATGACATCATTTCTGTATGTTTCTGTGGTTGATAGCCTGAGTTATTAACTGCAGTTCTGTATTTCTGATGTGCTCCTGTTATGACTGCTGTTATAAACGCTGGATCATCTCGAGTTCCAGTCAACTTCCCATACCTGCGATAGAGCTGAAATTTAGTTTCAACATAATTTCCAAAGGTTTCTTTAGGCTTTTGCATTCTTCCTATAAACAGTTGGTACAAATTTTCACCGGTTCCTACTGCTTCAGACACTTTATTTCTAAAGGTATCAATAGCTCTCTCAGTCTCCTCTATACTGTTGAATATCGTTACAGCCCATGCATCCTTGTTATACTCATCAGTGATGGAACTCCAAGCTGTTGCTGGACACTTGGCTTTAGTCAACAGGAACACATCATAAGGATGGAGATTACTAACTATGCAGTATTCATTTAGCTTTTCCCAAAAATCAAGATTCGGGTCCATCAATTTCATGTCTGGCAATTCCTTCACAAGGTTTCGCAGATCAGTTCCAGACAGGGCGGAGTGTTGGAGTTGTATTCTGGTTCTAGGTTCATTCTCACCGGTTAGACCTGTGGGCACATTAACAAGTTTTACTGGGGCCACTGGTATTGCGGCTACCTGGTCTGGCTTCTGCTCTGTACTGGGACATGGGAAAGTTCCCTTACCTTGACTACTATAGGGGGGTGGGTTGTTACAATTTCCCCCCATCGGTGTGTCTATAGCAGCCACATAAACCTTTGTTTCTGGTTTATGGGCTAATTCAGCCTGTAGCTGGTTGATCTTTTGTTTCAATGCATCACACTTGCGTGTTTTGCGTTCTGCCTCTAAAATCATCAACATGTATGCAAACTTGGTCTTATATTTTTTCTTTGTTACATTCTTCCACCATTGCGACCACTCCCCTGGACTCCCACTAGGATTCCATCCATATTTGATGGCTTCAAATTGTATTACATCAAGACTGTTGATAGCATGCATTCTCAACTCATCACTAAGATATTCACCAGTCTTCAAGTGTTTAAACACAGTTACCTTATATGGCTTAGGCTCTCCCATATTGGTAACTGTGTTTAGTGATTTATCTTAGTATAGCTGTCCCTCTGTCTAGACCACCCTTGTATGTAATCTAGCTATATCTTCTCTAAATCTATCCCTAATATATTTCTAGTTTTGATTAATAGTTTCAATTCCTATTATCAAATGAGGCATTTAAATTTGATGCATCTTGTATGTTTATATATCTATAGTATAAATATATATGTATATCTAGAGTATAGGGCCCACACAACACTATGACATAAGCAATAACCTTGGCAATGAACTAGTCACTCTCGTTTAGTCAGCGCAAAAAGTGTACTATTCAGAACTTTGGTGACTTACTCAACACATAAACAAAAACCTACTCAACACATAATTCAGGTTAGGAAACATACACAATATATCACACTGCCGGCACAATCACACCAACATATACTTTTTGCACTACTTTGCAGACCAATCTTCTCAGTCACACCAGAGCTCTCATTCACACAGCCGCCGAAGTCATAGGAATATTTCACTCATAGAGCAGCAACCTTGCGGGTTTTACTATATGAGCTACTAGTCATTCAGACGCCCAACCATGGTCCACTCACTATAGGTACCTAAATCTTCTAGTTTAATAGGAACTAGAAGACCAATAAATCGCATAACGTGAGGTCTGCGTTCTGCAGCACCCAATTCACAGTAAATTGTATAAAGCATGCGAGGTCTGCGTTCTGCAGCACCCAATTCACACTCAATCGCATAACGCAAGGTCTGCGTTCTGCAGCACCCAGCTCACAATCCTCTATGACGTGCACTCACGTGTCGCGCTATGTTCTCACATTCAATCACAAACAAGAATTCATTCAATACTTAATTTGTTCTTTTTCAATTAACTGATGTGGTCACAACCAGGACAGCTTAACCCTGTTACTGAGGTGATAGTGCTTTCTATTTCATTACTCATCAACTGAACAATGAAATATATAATATGAAAGTCACTCACCTCAGTTTAGGTTTCCCAGTCCGGAAGATATTGCACATCCTGCCGACAACGCCATATGTTAGGAATTATTTCTTGGTCGTGGTGATGAACGTAAGAAGAAAGCAGCAACAAACTACGTCTCAGGATTCTATGAGTATTTAATACAGTTCAGCGCTGAAAGGGAGAAATATCCGGCAGCATCTCTGCCTACAAGGATAATCTAAAGAACACCAAGCAGATACAGTTCCTTTATACAGATATTCATGTGATATTTTACATTTTACAAGACAATCTTGCCTCGGCCAAATATACAATTCCCAACACTCCAAATGATTTGGACTGTACATTTGCAATCATGCCATCTGACTTATACGGTTCTTTATCTAAAGGCTCAATTGATAATTCACACTGAGGAGGAAGTTGGTTTCACTAGAACTTTCTTCAAAAGGCTGTAACTCAGACCAGGGATGTGATAAGAATAAAGCAAGACAACAGGAAAGAGTGGTAGAGAAGCAGGGGGAATGAAAATGAATGGGAAGAAACCTTTAAAAAACAAATTCACATCCCTGCTGTATTCTTATGATGATTAAGTTCAGATATGATGAAGACATGGTATCAACAGAAGGAGCATGGTTGGAAAGGTATTCATGCTCCAGAGCAGACAGGTGGGGGGTGTGGTGGAGGCGAACCGGTCGATGGCAGTGTCGCAAAAGTCCTTGAGGTGGGTCAGTGAAAAGACAAGGCCTAAACAGAAACTGCAGGCTTTTATTTAACTTTGTTATATTTTTGGCTGAAAATCTGGATTCTAGGGAGTGTTTGGGTTTGTTGGGTTATTAAGTATAGTAGCACCATTTACTTCTATATAAAAACAGCTTTGTGTATATGAAAGTGAATGTTTTAGGAGTCCATGTTCGGTTTGGGACTGCATCCGGATCTAAGAACAGGAAGTAAGTGCTGCCATGAGGAGCTCCATCTTGTAGACAAAGTTTCGCCCCTCCATCTTGCTCCAGTGAACCTCCTTATAAGGCCCTCGAAGGTGGGTCCACTTGGCGTCCTGGATGACGTCGCTCTTGGGCAGCTCTTTGTTCTGGCTGCGGGGGAACTGGACCAAAACCTTGCACCCGCTCTCTGGGCCGTTACGCACTGAATGGATGGACAAACACTTCTTAGTAACTCAAATCTGCTATTGTTAATATACAAATTTAACGAAACAACGAAAAGGTTTTCTTTTTACCTGAGATGGCGTACTCCCCATTGGAGGAGGCGACCGTGATGGCGGAGGCGTTTCCGATGCTCTCCACTGGGCCCAAGCCGACATGGTTACTGAAGCTCAGGACATGCCAGCCCATCACCTTGGCCAGCTGCTGAACGGCGTGAACCTGATGCTGCGACATCTGCAGTAACACAACACAGACACAGAGGGGCAGTGTTTCGTGACTTTAAGAAGTGACCCGAAAAGGTGCAGAAAGACGATGAGATGAAACTTAGATGATCTCTGAAGGGAATTTGGGTCATTGCAGCAACAAATAGTAATAGGATACAGCAAAGAAAAATAGCATATAGCATATTGAATTTCCTGAGTCAGCAAATGGATACTCATTGAGTGTACAACATATTAGGAACGGCATCCTCACAGAGTTGAGTCTCCTTCATCTTACTCTTTAATCATCATCTCCCCTACATGACTGAAGGCCGAAATCTAAGAGTTCATAACTTGCATCTGAATTCCCCTGGTCAGTCAATTTCACATGAAGAAACGGTGTTCCTGGCACTTTGTGCAGTTGGTGTAATGCTTTGTGTAGTTTTGACGACTTGCATTTGTGTGTCTGTGTGTGTGTGTGTCCATCCGTCCGTCCGTCCGTCCGTCCGATTTGACAACAAACATTTATATAGCGACAACATTGGGAGCGTCGGGGTACCTGTGAGAGGAGGAAGTCCTGCAGTTCCTGTTCCTGGTGCGACAGGGTGATGACGCGTCCGTCTCGGTGCACCACTCTGATCTGCTCAACACCGATGTTCAGCTGCAGCTGGATGGATCTGAACACACCAACAGTTTGAGCTCAGATTTATTTATTTACATGTGTAAAAAAAATTCATGAAGGAGAGAAAACAATTGTTTAGGTACAAGGTATCTGCAACCAAACTTAAGACTTTTTAGGACCTTTTTTGAAATGGTACCTGGAACTGGATTTAATATCAAGAGAACACCAAAAATAAAAGAAAAAAAGTCTGATTGTTTACTAAAGCAGATGCAATTTGTTGTTTTGGATTTACCTGTATTTAATCTGGTCATTTTTAAAGTTGCATCAAAGTAGAATTCAGAATTGAAAATAATCCTGAATAACGTGGGGAAAAAATGCTTCAAATTAAAAAGGTATTTAAAACATTTCAATACTTTTTAAATCCTTCATTTAAGACTTTTTCAGACCTTTTAAAAAGGACCCGTGGATAGCCTAAGGTGAGTTCTCCCCCCCCAACCCTTCCCTCTCTGCTGTAATCCACTCACTTGCAGATCTGCTCGTATCCCTGAGAGGTGATGAGGACCTTGACGCTGGACTCATACACGTCGTTGATGTTGGACCAGTGGGCCTGGATCTGGGGGTCTTCAATACGGCTGGCCAGGCTGTCGATGGTCCGAGCCGTCCTGGCATTCGCACACACAGGTGTATATAAAAATTCCAACCAAGCATCAAATAAAACCTCTCTCTCCTTAATGGATATCCAACTGGTTTACACGTTTGAACAGTCCCTCCCCACGTTATGACCTGCTCCAAAATCCTATTTCAACAGGACATATGTCAAATTAAGGAAGCAAGATGCTCTCCAAAATTATGTGTTTCATTGTGACTTTTACTGTCACCTTGACTGAATTTTTTTTGTTTTCATTGAGACCAAGGCCGAATCCCAATTCTCATTTTCACCCCTACCCCTCGTTTTCGAGGCCCCTCGCCCTTCGGCTTGGCCCTCGGAACAGAGTTACAAGGGGTAGTGGTTGAAATCTCCCCCTATGAAATGGGACAACCCTTCAAGACCCTGATACGTCATCGATGACGTTTACGTGAACAGACACGACAAGTTTGTTTTCGTACATTACTATGGCAATAATGGTATTATCACAATGACATTTGCCATTCATCTGATGGGGATTGGGATTGGGCCTAATACTGCCAACTGCTGCCCAAAAGAGGCACTGCCAACAATGAGGCGCATATTTGGGAAGGTCTCAAATTATTTCTTTCATGCCATTCCAAACCACAACTTTTCCACCTTTTTCTCTGCATGCAACTACTGGTAGTTACATGCACACCAATACATAAATAACAACTGAAGTTACCTGCTACGTAGGAAGATGTGTTTGGCCTGTTTGATGATCTTCTCTAAGAGTCCCTCGTTTTGCTGCAGACTGGAGATCTCGGCCTTGTCGTACGCCATGGGACCCGACAGGCGCAAGCGTTTGTGGCCAAAGGGGGCGCTAGCGGGGTGGGGCATCACCACGGAGCTCAACTGCTGCTTATGGAACTGAGAGAACAGAGACATAGATATTCAGTCAAGTGGTTATTTATTTATGTGTTATGAAAGTTATGAAAATGCACATCAACTGATATCTCAAATGACAGCGGCAGGCTGAAGGTGTTGAGTTATATGTGGGCTAGTATTTAGACTCCAGGCAGAGTATTAATATTTAATAATCATATTTAATCATATCTCAAATGATAGTGAGAATTTGATGTTCCAAGCTATATTTGCACCTATATCTAGCTTGGTGTCCCATTATCTTTTCTCTCTCATCTTTGTAATTTTAAGATTGTCCTGTGAACACAACCCACCTGTCTTTAAAAAGGTTTCCAATTAAACTGAGTAAAAACAAAGAGCATTCCTGGACAGTCAGTGTCTGACCTCTCTCATCAGTTGATGCAGGTTGTGTTCCAGTACGTAGAGATGGTCGTCTGGTTTGGGTCTCTCTGGAGACGCCCTCTGGTTCTTCTTCTCTCCCGTAGAGTGGCACAGGGAGATGGAAAGCTGTAAACCTACAGAAGGAACAGAGGTACAAACAACACCTCAGTACTTTTGTCTTATGCCACCATGGATATTGGCAAATGAAAGCTGATGCAAGACCCATATGGATAACACAAAAACAGGAACATTTTGTCTACAATGTTTCTAAATCAGCTGACGATAACGAACTACAGTGCTGCCTGGTCTTTTTGTCGTCTCTATTTTATCTTAAAAGGCTTGAATATATATATATATATATATATATATGAATATATGGTTTTCACATGAGGGATACCAACCAGCCAGAAAAATGCATGGGTGGTCCCAGTCGCCTGGCAGTGTCAGTGTCTTGCTCTAACCATTGAGGCACACAGGGAATGGAGCCACTAAACCTTGTGTGTGGCAAATATGGTCTTTTCATGATTACTTCCCACAACACCAATTCGAGTTGTACAGTTTTCCACTTCTAGGTTATGGTGACGGCTCTGACCTGGGAAGGGTTGTGAGATGATCTGGTTCTTCACAACGATGTGAGGGATCTGGGATTTAATCTGGACAGCCTCCCTGGACAGCTGGGCAAAGATCTCCTTACAGAGCAAAACATTCTGAGCCGCCTCCAACTTCACATGCCATGGCTGGGTACCTGGGAGGAGAGAGGGAGGGAAGCCAGAGAGAAGGGGAGGATGGGATGAAAAGAGATCAAGGGAGGAGATGGAGAAATGCAGGGAAAGGGTTGGTAAGACGACAAGACACAGATTCAGAGATTCAATGCTGGTAAAATTTGTCTTTGGCGGATAAATCAATAAGGGTCACCCGCCACACCAGCCAGTAACGTCCCCCCCCCCCATCATGTCTGAGTGCTGAAACATACCTGCTTTGGTTTTGGTCTGTCTTCTGAACAGGTTGACTGTTCCCAGATCACCAATGTCAGGGGCTTGTTTCTGGATGGACACCTGAGAGCATGTTGCAATATTAAGTGGAATATCAAAATATCAAAACTTGACCTCATCAAAGTAAAAATCACAACAACACTATGTGTGTCCTGTGCATAGCTGTGTGCTGTGATTGTAGTGTTAAGAAATGTTAGGTTGGCTGTTCACTAAAGTCTTCTGATTTTTTTATATTCTTTATTTGAGATTATTATTATAATAAACTACTTAAAATAAAGGAGGTATTAAAGTTTGAAGAGTTTGCAGTAAATCACCTTCCATTGCCTTCATGTAAGCAAAGTCTGGTAAATGTGCAGGCTACTCATATTCATTCATCTGATTAATTCCATAATTTTATTGATTAACCTTTACTTTAATATATGTCGATTCCTCCAGGTGTGTGTTCGCTCAAGTGTTTCCACTCGCACCATTCACACAATAATGCAGTGGCAAGTACAAAAGGTGGCTAACCAATGAACTCCAGTTGATAATCACAAGGCCAACTGACCACAAACAGAAAATCAAGAATAAAATCAAATCAGAATAGTATTATTTATGCTTTATTTTCTTGATAAGTTCATATTGTGAATTTTATTTTAGCTGTCATCCATGTCTTTATTCCTTCTCACCTTAATATAAGCAGATCCTTCCAGATCACTGGGGATCTGGACATCAAGGGGGCAGTAATCCTCTGGGATCTTCTTGTCCAGGTCGATGTCGGTGTTCTTGATCACCTCAAAGGTCCCTTGGTGAGGAAACAGGGAACCTGTATGGACAAAGGGTCAAATTTCAAAGGGCCAAAAAAAAAGACCTCTAAAACTGAATCTATGACTTACGTTTCTGTATTTAATTGTATTAAAGATCATTTAAGGCCTTTAGTTTAGATAGTTTAGACTTTTTAAGACTTTTTCCAGGACCTGCAGGCACCCTGTTGTTTTTACACCGAATTGTTTGTCCTCTGGATGCTTTGTAAAACACTATATGGCAAACATGTTTTGTAGAAAGCACTTCATAAGTAAATTTGATTGGATACACACACCCAGAAGCCTTCTCACCTGCACTCCGGTAGCTGAGGTCTCCTAGGATCTTGTCTCCTACTTTACGTAGTTTCCACTGCGAGCGGAGTCTGAGCAGCTCAGAGTTGAAGTCCCTCTGCCTTCTGTTCTCCAGGTTCTCTGCTACTGACTTACTGAGCTTCTCTGCTCCCTTCAAGAGCAACTGTGCTGCCGTGGCCAAGGACTTCTTCTTACTGATCAGCTGGAACACCTGGGGGGTCTACAGAAGGGCAATGAAAGGTGGTTAAGAACAACAGAAAATATGTTCTCTCTCTCACACACACACACACATTTTGGTAGGTCCTTTATTCACAAGTAACACCTAGATTTCATTTCTGAAGTTTACCTTGCCAGCGGTCGGATCCTGAGACACTGGGTCTAAGGCCATGTACTTCTTCTCCTTCACCACGCTCAGCACATCGTACAGCACACACATCTCTGTCAGGGAGCTACGCAGGTTGTTACGCACTGAGTCCCAAGGCCAGAGGGATGGCTGGAACTTAACTGTGCCTGTTTAGAGGAACAGCAAATTGATTTTAATTAATAGAGAAAACTTTATTTATTCAGGGAAGATTTGCTGGACATGCATTTTCTATTCGCCCAGCTAGACATTCATGTGGTTTCACTCGATGCTGGAGCATTTAGGGGTTAAGTGCCTTGCTCAAGGCCACAATGACAGCAGTTGCTGAGGGAGAGGAGAATGTTCTTGTTCGCTTCAAATGCCCAGATTTTCCTAGGGCACAACCAGTTACAGTTCTTAAAAAGATTATTGGTGTTATTTGTATTATTGATACTGATGTTATAATGTGGCTTTTTGAATCTGAAAGAAGCCTTAGCGAGAAGACATCACATGCTCACATCAGCCAGGTTAAGAGGATCTAGATTCTCGCTGCTACTTGCTGAGGATACCCCACCTTCTTCCTCCTCTGGCTCCTGCTTGCCCCACTCGCGGTCCCTGGGTTCGCCCTCAGCCCCCTCCTCCTCTGAATCAGAGCCCTGGCCAAAGTCGATACGCTGGGCCAACTTGGCGAGGTTTTGGGACATGGACAGTGGGGGGACATATGTCTCTGTCCCATCCAGGGCCACTTCCTGAACCTGCTTCTCACAGGACGACTCGATGCTGACCCGCACAGCTGGACCACCCGACATGATGAGGATGCTGGGAGGGGATGAACAGGGAGAGTCAGATATGTACAATACAACTGCCTGGGACCTGATACAGCAGAATGCATCTTCAGCTGCAAGTTTAATCATTAAATCTGATATTTTAATACCTTCTTAATGCTAGTTATAATGAAAAATAAGACCAATTTGAAATAAACATGAAAATAAAAACATCCATAAACCTAACAGTATACACAGTATGTCTCCATGACTTAAAATGCCTTATTTAACTGTTTTCAAGAGCTTTAAATGACTTGATTTAAGGTGCATAGTATGATTTAAGACATTCTCAGGACCTGCAGGACCGAGGCTTGTTATGTTTTTTTAAACACCTCAGATTTTTTGCTCAAATTAACTTTAGATAACGCTAATGTTAATATTATAAACTATCTGCCAACTAGCAAGACATTTGTTACTCTGTATTTGACTGTCTGTGGCCACTGCTGGCTAACTAAACAAGCTAGCGTTAGCCTCTTGCTAACCTAACTGGATCAAGCCTGAGCGAAGCACTGAGTAAAGCAATCCAATGATAGCAAAGTAACAAATAAGTCAGTCTGTGTGTGTCTTACCTTACTTATGTTCAGCAGACGGCCTCGATAATACAAGCTTATGTACAGGACAATTAATATGTAACGTTAGTGAACGTTGATACGTTACTTGTTGTGTGCAGATATAATAAACGATATAAATGGTTCTTCTTCTTCTTCTTCTTCTTTGCGTTTTTTGGCGGACACCTGAATGGTATCTTCTTCGTTCCTTTATGTACACAAGAACAAGTGTACTCTGCTGCCCCTAGTGTACATGCTGTACACTCCAAAGGAAACGATGCCTGTTGCGATTTTAGGTACATTATGTTGGGGTTGTTTTCTCCCACGTTGCTTTAACTTCTAAATCACGCCATAGTGTTTGGATTAACGTGTAAAAAATTGAATATCGTCAAAACTGCAGTAAATACAATTTATCTAGGCAAGAACGAGTCAGGCGGGCAGTTTAAACTACCGGATGTGACGTGTTAACAAAAACGTTCACTCGTTGGCATGGATTTCGAATGATAAACAAAACTTTGACGATTGATTTAGTCTCCCCCCGTTAGTTTCTCTGGTATTTCATAAATTAATGTATTTTTGTTCGATGTTGCGAAATGTCTATTGAAAATGTATACGTCGTTAAGACAATGACTCCGCAAGAAGCGCATTTGCTTGCCCTCGCGACCGCGAAGCTAATCAGCGCAGCTAACTGTAAGTGAGTGGCTGCTTGTTCTTTGTTTTTACGAATCCGAAATGTTTGCTAACGTATTATGTCAAAATGAAGAGAAAAGTGGCCAGATTAAGACTGAGTCCCAACGAAGAGGCTCAACTGATACGAGAGGAACATGAAAGGAGGAGAAAGCTGCGAATTCAGCAGGTATGTAATTATGGAGTGGGCTCCTTTCCACATCATCTTTCATATCATTTGCAATTGGATTACAGTTTCATACAGCAATATCCGCCTGTCTTTAACAAAGTTGATACGTCATATTCTTCTTGCATATATCGTGTGTTTTCATTCAGTGTTGTGCTGGCTGTGGCTGTTGTGCAGGTGCGGGAGCAGGAGCGGTACATCGCGCTGCAGATCCGCAGTGAGGTCCAGCGGAGACGGCGGCGTGAACTCCAGAACTTGGAGGAGGACCTGAAGGAGGACTGGGAGCAACATCAGACGGAGAAACTCGTCACCCTTCAGAGGTTATACCAGGAGAGTCTCCAGCTTCTCGGCCAGGGACACAGAAGTGCAAAAGAAAACGTAAGTTGGACCATGTTTCATGGTTTGTCCTGATACTAGGCAGATGGCCGCTTTCCCGGGTATTGTTTAAGTTCTTGCTTATGTCATTGTAGTGTAACATAACAGAAGTAGTTGTACTCCAAGCCAGGAAATGAATGCAATGCTGCTATTTTCTTGACCATTTGCATGCTATCTTGCGTATATGGCATCATCCACCATGACAAGTTAGTGGTGAGATAACTTCACTACTGCTTCTCCACATTTGTTGAAGAAAATGTTGGACATATGTCTTTACCATGTCCCGGGAACCTGGTGTTATGCTACATGTGTATAACTAACTACAAATAACTATCAGTGCTACAGGGAAGACCTGGTCCAAAGCAAGGGGCAGAACAATGCCTTGTGTTGTTATATTCAGCCCAGTTTGGCTTTCTGTAGCTGAATGTGGCCCACAATGTTTTGGGACAGAAGGTCAAGGTGGAGTGTCATGTTTTCAGAATAGGAGCTCTTGCTTTAAAGTGCACCACAATACATTGCTCATTGACACAACGTGGTTGTAATATGAATTTGGAGACGCTGGAACTTAGATGATCCAAGGCCAAATCATGGAGCACTGCTGATGTTGAGATGTAAAAATGTGTTTCAAACCACCACTAGAGGGTGCCCAGGTAAAGTGTGCTTGGCTTAGTATTGCTATTTTTATTTTTTTGCACAAGGAACCTGACTGGGCGGCTATAGCTCAGAGAGAGGAGGAGAATCAAACCAAAGCAGAGGAGCGTTACCGAGAAGCCCTGAAAGACCTCAAATCACAGAAGCAGAAAGACCATGAAGAACAAAACCGGTGAGCAGCATCACATACGCTTGCTGTTAAGATGTTTACATGTGTTTTAATTTCATCCGAGTGAAATGAGCATTGTGTCTATTGTTTTTATTTTTGTATAGCTCAATCAAGGCCAGGAAGAAGGCACTGCGGGCAGAAAAGGAAAGATCGTCAAAAGTGGCCAGCCTCCCGCCTCCTCCCCCAAACCCCATTGAGGTGATCTGCCTGGTTCCCATTGTGAAAATGGATTGAGATTGACAGAACAAGACATATAATATTGTAGAAGTAGGGCTGGGCAATAAGTCAATATTATGGTTTATCATCTTTCAGAAGAATTGTATAATAATATGAGAAATATTATTTGACAATTACAGATTTTTATCATGCTTTATATTATCATGCAGTTCAGTGTGATGAGCATCAATTTGATTATTTAATGTGATTTTGCATGTTAGCAGATCAATCAATCAATATCGAAATCTTGATTATCTGGATACTTTCTCCATAACGTCCAGCGCTACAACCATTAATATTAAAGACCATGTTAGGTTTGGGTGGCATGAAGGTAACATTGCCTTTTCTCTCTCAAGCAGAGCATTGATGCCAAGAAACCACATGTAGTGAAAAAATCAGATGTGAACGCTTTTTCTGCAACGCATTACCACATGCCTGAGACCACTGTGGACAAAGAGGCGGACACAACACGGGTAAGACTTCCAGTAATTCTGGCAAGGCTGTATTGAGTCCCCATCAAATCTGATAGATATCTTTCCTCATTGTGTGTGATCTGTTGACGCACCCACAGCCTAATGCCCACGAGGAAGCCGAGCTGGAGGTGAGGAGGCTGCAGGACTTGGGGAGGGAGGCAGAGAGGGAGAGAGAGGAGCAGCTGGAGAAGGCCCGTCTCAGAGGGAAGCACGCTCTGAGGAGAGAACAGCTCGTGCAGGTACAGTGCTGACATGCAATGCAATTTTCAAAATACTGTTTGTCTCCGGCCTGATCTGTATCGTCTCCTTTAGGACCGTGAGCGTTTCCTTGTTGAACTGGAGCACATGCAGCAGACAGACCTGCTGAGGAGAAGACAGCAGGTTTCCCAGATGCCTCCGCAGATCTTCCAGCCTCTCTACAAGAGACAGGAAATGAGGGAGGACTGCCAGAGGGAGATGGAGTTTGCCTTTGAGGACATGTATACTGGAGAGAGGAGTAAGGATTTAATTTGGTTTGTAACAGTGGTGGTTGGTCGGGGTAACTTTTTGGTTCTATGCCCATTTTGGTATCGTGTGGTTATGTAAGGTTGTAGCACTAAAAACATTCATATTTGGTTACTTTTATTATGATAAAAACACTATTTTGAAACTGTGGACCACCCCCTTATATGTGGTTTCTGCTTTTTGAGGGAAATGTAGTTAATATACAGTGTTTTGTTCATATTCTATTTTCTTTCACTGTAGTGGAAATGTTCCTCCTGTGGTGGCTCACCACTGATACATCAATATGAGGAGCATTTTGTGCTCGTCTCCAAGAACCTTAGTTTATTCTTATGGTACTTGGTTTGCTGTGCTGCTTGTTAAACTCTCATTAGATCCAATTCACAACTGAAAATGCCTGTCCTTGCTTTTGAAATGTTAAAGATTTCCACTTGACAGATTTCCTTAGTTAATATGCCTCATTACTGTATGTGAACCACATGCAGGCTTGATTCGGTTTGACTTTGTGGACAAGCATGTATGAGAGGAATGAAGCGTCCCAAACCCTTGTCTCTGTCTTACCCCAGGGGTTAAAGGTGACCTAGTACTCCAGCTAGTGCCAGAGCCTCTGCCAGCCTCGTCCACAGGCAGCCAGGACCAAGAGCTGGACGTCACCCTGGACGATGTCGCCACACCAGAAGCAGAACGCTCACACCATGATACCGAGCAAGAGGCAGGAAGCACTGAGCAGGAAACATCTGCACAAGGTAAAGAGATGGCACCTCAGTACAATTCACATAAAACCTGAATTTAGTTGTTGAAAGATTGTGTCAAACATTTTATGAGTCATTTCCTGAAAATGATACGTACATCTTTGGCGCTAGAATATTAACACATACACTTAAAAAGGATGTGTCATTTTTAACACATCTGTGTGTCGTCTTTGGGACAACGCATGTGTTACTTTTCAACACAAGATACGTTAATAATTACACATGTTGTGTTAAAATGTATTTGTAACATGCATTGTGTTGAAAAGTTACACGTGTCCCAAAGAAGAGACGGAGATAAAATGTTTCTATTAGTTAGGTACCAACACCCCTCTGACAATTATTTACATGCCCTGAAAACAAGCTGGATAATTGTGGCGTAACTATCTTGAAACTGAGCAAGAGGTGCATTGAAGGTTCTCTCTCGTTGCAGCAGAGCCCTCCAGACCTGCTCCCAGACAGGCGTTGAAGAAACTCCTGGATCGCATCAGGAGCCAGAGGGACCAGCGGTGTAGCCGCGGCAGCCGAGTCCCTGCAGTCGATTTCCTGACTGCCATCACGGATCAGATCCCAGAGCGGGACACAACCATCGACACGGGCTCTCTGACCAGTGAGGAGAGAGACAAACCACCTCCCATCAACCTCAAGCTCCCTGAGCCCTCCCAATCACCACCAGGTGAGTCAGCTACTGTCAGTAACAGTAAACAAGCGATGCATTCTCAGCATCTGGGTCAATCAGGAACCAATATCTGTGCTGTCTGATCGTCTAACGGACAGATGAGGAGGAACGGAAGGAGACATGCATAGTCCCAATGCATCGGTCAATGATAGTATTGATTGGATTGATTGCCCATTGGATTTGACAATGGCACCATTACTTAAGGCTGTACAATTAATCGGGTATTATGGGATATTGCATTTTCTGTATCTGTTAAGTCACTTCTTAAAACTCACTTTTATATTTTATAACTTGTTCTTTTTATGGTTTAGTTTTATGCCTTTTTCTTTGCTTCTATATTTCTTACCTTGATTTCATTGCTCTTGCTGTCAGTTTTCTGTAACTGTGCTTTGACAAGTGTATAAAGATTATTATTTTTATCTACTGTAGCAACATAGTCGAGACTGTCTTGACTTGATATTGATTATATTGGGTTTTTATTTTGTTTAATCAGCATTGGAGACAACAGAGGAGTCCACTGTGGCAGGGACTCAACGTCTTCCCGATGTGCTAGCCGACAGGATCCAAGAATTTGAGGAAGAGCGTAAGAAAAGGGTATGTGCTTTTGGATACAAGGATGTACAGTCAGATAGTACAGATGCAAATACACAGTAAAGATTTCATCCAGTATATTTCTCTGGATCTGGAGGGGGGAAGCAGGCGACAGGTTCATAAGCATATCTATGTTACGGTAAATGTGGAAACTTGGTAAATCTACAAAAAGCCAATCCGGAGGTATTTTGGCCACGTGGTATGCTGTACCCGCAACAAAACACCGAGAACCTCACACATTAACTGGGAAATGTGCACATTTTGTGAGAAAGTTGCTAATTGAATGTTGAGTGTAAAGTGGAAGACCCTTTAAATAGATATGATCTTGGTTTTACTGCAAATTTGTATGTCTGATTTGTTCCAATTCAACATTGAGATGTATCCACCTATTGAACCAAGAGCTTTTACTTTTTCAATGCTCTCAAAGTTCATGGGTTCATGTTATCCCATGTACTTAATTTGTTCTCTGTGATTGGTCAGGAGTTAATTGCTGCAGGTGTTGCTCATTAGTTGATTAGTCCAGCCTCTCTTTAAAGCAGGCTGTGTTTGGGAAGGGCGGTAGTACCTTTTTGTAGAACAATAGCGTGTTAATTTAGGGCTTCCAGTTTGTTTCATCTTCCTCTTTTAGGACATTAAACAGAATATTGTTGTAGAATTAAACAAGTCGTTTACTGCACAGGTCATGGCCACATACCCATTTTCAGGGCCAACTTATTGTAAAGGTTTTGAAGCATTAAGGATTTTACTAAGAGATGCTGAAGCACATCTGCCAGTGCCGAGCAAAGTTTTGCAAGATGGCAGCAGTTAGAAGCTGCTGGTGTTTCCAGGAGAGCAACAGTGGATCCTGATTTGGCGAAGGCTGTTAATCCCCCTGCTGAGGATGGCAATCCACCCTCCATACACAGCAGGAGTAATTATGTGCTCTTTTTACATTTTTATTTTTTAATCACAATGTATTTTAAAGTCTTATAGTGTACAAGGTATGGTCACAAGCCCTGACAGTGAGGTGACACAGGCGGTGCAGATCCAGTAGCAGCTGTCCCTGAGCTGATGTTTGTGTTAGCTGGGCTTTCACTTTTTCACAAAATTGCTCACAAACTTTTTTTTCTTTCTTTCTTTTTTTTTTAATGACATTATGTTTTTTGGCATTGCAGCTTGGTGAAAGAGTAATGACCTTTCTCGTCTTTTTGTCCAGGAAGAGGAACTTCAGAGGGAGAAGCAGCAGCAGATCGCTTTACTCCAGGAGCTGGAGGAGCAGAGGGCCAGACTGGAGCAGATGCTGCTTGAGGCCCAGCAGGAGAGGGAGAACCTGAAGGCCGCTGTGACCCAGGAAGTACCTGTCCATGACCAGGAAGTCACCTCTGTCACCCCTGGTCTAGCCACTCAGGTAGGGCCTAAAGCTAATTCTCCAAACTCCTTTCCTCATTTCTATCCTGATCTCCCCCAAAAAAGTTATAGGATCATGGTTAGTGGATCTAATTCATGACATCATTAGGACCCAACTGGTAAGAGATTTTCGGATAATGGATAAGGAAATTGATCTGACATGGCTATTGCTGATGTAGTAAATTTTGTGCAATACCAATCTTTCTATTAACCGATATTGGTTGGGCCTTTTTAAGATGTCCTGTTATGTGTGGTCAGTATATTTAGTTATTTCACACTGATAAATATGGTTACCTCAACCTGTTGTCTCGCTGCAGCCAGTGCCTGCTGCAAGTGAAGATGACCATAGCAGACGGATCAGAGAATACCAACAGCAGCTGCTGGAACAGAACAGGTGTGTGTTTGTTTGGTTTTTTTTTCTCCCCCATCCACTGGCCACAGCGGCTGATGGGTAACTTCACCAGCCACCTTCACTACTTCACTGTACAAATGATTCTTAAAATATGTCATCTGAACGTTGGCTGAATACCTGCCAAAGTGGCTGATGGGGGACAAATTAGTTTCCTTTAGTGTAGAATCATCATTGTTTTATTCTACTGAACACGTGTTTATTTTAGGCTTCACAAGAGATCAGTGGAAGTGGCCCGCCAGCGCCTGGAGGAATACCAGCGCGCGCTTCGACTTCGTTACAACATGACCACGTCGCTGCTGCCCTCTGTTGTGCCTACAGGCGTCATTCACCCACCTCTACACTGTCCTGAGGGTGCTATACCCCTAGCGCTTCCTCTGCAGCTCCCAACTGGCTCTGCATTGCCGCCATATATCCCCGGTGCTCATGCTAAACCCCCAGCACCGGTGGAAATCCCTACAAGACAGTCTAACATTTTGGCTCCACCTCTCCCTCCCCCTGCTCCCGTTTTGAATACAAGAACCAGTTTTGGTGTTGACTCCAGGTCCCTGCCAGTGCAACTGCAAATCTCTGCAAACACACCCAGTGACCAGAGAGCAGGTATCACTGCCTGGCTGACTGATAACATAATGGATCGAGTGACCGAACACCTTCCTACCACAGATCCACGATCCCACAGACCATTCACAACCCACCACTCAACCACTACTGGCCCCCTCCAACCAAGCTCTGATCCCATCCGAGCCATAAGCCCAAACATCGCAGGTGGCCCACTTCCACTCCCACACCAGGCCTCGGCGAAGCCTGGGACTTTCTTGCACGGCTCCTCCCAGCCGAGGCCCCTGGCCTCCAGGGAGGATGATATGGAGGGGCAGAGGCGCGAGCTGCAGGAGGTCCAGAGGCGGGTGCTGGAGCAGAGGGAGGTGATGGCACAGCAGCAGAGGCAGCAAGAGGAGGAGAGACGGAGACAGGAGGAGGAGAGGGAGCAGATGAGGAGACAGAGAGAGGCGTTGCAGGCTCTGATCAACACTGATGTACAAGTGAGTGAGGGGTAATATGTAGTGACGGTACTGATTTTGACACAAAGTTCAGTGGAGAATTTCTAGGTTGGTTTCTTCTAAGATCCATTAGTATAACCTCCCCAGAATAGTTTTATAAAGTTGCAAATGAGTTACAAACATTACTAGCAAGTCTAAACCAAATCCCAGATGGAGTGATGTAATGAGTAGGGAGGCCACCCTTCAACCCAATCCAACTTGGTCCAAGCACCCTTTGCAGCAAATATCTGCCCTGCTGAAATGTCCTTGAGCTGATCCTCCACTCTGACCTCCGATCTTCGGGGGGGATCAAATCTTAAAATACTTTTTCAGTGTCTTTGTATTTATTTTTTCATAGCCTGCTCCAGAGGCTGCCAATGAAGTTTTGGTTTCAGAGGACATTGGGAAGAGCCGCCTCAGACTGCTTGCATCCCTGCTGAGAGCCATAGAGGAGTCTAATGGAGGCACTTTATCACACCTAGAAGACCATCAGGAGCAAGGCAGCACTGCACACCAACAGCCATCCACCAGTGGTAAGATGGGTTACTGGTGTGTTCGATTTCAGGCATGGATTTTATTTTGAGACACAACTTCCATTTATTTATAATTGTAGGTAACAATTCCCCAGCCTTCTTCCTGCTGTTTTGTGTTTGTAATCACAACCCAAGATTTTACTCACTTCTACTCCAAAATAATAACCAATGAATTGACACCTGTATTGAACATTCACTTTACATACAGTATATCTGAATTTGATTGAACTGTACAGTAAGTCCTTGGTTCTGCTCTCAAGGTCCCACCAACCAGAGTGATTCTCTTGGTGCCCCTGCCCCACCACCAGACCTCCGCTCAGGCCTCCACCTGCCTCCTCGGGCACCTAAGCCCCCGGTATCCCGGGTCAGGCTGGGCATCACCCAGACGATGACTGATCAACATGAGCTCAGCGCTATCCAGGAGGTGGAGACACCACTCAATGCCAGCCTGGTCACAGGTTAGCTCAGTGAAAGAAACAGACATGAGTAGTAATATCCAATTATTTACTGCATTATTGTGGGTGTTTTTTGTTTTTGTTTTTCTAGAAAAATCGGCTCCAGATACGAACGCGTACAAAATGCATGTCTCCTGTTGATAAATATAACTCCTTTATTGAATTCTGTATGTTCGTCTC
Source organism: Hoplostethus atlanticus (assembly GCA_034670405.1). Taxonomy (NCBI): domain Eukaryota; kingdom Metazoa; phylum Chordata; class Actinopteri; order Trachichthyiformes; family Trachichthyidae; genus Hoplostethus; species Hoplostethus atlanticus. Next base: position 549,427 of record JAXDDX010000219.1, read on the forward strand.
CAGGTCCTGAGGATGGTGTGATGTTGCTGCCAAACGCTGCAGCCTGGGTTCCACAGGAGGAACCAGAGCCCTCCGTGGCCTCTGACGGGACTCTGCACACACCCTCTGTGTCCAGTGGAGGGCAGCAGTCTGCTGGGAGAGGAACTGGCTCTGGGACAGGATCAGGAAGATCCAGCAATATGTCCTGGAGAGAGAGGCTGCTGATGGAGGCAGGAACCTCCCCGGAACCGCCAGAAACCGGTATGTAGACGGCCGGGTGAGGAGGGACGTGATAAAGAATACAAAAAGCGGTGAAAAACTGTCTTCCATTCATAAATAAATGGGAGATGTATGTCAAATGAAAATTAACTGAAGAAAGAAGGATGCCAGATGCAGTAGGGCGGGAGGGAATGAGAGTGACACACAACAGACTGAAATGTGAAGCATAAATGTATGATGTGTACATTGTACTGTCTACCGTGTCTGTGAGGTCTCGGTGTGTGCAGGTTGTACTGTGAAACCTTCCAATGCCTCTACCAAAGTCACCAAGGCAAATTCCTGTACATTTAAGCTGGTAGCTGGTGATTGAAGAGATTTTGATGTGGTATATCAATTGGCTTGTCATGGAAACTTTGCCACACTTTCATAAACCTTGTGTTCCAGACCCAATCCTGCCAAACCTCTCACCACACTCCTCTGACTCCGGGAGAGGAGCTGACTACCCTGGTCCTGCCTTCACTAGCTACAGATCCCCCACAGAGGTTAGTAGGTCACCTGGAGACTGATCGTCTGGCTGTGTTGCCTGCCTGCCTTGGAACGGCTCTTCAGCCTTCTAACCTCTACAGCACAGGTTGAGGGACGTTTCAAGGAAAGAAAGGCTTCTAGACAATACGCAATGAAAGAGCATGTGTCTCTTGCAGGATTTGTCCAGTAGATAGTAGTTTCTCCTGTTTTTTTTGTTTACATGTTGCAAGGACAACTTTGTAGCTTGAAGGGGAAAAGTCCAGTCCCAACGGCAATGGTGTCTTTTGTGTTACCTGTGCCGTTTACAAACAAGGAAATTTAAAGACTGACTGGCTAACATAATAGCAATTTATTACGCAGGAGTCCAGTGATGACAGGTGTCTCCAAAATGTTACACCTATTGTGCATGACATTGGCTTTCATTGCATATTGAGGCACAGCCTTGTTGTCTGTTTACTTTATTTTTCTTGTCCCTCTGAGGTTCACCACGGTGTGGATCAAGGATGAAAATTAGCCAAATCTGAAGGCTTGGGCACTGCTTGCCTCACATGCCGATGATTATGCTTGAGAAGCTTTTTTTATTTTTGTGTGCCTGTGTTGTAAATGTGTCTTTTTGTGTGTCCACGCCTGTGTTGTGTAGATGTGAGTGTGTTTGTTTGTGTGCTGAGCGATGATGTAAACTTATTTTACCTGAAGTGTATTTACATTAATGTAATACATTTTATGAAGGTTTCTACACTTGAACTGAGCTCAGTGTTTGTGTGTGTGTGTGTGCGCGTGTGTGTACGCGTGTGCGTGCGTCTGTCTGTCTGTCTGTCTGTCTGTCTGTCTGTCTGTCTGTCCGTCCGTCCGTCCGAGTTTTTTCCCCTAAACACATTTTATGTCTGTCAGTCTGGGTGTAGGCCACGTGATCCCAACCATCTCTCCTCCACCACCATCTCCACTGGCAGCTACATCACCACTGATCCCGAGCAAAACTCAACCCACACAGGTGAGGGACCGCAGGATGATGTCTAAAACAGACCGTGACCATATGAATGGCGGGGGTTGTCTGCACACACACGTACCCCAGACGAAATGTTAATCATGCTTCTAACCCCAGTCAAAGGCTAAATCTGTTCCTCCTCCCTCCTTTCCCCCCCTCTCCTACCTCCCTAGTAGGTGACTCCCCACCCCTCGCTAGGCTTGGTGTGGAAAGGACGGGAGGCGCAAGCTCACTAGACGTCTCCTCTCCGTCCGGTCAGAGCCATGAGCTGTCCTATAATGAGGACAGCTCACCTCCAGGCCCTCCTAGTCTCGCTGTGGACTCCCTGTTTCATGACAGCAGCATCCAGCGCATCATAGACAAATACACCAGGGAGCTCAGCATCTCCCTCAACACGGCTGGGAATGCCTCAGGTATACTACACACATACTTTTTGATCAACCTGACTGTGAGGAGCTCGGTGGCAGTTTCACGTGTTTTTAGTTTGCTTCAGTGCATTTCTATGCCTTAGTACCACGCTGCTTAGTGGAAGCATTTTAGAAGTGTTATCAATATTCATTACTGTATACTGAACATGCAGATGTGAAACTATTTTCTTGTCACGCAATAGAAAAAACGATCGCAACTTATTTGCCGAAACGTTGATGTAATCCTTTTTAAATATACTGTACGTGATTGTTACAAACACACAAATCAGTATTTCTGTACCAGAAGACAGTAGGATGTCATACAATCTCTACTTATTGCCTTTGTGTCGATCTAGCATCCTCTGCAGACGGAGAAGGCTCGTATCTGCAGGAGCCCAGCTGCTCGGTGTCCCAGCAGTCCGGGGTTCGATTCCTCGAGAGGACGGGCGAGGAGGAGAGGTCCGCAGACTCCCAGTCTCCCCCCTCAGACTCAGCAGGAGCACATGGCCTAGTGGGTTATGGTCTAGCTATACATCCACGTTATTATTGGTTGTACTGTTTAGTTGTAATACTATAACGTTATGTAACCCCCAAACAATGCTGTTACTTTGGTAGCAACTTATGGAGGTCTGAGTGTATCTGCGTGTTTTATTCAATGTACATAATCTTACGAGACAACAGTAAACGTGTCATCCCCTACAAATGATGCAGTCCTTGCATGCATCCAACATGTGTCACCTTGTTTTGACCTGTAATAGTTGCGCACTCATTGGGCCAATGGTGTAATTTTTAGCTTTTTTTTTTTTGGGCGGGTGTATGTAAGAAACTTTACACTTGGCAGTTTATTTCAGACTTTTGAACTAATAATATCAATGGAAGTTGATCATGTTGTTGACTCTTATAATAGCCAGCCTTCAGTTGATGGTGTTTTATTTGATCCCTCCAGGAATGGGACAATACAGTCAACCGAATCCTGGAGCGCTTCTCAGACCAGGTCTCGTCCTTTGCTCAGGACCAAGGGCAGGACTCTTCTTTCAGACCTTTGATTGGTCAGCTGGCAGATCAGTCATCGTGCCTACCTGCAGAACACAGGGACTCGACCGTGGGGCATTTGATTGGTCAACCGTCAGCTCATTCGTCCATGATTGGTCAGCTCCCGGGTCAGTCCGTTTCGGTGAGCATGGATCAAGGGGGATGGGATTCCACTGTGGGTCGTATGATTGGCCGACTCTCGCATCAGTCAAGCTCTCATTGGCTGAGCGGCGGGCATGACTTCTATGCCAGCCAGCTGATTGGTCAGATGGAGTTGGAGCGGTCATCGGCGTGGTTGGATGAAGGGCGGCAGGAGAGCCAGATGAGACCACTGGTTGGGGAGTTGGATGAGTCTGCTGGCCAGAGGAGTGGAAGCTCAGGTACAGGAAGGGTTGTCTGGCTATGTTCAAATCTATAGAAAACTATATAACTGGTAGGTTGAATCCAGCCCTCTGATTGGTCGATAGCCGTGGTTATTAACTCATCTGCTGTGTGTAGGTGAAAGAACCAGTGTGGATCTTGGTGGCTCGGCCCACACCGGTGTACCATCAGACCCAGTATCGGGTCCTGAGGCCCAGAGACCCAGCTTCCCTGTCCCACAGGACCAAACCACTACCAGTCCACCAGAACAGGAACCAGACAGAAGTGAGGGTGAACCACTAAAGACCTGATGGTGGCAGAGTATTTTAAATTGTCATCCAATGTGCACATGTTAATGCTTTCTAAATCTCCTCCAGTGTTTCCGGCCTCAGACTCCTTCCACCCTCTCCTGGCTGAGGTCACCCACAACGAAACAGCAGACCCGTCCATGACCTTTCACCTGCCTGAACAGGAAATGCCTAGTGGGGAGCGCAGTCGCTCCACATACTCTGAGGAAGAGTTTGAAGCACATGCTGACCCTTCGGTCGAGTCGGATCCCTCCCCTGAGCGCCTTAGAGCAGAGGAGCCGGCCTGCCGCCTGGCTGCTACCACCGCCTTACAGGACTCCTTCTACCAGCTCACCACCTCCCAGTGCCACTCCCACGAGTCTGTCCTCCTGGTGTCGCCCTCTGCCCAGGAGGCGGAGCTAACAGCTCTCAGCCTATCAACTTTAACACGCTGTGATGCTCCACCTACTCTGGACCTGCCGCTGCCCAAGGGAGAGGATGCAGAACAAACGAGTGTTTCGCGTCAACCCGGGGGCTCGGTCCCAGTCAGTGACCTGGGTGCTGGAGAGCCAAGCACTCAGCAGGGCTCAAACCAGAAGACCGCTGTTCCTGTCTGGGATAAAATACAAGTATGCTGCTTTTTTATTTTAGAGGTTTTATTTCACAGGTTAGAACTAAATTTGTTATTGATTGGCTTAGAGTGGGACTGCATCATTTGTGGGGGACAATGGTTGTTTTTTTTGTTTATCTTTTCTTTCAGCCAATTATTATTTTTATTATTTTTGCGGGGAAAGAGTAGAAAATGTGTTATGTATTTATTACTCCGAGGATGGCCAGTAACAGTTGTTTGGTGGGATGGAAGCGGGTTTTAATGGGTTGCGTGTTGTGATGTCAATGTTGTGTAACTGACATCGCTCCCTGTCTGCTAGGAGGCTGCCCGTGAGATGGGGATCCTGGAGGAGTCTCAGATAACGTTGGTAAGCCTGACCGATACGACCCTGCAGGACCAGGAGGTAACCATCACTGAGGAAGAGGAAAGGAGGGGAGAGGAATGTGAAGACGAGAAGAGGGAGGAACACCGGAAACAAAAGGCAGAGGTGAATATCCAGGTTGAAATGTCCAAAATCCACGTTTGAACAGACTCTGACTGCAGGACTTTTTTTTAAACTAGGAATCCACATTGTTACCAGAGGAGACTCCTGCATCTTTAAAAGAGGAGAGCACCCAATCGCATGCAGGTAAAATCACAACAATTAAAGTGGTTGTATTTATTTGACTGTTTCTTTAGCATGTTTGGGCTATGATCTGGAACACACGACAAGAAAACTACAATCAGTGATTGTGAATTGCATCTCCAAAACCTTAAAATCATCAGAAAACCAACAGATCACATCATTTTTTAAGGGGAACACTGTAAAATTGTCATTTCTGATTCTCCCTGTTTTTGCCTCCCCTGTATCAGTGATGCTACTGGAGTTTCAGAGGAGTCCTAGAGAACACCTACAGGAGGCCTTCCAGCAGAAGCGCAGGGCGCTGCTCCAGAGATCTTCCCACAGGGTGCAAGAAATCAAGGCCAAAAGGGCCCTAGCCAAGGCCCAACCTGAGAGCCAGCACCCATCTGAAGCCAAAGAACAGTCTAAAGCCAAGGAACCTCAGCCCATCAGCTGTAAAGCCAAGACTAAGTCAGAACCTCAGCTGAAGTCTAATACCAAGCCGAAGGGAGGGCAGGCTGAGGACCAAACCACTGAGACGTCATCCTGTAGCACTGCAGGGAACTCCAAGCAGAAAAGGCCACAACCTCCCCCTCCAGGTAAACATCATATGCCACTTTTAACACTTCGATCCAAAGTGCCAAAAGGTTCATTTTGAAGACTGACTAGAGGTATTACTCCAGTTACTGCAACAATCTAACTTAAGACCTGTGTTTCCCTCAGTGGGTGATACCAGGCTGAAGAAGGTGGGCGAGGTGAAGATCTGTACACCTGAGCAGAGGAAACAGGATGCTTCTGAGATGTACCAGAGGACCCAGAGGTACTGTACCGGTTTCCAAACATGGTGCAGCCAGCAACTAAGTCACTTGTTAAATTAATTTCTACTGTATCGCAGGTTGTCTTTCATACTAGGAAACGTATGACAGTTACTACTACTTCTACGCCTCTCAGGTGACTTGATTGTATACGGGGAGGGGGGAGATAAGTACTGAAATGAAGCTGTTTTCCCCTTCCAATCGTATCAGAGGGGTTGGACTGATGTTTGAACAGTCAGCAGCAGGATATCCATCATGGCTCATTCAGCTCATCTTCATGTGTCTGTGCAGATTGTATGAGCAGCTGGAGGAGGTGAAGCATCAGAAGGAGATCAGGAGCAGGCAGGAGGCCTACGACAAAAACAGGCTGAAGGCCAAGGAGTTCCACAAGGTAAAACACTAGTTGGCAACATTTCATGTCTTCAAAATAAGACTCATTTAGGAGCAGCAGACTGGATTACCTTGTAATGGCCTTCATGGAGTTTGTTAATGCAACCAAATCTTTCTTTGCAGAAAACCTTACAGAAGCTTCGAACTAAGCAGACTCCTCAGTGATCAACATTAATTGAATGTCTCGTTTTGGTTTTTTTAAGTTTATTTTGTAAATTTAAGTTAAATTGTAATTATTTGTAATAAAGCATATTTAAGTAATTAGAAGTTAAGTCTTTTTTTGTGCACTATATTTCTGTTATGCTAGATAATTTAATAAGAAATGACTGCTGTTGCTTTCAGACAAGTTAATCATTTATTAGACAAAAGCATTCATGATGCAGCCATAAATGTACAAACGTGTCAGATTGACTGTTTGGCCTCAACCCTGAAGCATAGTCTTTAGTATAATGGCAGAGTTTGGTGATTCAGACACAAAGGCACGACCACACCTGTTTCATATTAAATAAGTGAGGTCAGTTGAAAAAGACTAGTCTTCATTCCCAAAACACACTGGCTCCAGAAGAGGGACTGAAAGATGAGCATGTGCACGTTTTTGGAAGAGAGTTGGACCAACATTTGCCTCTATTTCAAAATCTGATCTCGGCCAGTCAGTGTCGTCCACCTCTGATATGGTGCACTTTATTTGATCTGTATAATGGGTCAATACCACACTGGTTGCCTATGGGAAGCCCTTAATCTGAATTGATTCTAACGTTTTGATCAGATTCCATACAAGCAAGCATGAATGTTTTATCATCCTGGGTTCGATGGAGCGTTGTAATGTCCCATGGTCCAGATGCCGTTTCCCACCCAGCCAAGAATTCTTGTCAAACAATGGAATTTCTGGAAATGGTAAAATTTAAAGATTGACTGTCAGCCTTCAAACAGATCAGTCAAAGCCTCCATCCCCCTACTGTCACTCGTCTTTACCACACTCCTCAAAATGGCGCTACTGGCTAGTTAGTGTTTAGCGCTTTATAATTGAAAGGTTTGGGTGTTATAGGCTCTGTTTACACAGGGACAGAAAATAACTATTTTAAACCCTTTGGCAAAAACATATCCCTCCGATTCTGGTTTCTCATCCCTCTCCATGAAAGGCCACAATGGAAGGCTCATTCTAGTAGGATGTCTTTTAGAGCTTGGAGAAGGGCACCGTCTTGGGACTCTTCTTCTCCATGGAGGCCTGAGCTGATTTCATTACATCTTGAGTCTGAAGCATGCTCATGTTCCATGTGGCCTGGAAAAAGAACAAGAGTGGAGTTCAGGGTTTGGGACAAAAAAGGAAAGTTTCCAACCAAACTACAGATTTATTTTATACATATGAAGGTTGACTCAATACACACTTTTTCAGCAACATCCTGCTTCACACTGAGTTACACACATTCACACTACTGCTGACCACTGCAGCTCCACTGGAGCAACTGGGGGTTCAGTCCCTTGCCTTGCTCAAAGGCAATTTGACAGTAGTAGTTGTTGGAAGGGAGAGAATATATCAAATGTTCACCCAGATATCCCCAGATGATTTTAAACCGGTACCTCCCATCCAGAAGCAGGCAACCTAACTAGTGGAGCTGCTCGGTGGTCAACAGTAGAGGACTGGTTGTACTGGGAAGCTCCCTGGTGTGAAGGTGTGTCACTATGAATCTGAAGCAGGGAGATGCTGAAAATGCTCCACAAAAACCTTCCCTGGATTTCTTGAAGGTTTTACAAAGGTGGATTATGGGCGTCCCTTACCATGTAGTCTAGTCCTTCTGCTACACTGTGGTCTCTGGAGTAGATGAGGTTGACTTTGGTGCCCTGCACAGCGACAGGGCTGCGACCAGCCATCTCCCCAGCCATCTCCAGAGCTCCAGCCATCATGGCCTCCTTGTCAACAAACACTCGACTGGAGAGAGCGAGAGGGGATGAGAAGAGTTTCATTACAAAATGAGAAAAACTTGAACAAAAAGAAATGGGACAGCTACTCTTTGAAAATGATAGCACAAAATAAAAAGATTATGGTACTTGGATATAGTAGCTAACTTAAGTCCACGGTTGACAAAATGATAACACAGACCTTTCACTAGACCCTCAATATTCTAGAGATACTTCAGATAGTGATTTGGGCTCCAAAATGCAGTTTGGAAATGAACTCCTCATACATAGATAAACAAGATACTTGTGGGATAGAAGTCTTTATGTCTGTGTTAGCACGAGTCCTTCCCCAGGTGATGGCAAAATATGTCAGAATCAACAATAATAAAATTAATAGGATGCTATACACACACAACCTTTCAACAGGTTTATATATATATATATACACACACACACGCACACACACACACACCTGACCAATCCGCAGCTCTTGGCCTCGTCTGCATACATCTTCCTGGCCGTCAGAGCCAGCTCATTCACCAGGCTGGAGACAGAAGGATTTTCAGCTTTCTGTTCCAAGATTTTACCCCCACTGCATCTGTCTAGTCTAGTGACTGGGTGTACAAACTCCTGTCTGTTTACCTGCGGCTGCCAATGACTTTAGGAAGTCTCTGGAGCGTTCCAACGTCTGCTGCAAGACCAATATCCACTTCCTGGGACAGCGTACAGACGACAGTGAGACAACATGCATTGAGTATGGCATCAGACGTCTCTGTGGATGTGTCTTCATCCAGCCTCAAAAACTGTAACTTTATTATAGCCGTACCTTGACCTGGAACCATGCATCTTGGGTACACAGGCGAATGTCACAGGCTGTGATCAGGTCAACGCCTGGCATAACACACAAAATCCAGAGAGAGTGTGACATGACGGCTTACTCCATCTAGTCACTTCTCTGCTAATTCAAGCTACCGTTTTACCTCTGATATGTCAGTTGGGTCTCGGCAATATCAGGTGAAACTCTTACTCCAAACCAAATGATACAGCCCCCGGGTGTCGGAGCTAAGCCTTGAGGCCAGTCTGACATGGTGGCCGACGGTGGTATTGCAGCCCTAAAATACTCACACGGCCCAAAAAGCATTTTCCCAGCCATTGAAAAAGACACTGCTCTAAAACTGTTAAGAAGACACTTTCATGGGCAGGCTCCCTCGCTTCCCCTGCCTGGTTGAAACGATTATAAAGTCTGTCCCGTGGTTTGACTGACGGTGTGATGATAGCTTACCTCCTCCAACACAGGCTCCGTGGACTGCCACCACCACAGGCTTCGGACACTACAGGGAGAAACATGACAAAGAATCAGTTTGCGAGAAAATCCACAGACAACATGGCGGTTTCAGTACTGTCCATCTTCATCATCATATCTGTCTACAGTGTGACGAAGATGACCTCTCGAGTTGCGCATGTGTTACTCTAACCCTCTCTATAACGGAGAATGTCTCTTGGTATTTGGTGATGATCTTTCTCAGGTTCCAGGACGTTCTGGCCATATCGTCGCCCTCTGGTTGGAGCACATCACTGGCCATGTCCATCAGGTCAATACCTGGACGGACACACGGTACAGAAAGTAAGTTAAAAGTGTACAGCACAGTGAAAAAACTACCAACAGCCTCACACCTACCGGCTGTAAAGACCTTCCCGGCTGCAGAAAACACCACCACTCTGCAGTCTGGGTCTCCAGCTATCTGGTTGAAGCAATCCACCATCTCACTGGGAAAGAAAACAGGAAGGGTGGTGATACATCAGGCTACTGAGACACAGGATCAAACATCTATTCAACTTTATCTCTGCCTATCATTGTACGAGATTGATCCCTGTACATTAATTTATCTGGCGATCAAAAGGAATCCAACTTATTCAAGAAGCGCTCCTTACCTCCAGAAAGCCTTGTTCATGGCGTTGCGTTTCTTGGGGCGGTGCAGCTCGACGTGTGTGATGGACTCTGTTGGATGACTGATGGACAGGGTGGTGAAGGGAGGGGTCGGACCACCTGAAGACGACATGGCTCTGACCACACTCTGACTGGGGAGCCACAAGCCCCTGTCTGAGAGAAAAGAGAGACGCTGATGAGAAGACTCCTTTCAACAGAGTGCAGAATAAGTTCATCGCAACATTGAAAGCAACCAATAGTATGGAGTGTAAGTTAGTTATCCGAGAGTGCGGGAGGTAGAGCAGTGGGGAAAATGAAGGGGTATGATTAAGATATTGGACTGTCATGGTGGCTCAGGAGGATAAGGAGCATAGTATGTATTTAGGGTCTCTCTAACATATGCTAGTGCTGCATGTTTTTATCCAACGCACCTGACAGTACCATGAGTGCATACACATATATATGTATAATGAGTGAACCCAGTGGGAATTGAACCCCTAAGCCAGGCAGTATTAGCCCTACTGTCACTCTCCACTGTGTATTATCTGATAGAAGATATTCTTTAACATCTTTAAATAACAAAATCTTGCCTAGCTAGTTTCTTAACTGACCAAGAGTCATTAAATGAAACCATTGTCAGTTCCACTTCAGTCTGCCTACACTTTGGCTGCACTACCAGGCTTGCCTTTCCTGAAAGCAATGGCAACAGGACAATCAAGTCGTGATGTCAGCAAAACCATTAAGTTGTAATCTCGATATAACGAGATGATTAAATCGTGATCTCGAGAAAACGACGCTTGATATGTCGAGATATTAAGTCGTGATCACGGGATTTATTTTTTATTTTTTAAAGGTGGGGGGGCACCCATGGCCGCTCTCGGCTTCCGTAGTTATCTACTAGAAGAGTCAAGAAGAAATAATTGTATCGAGCGATCAGTTAAAAACTAAGAGTTACATTGCATGTAATGCAGCTAATGGAGAAAGGGGGTTTGAGAAAGCAACGACAATATAGTTGGTGTGACCTATAATGTTTTTAAACATGTCTACACAGGTGACAAGCTAAATACAACATTCAACTTCTGAAGAGAATTACAGGTTTATTTGATCAGCTAGCTTGTTTCTTGATATAAGGTTACTAACGTTGCACATAAGACCTTTCACCTACATAGCCAAGTGAGCTCGCTAAGGTGAGCCCACACTAACACAACGTGGTAAAAATCTACGTAACGTTAGGTAACACTAAGAGAAGTCAGGGCATTTCGGGGTTAACGCTAAATTATGACTTCCTTAAGATAACGGACACTTACTTTTCGTGAGAGCTGACCTGACAATGAATGACAACATTGCCCTGACCGAAGTGGCTGGTTGCTCACTACTCTTCCTCTTCAAACAGGGCTGTCAGAGCTTTGCGACAAGACCAGTCCAATAGCCAATCAAAACCAGCCGACCAGTCCAATAGCCAATCAAAACCAGCCGACCAGTCCAATAGCCAATCAAAACCAGCCGACCAGCACAAAGGCCAATCAAAACCAGCCCAAAGACCAACAGTGTTACTGAAATGTATTTCAAAACCGTAAATGAGTAGAATAATATCAATAAAAAGGTTTTAAAAAAATATGTTGTATGATATCATAAATAACATATAACTGTAGTATAGTATAAATATAGTCCAATTGATGCATTCTGCTAACACTGCAGCCTTACATAGCTGTGGTCTAGTATAATCACGCTTACCATCTTGTTAAATACATTTAGCCTTGTTGAAGATATTGTTCTGTTACTAAATATGACCAATAATAAAATATGGCACATCAACCGGTTCTCCTGTCACTTTGCCTCTCTTTCTTCCTGTACAAAATGCATTTCTTCCCTAGACAATATGGATTTCCTGTACAAAATACATTTGCCATGCACTTATCTAGCTAACTATTATTTGTCCTGTTAATGGTTGTAATCATACTAATCTATCTGTATATAACTATTATTTATCCTGTTAATCTAATTGTAATCACTGCCATAGCACACATTACAATTTAACACATTGAGGCACCATATCAACAAACTTCAGTTCTTCTATTAAATTTTTATTCAATTAATAATTTGCATTGAAAAATAATTTCAGTCTAACATCCATTTGACCTGCAGTCGCTCCAGACAGCCACCCAGTTGAATTGTCTGGGAAAAGCTTTTACAATAAAGTGACAAATAAAAAAAGAAATCCTTGAAACTGAACTATTTATATTTTTCAATGCGTATTGTTTAGCTGCTGCAGATTCAGAGCCTTTGCAGTTATTTTTCCTGTTCATGTCATCTTCATTTACATTTAACAACACATATATGTTGCTAGTAGCACACGTTGCGTTGAAAAGTAAGTAGGTAAGTAAGTAACACGTGTGTTATCATAAATGGATATGCTCAAAATGCAGATTATTCTCTTGGAAAATAAATAAATACAGGGTTCCTATACCTTTTTGCTAATCAAATTCCATGAATTTCCCAAGACTATTCCATGATATATAACACAATTTCCATGATCAATATTTTTCAGAGTCTATGTCGCAAATGTCACATTTTTATGTTGAATATATAGTATAGTTTCTGATTTTGTTTTTTATTCCTCAAAGGGAAGTGGATCAACAAGCTTCACATTAAACATTTCACTGGTTGTTGGAAATAATATTATCAACAAATTTCCATGACCATTTCCAAAACTATAAGCACATGTTACATTTTCCAGGCCTGGAAAACATAATTTTGTCCAGGTTTTCCAGGTACTTTGTGGTATGTACTTTGTGGTATTTTTTTTTTTGTTTATCTCCAATGGTATCACTATAATATCCAGTGCAGCAGACTACCTAATCACATTGAAAATCAGAGATAAAATTTAAAAACACAACAAAGTTTGGTGCCAGAAAACGCCATTCCTCTAAACCTCTACTCTACTCTACTACTAGTATTCCAGCCTGAACCAGAAGACAAACAACACTGCCATTAATTACCACTACTAACTAGTCTGTATTCAACAGGCACAGTGGCACACTTGGGAGGTAATTCGCCTCAACACAACGGACCAAGAGGCCTTGACCCGGATCAGCACCACACCTGGTTTAAAATATGATGCTTTGCACCCAAGTTGTCTTTAGGTAAGTTGTTTTATTACTTTTGGTTTTCTTAGTACAAAGTAACACTTATTGCTGTAAGCCTAGCATTCAATGTGTCCTTGTTGTGCGACAACGGAATAAATATGTTATGGTTTTCATCATGCAGGTAGAGTAAATTTATGCTTAGATATGGGTAGTTTCATTCGTTACCTCCAGGCCACCTAACTAGTCTGACTTGATAGAATGCTCACTTGATAGAAGTTGACACTCATGCTGAAAGTTTGTGTGCTGGGGGAGGGGAGCTGGCCCAATACACACTGCAATTCACACCTTGACCCGTTTAGGAGGGAACTTGTGACACAAATAATAGACGACAAATGGATAATAGGGGTAATATCTGGACACAAAACGTATACATGGCGTCTGCAGCAGCGCGATTTATGTAGCTTGCATGAAGTTAAATGTTCGGTCAAGTTCTAATGAAATTAAATTCAAAGTCGACTTTTGGGCCGAATCCCAATTCTCATTTTCACCCCTACGGCTTCGGCTTGGCCCTTCGGCTTGGCCCTCAGAACAGAGTCACAAGGGGTAGTGGTAGAAATCTCTCCCTAAGAAATGGGACAACCCTTCAAGACCCTGATACGTCATCGATGACGTTTACATAAACAGACGGGACGAGTTTGTTATCGGAGATTACTATGGCAATAATGGTATTATCACAGTGACATTTGCCATTCATCTGATGGAGATAGAAAAGCATGGACGCTCGCGATTCGTTCACAATTTATACGTTTCACGCTACTAATCGATCAAACAAGTCATCAAATAAAAAAGACCACTGCTTCATTACCAGGCCACTTCATGACAGACTTCTCCTAAGCCCTCGGTTTGTAGTGTGCCCCTGAAAAACCTCTGTTTGGAGGGCCATGTAGCCCTAGCACTTCGCCCTACCCCTTGATCCCAAGAGAATTGGGACACCCCTACCCCTTCACGTGAACGCGCAAAACGGAGGGGTAGGGCCAAGGGGTGAATTGGGATTCGGCCGAAGTCTCCCAGAATGACCTGCGAATCAACTGGAAGATCATGGCGAACGCTACACTACCATCAAAGTGAACCACAAATATAGTATTTTCTTCGTTAATAAAGATTTAAAAAATATTCTAACCGTGGTATTATCTTAGTTTAATGTCGTTTCAATGTATTATAGACCTTTTCTTTATAACAAGCATAACAAAAAATCGCTAATATGCCGATGTCTCTACCTCGCTAGTTAACGTTACAACATTGTTTTTAGGCTGATTTGTGCATGACAGTCCCGCATTTTGACATATTTCCATGTTTCATTTCCCCCCTTTGATGGCATATGACGAAATATAACTAAAGTCCAGCAGCGAAGTTGCTGCACTTGTTACGGCTCCTCTAATATCAGTGCAGACTACAGAGCACCGCTAACGCTATTCTGTCATGAAGTGGACTGGTAATGAAGCAGTGGTCTTTTTTATTTGATGACTTGTTTGATCGATTAGTAGCGTGAAACGTATAAATTGTGAACGAATCGCGAGCGTCCATGCTTTTCTATCTCCATCAGATGAATGGCAAATGTCACTGTGATAATACCATTATTGCCATAGTAATCTCCGATAACAAACTCGTCCCGTCTGTTTATGTAAACGTCATCGATGACGTATCAGGGTCTTGAAGGGTTGTCCCATTTCTTAGGGAGAGATTTCTACCAACCCTTGTGACTCTGTTCTGAAGGCCAAGCCGAAGGGCCAAGCCGAAGCCATAGGGGTGAAAATGAGAATTGGGATTCGGCCTTAGACTCATTCTTAAATTAACCTAGTGGTTACTGTGTTTATCATTTTACCGCTACATTTACAGTGGATAGGAGAGGCGCGTGATCGGCGCAGGCGCAGTTCACTGCTCAGTTCCGTGTGCGGAAGTGGAATTCCTGGATATTTGGCGTATACGATGAAAGGACTCAAATCGGGGGCGTTTTAGTCAAAGCAAACAGTTTGGAAAATGCAATATTGAGAGACGTGGTTCCGTGATTATTATTTAACGTTTTAATCTGTGATAAAACGTATTTACAGAACAAAACACGTAGAAATACAGCAATGCATTATGGGAAGCGCAAAGGCGAAAACAACGCTTAATATAACATTTTATATGGCGTTTAAATCCACATTCCAAAGAGAATAGTGCTTAAGAGGGTGCTTAAAGGGTTTGTCAACACATGCACATATTGTATATTTATTTACCGGTACCACCGTGAGCCAGACAGCTATGAGCGGGAAAGCCCCTCTTATCTTGATGAGGAAAACTCATATTACCTGGCAGGGGAGTACCATGATCAAAAGGTGGTCACCCAGGGGAGGCTCGCCCATTGCAACCCCGGTTTGTGTGACCCCTGCAATTTCCCCCAAATTGGGAATCTCGCTGCAAATTTTGGGGTGTGGGGGACTGCGTTCGCGTCCCCTGATAAAAAGTCCAAGATAAAAATGATTTATCAGCATAAAGTATGAGTAAAAACGGGTTTTTGGCTTCCCAGTTTGATGTTTGAAACCACGTTTACTGTAATGAAGGATCTAGAGTTTTACTTTTTAAATCAGTTTTTTTGTGACATGACTAATCTTTGTTTTTAGTTCAAAAACATGTATTTTGCCCCATTTTTAAATACTAGTGTCGAGACGATCATAATCAACAAGAGCGAGGTGAGTGTTTTAGTGAATACAGAGGTAGTATTTTCGGTATGTTAGCATCTTTTATTGTCTTTATAGGTGAGTATAAATTGTTGGCGTATACGATGAAAGGACTCAAATCGGGGGCGTTTTAGTCAAAGCAAACAGTTTGGAAAATGCAATATTGAGAGACGTGGTTCCGTGATTATTATTTAACGTTTTAATCTGTGATAAAACGTATTTACAGAACAAAACACGTAGAAATACAGCAATGCATTATGGGAAGCGCAAAGGCGAAAACAACGCTTAATATAACATTTTATATGGCGTTTAAATCCACATTCCAAAGAGAATAGTGCTTAAGAGGGTGCTTAAAGGGTTTGTCAACACATGCACATATTGTATATTTATTTACCGGTACCACCGTGAGCCAGACAGCTATGAGCGGGAAAGACCCCTCTTATCTGTGATGAGGAGAACTCATACTTACCTGGCAGGGGAGATACCATGATCAAGAAGGTGGTTCACCCAGGGCGAGGCTCAGCCATTGCACTCCGGTTGTGCTGACCCCTGCGAATTCCCCAAATGTGGGAATCTCGACTGCATAATTTCTGGTAGTGGGGGACTGCGTTCGCGCTCTCCCCTGATAAAATGTCCAAGATAAAAAGTGATTTCATACAGCACTAAAGTAGTGAGCTGAAACTGGTGTTGGCTTCCCCAGTTTGATAGTTCAGTGAAACCACGTTACTGTAATGAAGAGATCTAGAGATTTACATTTTAAATCAGTTTTGTGTGACATGACTAATATCTTTGTGTTTAGTTCAAAAACATGTATTTTTGTCCCATTATAAATAACATAGTGTCGAGACGCATCCATAATGCAGACAAGGCTATATATACAGATATCTTTTGCTATTTTACATTATTGTCTTTCAAGTGTTGTTGTTCACAGTGTAGACAGTCACTGGTTTACACTCCAAAGCAGTAGGTGGCAGTAGTTCACTGTTATTTTCTTTCCACAAATAAGAAACATATAACAAACATCCATTTACTTTGGGTTGTTTGAGTTTGTTGTTTGGCTGTGTTGCACTTTGGTTGCGTTGACCCCTGCAAATTCCCTAAATATACAAATCTCAACTACATAACGACACTCATTTCTTAGGGGTAGTGTAGATATTACAGACATTTTTGCTGTGGGGTCTCCTCTACATTTAGCCTCGGGCCAATTTCCTTTTGCAGTTGCTAGGTGGACCAGACCATAATATAATTTTTTTCTTTTCACAAATAAGAAACATATATCAAGCATCCATTTGTTGCTAGTTTGTTTAACTTTGGTTTTATTTGACTTTGTTGTGCACTGTGGAAAGTTACTTGTTTACACTCCAAACCAGTAGGTGGCAGTAGTAGTTGATGTTAGCTGACCAGCACCGGTAAAAACAGGAAGTGGCTAAAGAGTGAGACAAAAGAATCATGTGCTCTGTGTTGTACCTTTCTCTATCTGAGCAATGTGGATCAAACAACCTCTCATTGCTGGGAAACTTTAGCTTTGGCTTGTTTGAGTTTGCTGTTGGGTTGAGACTCATTTCTTAGGGGTAGTGTAGATATTACAGACATTTTTGCTGTAGGGCCTCATATGGTAATGTAGCATTGCATGCTGGGTATAAAACCATTTTTGCAAATTATCTATGTTTGTGAAGTATCTATCTTTGTCCTGTTACTCTTGTAACAGAAGTGGTAGAAAATCAAAATTGGCTAATGTCATAAGTGCTGGATTTGGTGATTTCTTCATTGTCATGACCATCAGTCAGAGTGGTGTGTCAGGGAAAGACCACCCTATCTGTGATGAGGAGAACTCATACTTACCTGGCAGGGGAGATACCATGATCAAGAAGGTGGTTCACCCAGGGCGAGGCTCAGCCATTGCACTCCGGTTGTGCTGACCCCTGCGAATTCCCCAAATGTGGGAATCTCGACTGCATAATTTCTGGTAGTGGGGGACTGCGTTCGCGCTCTCCCCTGATAAAATGTCCAAGATAAAAAGTGATTTCATACAGCACTAAAGTAGTGAGCTGAAACTGGTGTTGGCTTCCCCAGTTTGATAGTTCAGTGAAACCACGTTACTGTAATGAAGAGATCTAGAGATTTACATTTTAAATCAGTTTTGTGTGACATGACTAATATCTTTGTGTTTAGTTCAAAAACATGTATTTTTGTCCCATTATAAATAACATAGTGTCGAGACGCATCCATAATGCAGACAAGGCTATATATACAGATATCTTTTGCTATTTTACATTATTGTCTTTCAAGTGTTGTTGTTCACAGTGTAGACAGTCACTGGTTTACACTCCAAAGCAGTAGGTGGCAGTAGTTCACTGTTATTTTCTTTCCACAAATAAGAAACATATAACAAACATCCATTTACTTTGGGTTGTTTGAGTTTGTTGTTTGGCTGTGTTGCACTTTGGTTGCGTTGACCCCTGCAAATTCCCTAAATATACAAATCTCAACTACATAACGACACTCATTTCTTAGGGGTAGTGTAGATATTACAGACATTTTTGCTGTGGGGTCTCCTCTACATTTAGCCTCGGGCCAATTTCCTTTTGCAGTTGCTAGGTGGACCAGACCATAATATAATTTTTTTCTTTTCACAAATAAGAAACATATATCAAGCATCCATTTGTTGCTAGTTTGTTTAACTTTGGTTTTATTTGACTTTGTTGTGCACTGTGGAAAGTTACTTGTTTACACTCCAAACCAGTAGGTGGCAGTAGTAGTTGATGTTAGCTGACCAGCACCGGTAAAAACAGGAAGTGGCTAAAGAGTGAGACAAAAGAATCATGTGCTCTGTGTTGTACCTTTCTCTATCTGAGCAATGTGGATCAAACAACCTCTCATTGCTGGGAAACTTTAGCTTTGGCTTGTTTGAGTTTGCTGTTGGGTTGAGACTCATTTCTTAGGGGTAGTGTAGATATTACAGACATTTTTGCTGTAGGGCCTCATATGGTAATGTAGCATTGCATGCTGGGTATAAAACCATTTTTGCAAATTATCTATGTTTGTGAAGTATCTATCTTTGTCCTGTTACTCTTGTAACAGAAGTGGTAGAAAATCAAAATTGGCTAATGTCATAAGTGCTGGATTTGGTGATTTCTTCATTGTCATGACCATCAGTCAGAGTGGTGTGTCAGGGAAAGACCACCCTATCTGTGATGAGGAGAACTCATACTTACCTGGCAGGGGAGATACCATGATCAAGAAGGTGGTTCACCCAGGGCGAGGCTCAGCCATTGCACTCCGGTTGTGCTGACCCCTGCGAATTCCCCAAATGTGGGAATCTCGACTGCATAATTTCTGGTAGTGGGGGACTGCGTTCGCGCTCTCCCCTGATAAAATGTCCAAGATAAAAAGTGATTTCATACAGCACTAAAGTAGTGAGCTGAAACTGGTGTTGGCTTCCCCAGTTTGATAGTTCAGTGAAACCACGTTACTGTAATGAAGAGATCTAGAGATTTACATTTTAAATCAGTTTTGTGTGACATGACTAATATCTTTGTGTTTAGTTCAAAAACATGTATTTTTGTCCCATTATAAATAACATAGTGTCGAGACGCATCCATAATGCAGACAAGGCTATATATACAGATATCTTTTGCTATTTTACATTATTGTCTTTCAAGTGTTGTTGTTCACAGTGTAGACAGTCACTGGTTTACACTCCAAAGCAGTAGGTGGCAGTAGTTCACTGTTATTTTCTTTCCACAAATAAGAAACATATAACAAACATCCATTTACTTTGGGTTGTTTGAGTTTGTTGTTTGGCTGTGTTGCACTTTGGTTGCGTTGACCCCTGCAAATTCCCTAAATATACAAATCTCAACTACATAACGACACTCATTTCTTAGGGGTAGTGTAGATATTACAGACATTTTTGCTGTGGGGTCTCCTCTACATTTAGCCTCGGGCCAATTTCCTTTTGCAGTTGCTAGGTGGACCAGACCATAATATAATTTTTTTCTTTTCACAAATAAGAAACATATATCAAGCATCCATTTGTTGCTAGTTTGTTTAACTTTGGTTTTATTTGACTTTGTTGTGCACTGTGGAAAGTTACTTGTTTACACTCCAAACCAGTAGGTGGCAGTAGTAGTTGATGTTAGCTGACCAGCACCGGTAAAAACAGGAAGTGGCTAAAGAGTGAGACAAAAGAATCATGTGCTCTGTGTTGTACCTTTCTCTATCTGAGCAATGTGGATCAAACAACCTCTCATTGCTGGGAAACTTTAGCTTTGGCTTGTTTGAGTTTGCTGTTGGGTTGAGACTCATTTCTTAGGGGTAGTGTAGATATTACAGACATTTTTGCTGTAGGGCCTCATATGGTAATGTAGCATTGCATGCTGGGTATAAAACCATTTTTGCAAATTATCTATGTTTGTGAAGTATCTATCTTTGTCCTGTTACTCTTGTAACAGAAGTGGTAGAAAATCAAAATTGGCTAATGTCATAAGTGCTGGATTTGGTGATTTCTTCATTGTCATGACCATCAGTCAGAGTGGTGTGTCAGGGAAAGACCACCCTATCTGTGATGAGGAGAACTCATACTTACCTGGCAGGGGAGATACCATGATCAAGAAGGTGGTTCACCCAGGGCTGTTAGAGGAAGACTTGACAACTGCTGAAATAACTATGGCCATGCAGAGCATGGACAATAATAAGACTCCAGGTGTAGATGGCTTACCCAAGGAATTTTATGCCACCTTCTGGGACCAGCTCAAAGATCCTCTTCTGGAGGTATTTAAAGAGGGGTTTTCCAGAGGCACATTGCCCCCATCTCTGCAGAAAGGCTCCATTTCTCTCCTGTTTAAAAAGGGACAAAAAGAAGACCTTAGGAATTGGAGACCACTGACACTGCTGGGGGTAGATGTCAAGATACTGTCAAAGGCTTTATTTTTTCGAATTCAACCCATAGTGGACAAGGTAATTGGCATTGACCAGACGTGTGGTGTCCCAGGTCGGTCCATGGCTGACAGCCTAGCCCTGATCAGAGATTCCTACCTCTACTGCCAGGACCGTAACCTTCCCCTATGCGTCTTGGGTCTGGATTTGGAGAAAGCCTTTGACAGTATCAGCCATCACTATCTCAAGGCTGTCCTTACCCAGCTAAACTTTGGTCAGATTTTTAGGAGGTGGGTAGACCTGTTATACACAGGGTGTAACAGTGTAGTGATGGTAAACGGAGAGAGCACAGACCCCTTAGATATACGATCAGGTGTCCGACAGGGTTGCCCTCTTTCCCCAATCCTGTTCATCCTGGCCATTGAACCCCTGGCCTGCGCTCTAAGGAACAATACGAACATCAGAGGGATACCAGTGCCAGGTAGCAAAGGCCAGCAGGCTAAATTGTCCCTCTACATGGATGACCTGACCCTGCTTTTGTCTGACAATAGGTCTGTTAGGGAAACTTTGACCTTATGTGAGAATTTCTCTTTGGCCTCGGGTACAAAGGTCAACAAAGACAAAAGTGAGATTCTCCACCTCAACTGGCAGGAACCCATTGAAGACCTGGGCCTATTAGAGATGGTGAACACCATTAAGGTGTTGGGAGTCCAGATGGGTAAAAAAATGGAATCCTGTAATTGGGATACCAAATTACCAAAGTTAAGAGGCAAGCTAATGCAGTGGCAGGACAGAGAGCTCTCCCTTACCGGGAAAGTCTTGGTGGTGAAAGCAGAAGTCCTGGCCTCTTTAACACACCTGGCAGCCACTTTCCCCATCCCCCATAAAGCTATGGCGTCACTTAGAAAGACCATCTTTCATTTTATCTGGGGAAGCCAACATGAGAAACTGAAACGAGACATCATGTACAGGCCTGTGGACAAAGGAGGCAAAGCAGTCCCAGAAATAGAAGGGAAGTTAAAAGCCATGTTTTTAACTCCTATCTTGAAAGCCTGCCTAAGCTCTGGAAAAGGTCCTATTTGGACCCACTTTGCAAATCTGTGGGTCGGGCGTAACGTGCTGACTGCCTGGGGCAAAAGAACACATTTAAACATCCCGTATGCAGATAGCTGCCCACGAGTCTATAGCATTGTAATCAAAGCTTTAAGACAGGGGGTTGCGGTAATTCCACCAGACAAAATATCAAGAGCAGCTATTGAGAAGGTATTGTCCCCTCAGTTATCAAGACTGGCCCCCGTGGGCACACTGACAGAGGAAAAATGCAAACGAGTATGGGCTAATGTCAACAACAACCTATTGATCAACACACACAAAGACTTAGCCTGGCAAATCGCTCATCAGTGTTTGCCGACGAGAGTCTTTCTTGAGAAGAGACACTGTACTCACAGCGCCAGTTGTCCCAGACCAACTTGTGGTGGCGATGAATCTGTCGTCCACCTCTTCTGGTCTTGCCCATTTGCCAAAGGCGTGTGGTCCCTGGTAACTCCTTGGTTGCGGGACCTGTACAAGGCCCCGTTGAGCTATGAAGACATTGCTTATGGTTTTTTACAGGGTGCACCTCCAGCAAATGTGAACAGATGGTGGGTAATTATAAATTGTATCAAAGACAGCTTGTGGAAAGCCAGAAATGTATGGGTGTTTAAAAAATACTGTGTCCCAAAAGAAGTTGTTATGAAAAGTATGTTGAGCATTTTCAGAGACTACATCCTGAAAGACAAATCATGCAAAGAAAACAAACACAAATTACAAAAATGGAAGGTCCCTAATGTCCACCTCTTTGCATTTTTGTGATACATATATGTACACTTAATATTGCCTCCATCTGTATTGTCTTACGCTTTATTATATTGCATGTTTGTTTGTTTTGCATTGTATTGGCTTTTTACACTGTTCTGCACTGAGGTCAAATTTGTGTATATTTGATTGCAGGCTTTTGCCTTGATTGCATCACTATGCCGTGTTTTGTATTACATTTGGCATTGTAATATACGTTGTCTGGTAGAGATGTTGATATCTGCTATTTTGTATCTTTGAAATTGACTTAATAAATTTTAAAAATTGGATTGGTTCACCCAGGGCGAGGCTCAGCCATTGCACTCCGGTTGTGCTGACCCCTGCGAATTCCCCAAATGTGGGAATCTCGACTGCATAATTTCTGGTAGTGGGGGACTGCGTTCGCGCTCTCCCCTGATAAAATGTCCAAGATAAAAAGTGATTTCATACAGCACTAAAGTAGTGAGCTGAAACTGGTGTTGGCTTCCCCAGTTTGATAGTTCATTGAAACCACGTTACTGTAATGAAGAGATCTAGAGATTTACATTTTAAATCAGTTTTGTGTGACATGACTAATATCTTTGTGTTTAGTTCAAAAACATGTATTTTTGTCCCATTATAAATAACATAGTGTCGAGACGCATCCATAATGCAGACAAGGCTATATATACAGATATCTTTTGCTATTTTACATTATTGTCTTTCAAGTGTTGTTGTTCACAGTGTAGACAGTCACTGGTTTACACTCCAAAGCAGTAGGTGGCAGTAGTTCACTGTTATTTTCTTTCCACAAATAAGAAACATATAACAAACATCCATTTACTTTGGGTTGTTTGAGTTTGTTGTTTGGCTGTGTTGCACTTTGGTTGCGTTGACCCCTGCAAATTCCCTAAATATACAAATCTCAACTACATAATGACACTCATTTCTTAGGGGTAGTGTAGATATTACAGACATTTTTGCTGTGGGGTCTCCTCTACATTTAGCCTCGGGCCAATTTCCTTTTGCAGTTGCTAGGTGGGCCAGACCATAATATAATTTTTTTTCTTTTCACAAATAAGAAACATATATCAAGCATCCATTTGTTGCTAGTTTGTTTAACTTTGGTTTTATTTGACTTTGTTGTGCACTGTGGAAAGTTACTTGTTTACACTCCAAACCAGTAGGTGGCAGTAGTAGTTGATGTTAGCTGACCAGCACCGGTAAAAACAGGAAGTGGCTAAAGAGTGAGACAAAAGAATCATGTGCTCTGTGTTGTACCTTTCTCTATCTGAGCAATGTGGATCAAACAACCTCTCATTGCTGGGAAACTTTAGCTTTGGCTTGTTTGAGTTTGCTGTTGGGTTGAGACTCATTTCTTAGGGGTAGTGTAGATATTACAGACATTTTTGCTGTAGGGCCTCATATGGTAATGTAGCATTGCATGCTGGGTATAAAACCATTTTTGCAAATTATCTATGTTTGTGAAGTATCTATCTTTGTCCTGTTACTCTTGTAACAGAAGTGGTAGAAAATCAAAATTGGCTAATGTCATAAGTGCTGGATTTGGTGATTTCTTCATTGTCATGACCATCAGTCAGAGTGGTGTGTCAGGGAAAGACCCCCCTATCTGTGATGAGGAGAACTCATACTTACCTGGCAGGGGAGATACCATGATCAAGAAGGTGGTTCACCCAGGGCGAGGCTCAGCCATTGCACTCCGGTTGTGCTGACCCCTGCGAATTCCCCAAATGTGGGAATCTCGACTGCATAATTTCTGGTAGTGGGGGACTGCGTTCGCGCTCTCCCCTGATAAAATGTCCAAGATAAAAAGTGATTTCATACAGCACTAAAGTAGTGAGCTGAAACTGGTGTTGGCTTCCCCAGTTTGATAGTTCAGTGAAACCACGTTACTGTAATGAAGAGATCTAGAGATTTACATTTTAAATCAGTTTTGTGTGACATGACTAATATCTTTGTGTTTAGTTCAAAAACATGTATTTTTGTCCCATTATAAATAACATAGTGTCGAGACGCATCCATAATGCAGACAAGGCTATATATACAGATATCTTTTGCTATTTTACATTATTGTCTTTCAAGTGTTGTTGTTCACAGTGTAGACAGTCACTGGTTTACACTCCAAAGCAGTAGGTGGCAGTAGTTCACTGTTATTTTCTTTCCACAAATAAGAAACATATAACAAACATCCATTTACTTTGGGTTGTTTGAGTTTGTTGTTTGGCTGTGTTGCACTTTGGTTGCGTTGACCCCTGCAAATTCCCTAAATATACAAATCTCAACTACATAACGACACTCATTTCTTAGGGGTAGTGTAGATATTACAGACATTTTTGCTGTGGGGTCTCCTCTACATTTAGCCTCGGGCCAATTTCCTTTTGCAGTTGCTAGGTGGACCAGACCATAATATAATTTTTTTCTTTTCACAAATAAGAAACATATATCAAGCATCCATTTGTTGCTAGTTTGTTTAACTTTGGTTTTATTTGACTTTGTTGTGCACTGTGGAAAGTTACTTGTTTACACTCCAAACCAGTAGGTGGCAGTAGTAGTTGATGTTAGCTGACCAGCACCGGTAAAAACAGGAAGTGGCTAAAGAGTGAGACAAAAGAATCATGTGCTCTGTGTTGTACCTTTCTCTATCTGAGCAATGTGGATCAAACAACCTCTCATTGCTGGGAAACTTTAGCTTTGGCTTGTTTGAGTTTGCTGTTGGGTTGAGACTCATTTCTTAGGGGTAGTGTAGATATTACAGACATTTTTGCTGTAGGGCCTCATATGGTAATGTAGCATTGCATGCTGGGTATAAAACCATTTTTGCAAATTATCTATGTTTGTGAAGTATCTATCTTTGTCCTGTTACTCTTGTAACAGAAGTGGTAGAAAATCAAAATTGGCTAATGTCATAAGTGCTGGATTTGGTGATTTCTTCATTGTCATGACCATCAGTCAGAGTGGTGTGTCAGGGAAAGACCCCCCTATCTGTGATGAGGAGAACTCATACTTACCTGGCAGGGGAGATACCATGATCAAGAAGGTGGTTCACCCAGGGCGAGGCTCAGCCATTGCACTCCGGTTGTGCTGACCCCTGCGAATTCCCCAAATGTGGGAATCTCGACTGCATAATTTCTGGTAGTGGGGGACTGCGTTCGCGCTCTCCCCTGATAAAATGTCCAAGATAAAAAGTGATTTCATACAGCACTAAAGTAGTGAGCTGAAACTGGTGTTGGCTTCCCCAGTTTGATAGTTCAGTGAAACCACGTTACTGTAATGAAGAGATCTAGAGATTTACATTTTAAATCAGTTTTGTGTGACATGACTAATATCTTTGTGTTTAGTTCAAAAACATGTATTTTTGTCCCATTATAAATAACATAGTGTCGAGACGCATCCATAATGCAGACAAGGCTATATATACAGATATCTTTTGCTATTTTACATTATTGTCTTTCAAGTGTTGTTGTTCACAGTGTAGACAGTCACTGGTTTACACTCCAAAGCAGTAGGTGGCAGTAGTTCACTGTTATTTTCTTTCCACAAATAAGAAACATATAACAAACATCCATTTACTTTGGGTTGTTTGAGTTTGTTGTTTGGCTGTGTTGCACTTTGGTTGCGTTGACCCCTGCAAATTCCCTAAATATACAAATCTCAACTACATAACGACACTCATTTCTTAGGGGTAGTGTAGATATTACAGACATTTTTGCTGTGGGGTCTCCTCTACATTTAGCCTCGGGCCAATTTCCTTTTGCAGTTGCTAGGTGGACCAGACCATAATATAATTTTTTTCTTTTCACAAATAAGAAACATATATCAAGCATCCATTTGTTGCTAGTTTGTTTAACTTTGGTTTTATTTGACTTTGTTGTGCACTGTGGAAAGTTACTTGTTTACACTCCAAACCAGTAGGTGGCAGTAGTAGTTGATGTTAGCTGACCAGCACCGGTAAAAACAGGAAGTGGCTAAAGAGTGAGACAAAAGAATCATGTGCTCTGTGTTGTACCTTTCTCTATCTGAGCAATGTGGATCAAACAACCTCTCATTGCTGGGAAACTTTAGCTTTGGCTTGTTTGAGTTTGCTGTTGGGTTGAGACTCATTTCTTAGGGGTAGTGTAGATATTACAGACATTTTTGCTGTAGGGCCTCATATGGTAATGTAGCATTGCATGCTGGGTATAAAACCATTTTTGCAAATTATCTATGTTTGTGAAGTATCTATCTTTGTCCTGTTACTCTTGTAACAGAAGTGGTAGAAAATCAAAATTGGCTAATGTCATAAGTGCTGGATTTGGTGATTTCTTCATTGTCATGACCATCAGTCAGAGTGGTGTGTCAGGGAAAGACCCCCCTATCTGTGATGAGGAGAACTCATACTTACCTGGCAGGGGAGATACCATGATCAAGAAGGTGGTTCACCCAGGGCGAGGCTCAGCCATTGCACTCCGGTTGTGCTGACCCCTGCGAATTCCCCAAATGTGGGAATCTCGACTGCATAATTTCTGGTAGTGGGGGACTGCGTTCGCGCTCTCCCCTGATAAAATGTCCAAGATAAAAAGTGATTTCATACAGCACTAAAGTAGTGAGCTGAAACTGGTGTTGGCTTCCCCAGTTTGATAGTTCAGTGAAACCACGTTACTGTAATGAAGAGATCTAGAGATTTACATTTTAAATCAGTTTTGTGTGACATGACTAATATCTTTGTGTTTAGTTCAAAAACATGTATTTTTGTCCCATTATAAATAACATAGTGTCGAGACGCATCCATAATGCAGACAAGGCTATATATACAGATATCTTTTGCTATTTTACATTATTGTCTTTCAAGTGTTGTTGTTCACAGTGTAGACAGTCACTGGTTTACACTCCAAAGCAGTAGGTGGCAGTAGTTCACTGTTATTTTCTTTCCACAAATAAGAAACATATAACAAACATCCATTTACTTTGGGTTGTTTGAGTTTGTTGTTTGGCTGTGTTGCACTTTGGTTGCGTTGACCCCTGCAAAT
This sequence comes from Hoplostethus atlanticus, assembly GCA_034670405.1. Taxonomy (NCBI): domain Eukaryota; kingdom Metazoa; phylum Chordata; class Actinopteri; order Trachichthyiformes; family Trachichthyidae; genus Hoplostethus; species Hoplostethus atlanticus. The sequence goes on from JAXDDX010000219.1 coordinate 576,980, forward strand.
TCCCTAAATATACAAATCTCAACTACATAACGACACTCATTTCTTAGGGGTAGTGTAGATATTACAGACATTTTTGCTGTGGGGTCTCCTCTACATTTAGCCTCGGGCCAATTTCCTTTTGCAGTTGCTAGGTGGGCCAGACCATAATATAATTTTTTTTCTTTTCACAAATAAGAAACATATATCAAGCATCCATTTGTTGCTAGTTTGTTTAACTTTGGTTTTATTTGACTTTGTTGTGCACTGTGGAAAGTTACTTGTTTACACTCCAAACCAGTAGGTGGCAGTAGTAGTTGATGTTAGCTGACCAGCACCGGTAAAAACAGGAAGTGGCTAAAGAGTGAGACAAAAGAATCATGTGCTCTGTGTTGTACCTTTCTCTATCTGAGCAATGTGGATCAAACAACCTCTCATTGCTGGGAAACTTTAGCTTTGGCTTGTTTGAGTTTGCTGTTGGGTTGAGACTCATTTCTTAGGGGTAGTGTAGATATTACAGACATTTTTGCTGTAGGGCCTCATATGGTAATGTAGCATTGCATGCTGGGTATAAAACCATTTTTGCAAATTATCTATGTTTGTGAAGTATCTATCTTTGTCCTGTTACTCTTGTAACAGAAGTGGTAGAAAATCAAAATTGGCTAATGTCATAAGTGCTGGATTTGGTGATTTCTTCATTGTCATGACCATCAGTCAGAGTGGTGTGTCAGGGAAAGACCCCCCTATCTGTGATGAGGAGAACTCATACTTACCTGGCAGGGGAGATACCATGATCAAGAAGGTGGTTCACCCAGGGCGAGGCTCAGCCATTGCACTCCGGTTGTGCTGACCCCTGCGAATTCCCCAAATGTGGGAATCTCGACTGCATAATTTCTGGTAGTGGGGGACTGCGTTCGCGCTCTCCCCTGATAAAATGTCCAAGATAAAAAGTGATTTCATACAGCACTAAAGTAGTGAGCTGAAACTGGTGTTGGCTTCCCCAGTTTGATAGTTCAGTGAAACCACGTTACTGTAATGAAGAGATCTAGAGATTTACATTTTAAATCAGTTTTGTGTGACATGACTAATATCTTTGTGTTTAGTTCAAAAACATGTATTTTTGTCCCATTATAAATAACATAGTGTCGAGACGCATCCATAATGCAGACAAGGCTATATATACAGATATCTTTTGCTATTTTACATTATTGTCTTTCAAGTGTTGTTGTTCACAGTGTAGACAGTCACTGGTTTACACTCCAAAGCAGTAGGTGGCAGTAGTTCACTGTTATTTTCTTTCCACAAATAAGAAACATATAACAAACATCCATTTACTTTGGGTTGTTTGAGTTTGTTGTTTGGCTGTGTTGCACTTTGGTTGCGTTGACCCCTGCAAATTCCCTAAATATACAAATCTCAACTACATAACGACACTCATTTCTTAGGGGTAGTGTAGATATTACAGACATTTTTGCTGTGGGGTCTCCTCTACATTTAGCCTCGGGCCAATTTCCTTTTGCAGTTGCTAGGTGGACCAGACCATAATATAATTTTTTTCTTTTCACAAATAAGAAACATATATCAAGCATCCATTTGTTGCTAGTTTGTTTAACTTTGGTTTTATTTGACTTTGTTGTGCACTGTGGAAAGTTACTTGTTTACACTCCAAACCAGTAGGTGGCAGTAGTAGTTGATGTTAGCTGACCAGCACCGGTAAAAACAGGAAGTGGCTAAAGAGTGAGACAAAAGAATCATGTGCTCTGTGTTGTACCTTTCTCTATCTGAGCAATGTGGATCAAACAACCTCTCATTGCTGGGAAACTTTAGCTTTGGCTTGTTTGAGTTTGCTGTTGGGTTGAGACTCATTTCTTAGGGGTAGTGTAGATATTACAGACATTTTTGCTGTAGGGCCTCATATGGTAATGTAGCATTGCATGCTGGGTATAAAACCATTTTTGCAAATTATCTATGTTTGTGAAGTATCTATCTTTGTCCTGTTACTCTTGTAACAGAAGTGGTAGAAAATCAAAATTGGCTAATGTCATAAGTGCTGGATTTGGTGATTTCTTCATTGTCATGACCATCAGTCAGAGTGGTGTGTCAGGGAAAGACCACCCTATCTGTGATGAGGAGAACTCATACTTACCTGGCAGGGGAGATACCATGATCAAGAAGGTGGTTCACCCAGGGCGAGGCTCGGCCATTGCACTCCGGTTGTGCTGACCCCTGCGAATTCCCCAAATGTGGGAATCTCGACTGCATAATTTCTGGTAGTGGGGGACTGCGTTCGCGCTCTCCCCTGATAAAATGTCCAAGATAAAAAGTGATTTCATACAGCACTAAAGTAGTGAGCTGAAACTGGTGTTGGCTTCCCCAGTTTGATAGTTCAGTGAAACCACGTTACTGTAATGAAGAGATCTAGAGATTTACATTTTAAATCAGTTTTGTGTGACATGACTAATATCTTTGTGTTTAGTTCAAAAACATGTATTTTTGTCCCATTATAAATAACATAGTGTCGAGACGCATCCATAATGCAGACAAGGCTATATATACAGATATCTTTTGCTATTTTACATTATTGTCTTTCAAGTGTTGTTGTTCACAGTGTAGACAGTCACTGGTTTACACTCCAAAGCAGTAGGTGGCAGTAGTTCACTGTTATTTTCTTTCCACAAATAAGAAACATATAACAAACATCCATTTACTTTGGGTTGTTTGAGTTTGTTGTTTGGCTGTGTTGCACTTTGGTTGCGTTGACCCCTGCAAATTCCCTAAATATACAAATCTCAACTACATAACGACACTCATTTCTTAGGGGTAGTGTAGATATTACAGACATTTTTGCTGTGGGGTCTCCTCTACATTTAGCCTCGGGCCAATTTCCTTTTGCAGTTGCTAGGTGGGCCAGACCATAATATAATTTTTTTCTTTTCACAAATAAGAAACATATATCAAGCATCCATTTGTTGCTAGTTTGTTTAACTTTGGTTTTATTTGACTTTGTTGTGCACTGTGGAAAGTTACTTGTTTACACTCCAAACCAGTAGGTGGCAGTAGTAGTTGATGTTAGCTGACCAGCACCGGTAAAAACAGGAAGTGGCTAAAGAGTGAGACAAAAGAATCATGTGCTCTGTGTTGTACCTTTCTCTATCTGAGCAATGTGGATCAAACAACCTCTCATTGCTGGGAAACTTTAGCTTTGGCTCATTTGAGTTTGCTGTTGGGTTGAGACTCATTTCTTAGGGGTAGTGTAGATATTACAGACATTTTTGCTGTAGGGCCTCATATGGTAATGTAGCATTGCATGCTGGGTATAAAACCATTTTTGCAAATTATCTATGTTTGTGAAGTATCTATCTTTGTCCTGTTATCATTCTTGTAACAGAAGTGGTAGAAAATTAAAATTGGCTAATGTCATAAGTGCTGGATTTAGTGATTTCTTCATTGTCATGACCATCAGTCACTTACCTTACGAGCCGAATTCAGAAGTATGTGTGGCTTGACCATAGTACTTCTTGGGGCCACCGCATTGACTAGGCATTAATCCTGGTCAGTTACCATTTCATCACACACTACGACAAAGAAACTTGGTTGATCCGGATTTTCTGCAATGACATCGTCTGGGACAAGAAGAAATGCCGTCCGTTTTGAATTGCAGGCAAATTTGGAGATGGATCGATTGCAGTTCAGCAGAAACATCTTGCAGACAGAACTTGGCTTTGTGGCTTCACAACTGGACTACATTTTCGCTCTGCCAGGTCGAAAAGTGTTTGAGGTCATTTTTGCTACTTTCACCCATTTTGAGCAGTGCATTAATCGATTTCACCAGAAGAAGCCAAATAACCCAAGACTGGAGAATATCATCATTAACCCACTTTCGGAAAGGGATGCCAGAACAGTCACAGTCATGATGTACTCAGAAAATATTTCAATCGAAGATGTTCAGACATGGCTTTCTTACCATTGTACTGTTCTGAGAGGCATGGAGCTGCGAGATCAAGATGGAATCCGGACCGGGGCGAGGCGTTTCTATGTTCGCCTAAGGCGCAAGGTGAACACCGGACGGCTGCACCATCTCACCTCCACCATACAGTTGGGACCGGTGAGGGGCCATATTTTTTACCAAGGCCAGCCCAAGGATTGCAGAAAGTGTGGCTCCCTTGGCCACTTAGCAGCAGATTGTATTGCCATTTTTTGTAGAAATTGCAAAAGCACTGATCATCACACTATAAACTGTGTCCAGCCCATGAGGTGCAACCTCTGTGGAGCCAACACTCACTCCTTCAGAGGTTGCCCTCAGTCTTATGCCAATAGAGCACGGCACCAAGACCCCTACCAAATGGCTGAATCAATGGCAGAGGGCCAGCCCGCCCCAGACGAGGGGAAACCAAGGCATGATGCTTTGTGGGGAAAACCAGCTCCCAATGCCCAGCAGGACGTTCTAACCCCTGATGCTCAGCAAAGAAAGCCAGCCCCTGTAGCTCACTCGGAAGTACCAGTGGTCCACAACCAAGAAGCTGACACAGGCCTGGATGATCAAACAGTTTTTCCTGCCGCTACGGCAAGCGTTCCATCCCCACAGGAGGAGCAGACATCCAGGCAGCCCAACAAGGATGAATTGGATGAATTGGTGGACTGGAGCTCCAATCCAGCGGACAGTCTAGGGAATGACAGAAACCTCTTTCTGCCCTCCAGTCCCAACCACCTGACCTGGTCATCAGACACCCAGGAGCCGACAGAGACCCAGGATGACCGTGTGACAGCGACTCATAGAATAGTTATTATTAGGATACTTCCTCCTTTGGTCTTTCTACCAATGGGATTTCACTCCCCCCTCCCCTCTGTCCCCCTCCCTTTGGTGATTGTTTGGCAAACTTTTAGGTTATTTCCAGCACTCAGCCTGTTGTTTCCAAATGGAGAGATCTGATTGGTTACTCAATGGTGGGAACAGGCCAAATGATAACTCAATGTCCCTCAGTTTACTGGAAAAGCACTAGACTTGTGGCACAAGCCCAAGGCATCCTGACCGATGATTTCACCCATGGGATCCGTATGATTCCAACCCAGCTGTTGACCGCTTAAGGAGAGGAAAAGAACAGAAGGGGAGAACAAGAATTCCTGCACGTCTGCACATAATTACGCAATCACTGGTTATACTGGTTATACAACTTGTTTTCATCTTGACCATAATTTCCCCAATATGAATACAGTGATATTAATATTCTCCCAATATGAATATATTGATAATATACCTTATCATAACATGTAGAGATTAACCTTTAATATTAACCTTTAAACATAGTGTTCAGTTATCATTGTCAGTCTTCATTTACCATTGTCAGTACACAAAATACACCACACTCTCTTGTTTTAATTGTCAAAAATGCAATTATTCAGTCGTTTCAACATAAATTATGTAATGCAAACAACATCCATGTTTCACTTCTTAGAGTGTACTTGGCCTTACAGAGTTGTTGAAGTATTTGCTTTGCCTTCAATATGAAAGCTGCAAGAAGACCAAGAGGATCACACAAGCTGACGGTAGAGAGTATACTCCTTCTGGTAAGGGTTCTGTTTTTAACAGTAACACGAAAGCTGAACGTATCCCTCTCAATGTCCCAGTACATCCCTAGTGCTCTTTCATTAGGCAGCTTCTCCCTGTCCAGATCCAAGTTCTTTATTTGGTTAGCTTTGTCTTCATCATTGATGGATGCCAGAACAGCTCGACTATTACTAACCCATTTGGTCAGCTTAAATCCACCAAGGGAACAGATTTCTCTGAGATCTTTAACAAGACCTATAGCTTGTTTCTCTGTCGCTACTGACTTGAGGCAGTCATCGACGTAGAAATTTGCCTTAACCGTGTCAATCACTTCTCCGTCAAATTTGTCACTGTTGTCCTCTTTGTCACTGTTGTCTTTTGCAACGCAAAGTTTGCACAGGTTGGAGAGGATACAGCGCCGAAGAGATGGACCCTCATTCGGTATTCCTCCAGATTCTTGCTGGTATCTCCATCTGGCCACCACAGGAATCTGAGCAAGTTTATGTCCTCTTCATTAACAGGCACTTGGTGAAACATGCCTTCAATATCTGCCATAATGGCAACGGGCTCTTGTTGGAACCTGAGCAGAACACCAATAAGCGAGTTTGCCAAGTGAGGGCCCTGAAGGAGTACATTGTTGAGTGATGTACCTTTATAGGATGATGCGCAATCGAAAACCATGCAGATCATTTTTTTACGTTTATGGTAGACACCATGGTGGGGTATATACCATACATTGCCATCCTCCTGTTGTAGATCTTCCGGTGGTACCTTCTCAGCATATCCTTTCATGATGATGTCACTCATTAAGTCTTTATACTCAGTTGCATAAACCTGATCTTTTTGGAATTTTCTTTTGAGGTGTAATGCTCGTTGTCTTGCCATTTGGTAGTTGTCTGGCATGATGACTGTGGCGGACTGGAGGGAGGGTGGGGGGAGGCTTAATTGGATCCAGGAGAGAGGTGAGTTAGTGGACTGCTTCTTTCCTGGATCCGGTTCCAGCTGCAGCCAGTTGGGACTGATTGCAGCTGGGGCCTTTTTAACGTGTGTGTGAATGTGAGTGTGAGGGGGACGCGCCAGTGTGAGAGGCTGGCGCGTGGAGCGGAGAGATCGGGGGCCAGCACCAGCGGGAGCGACGGAGCGGGAGCGGGCCGTCTCCTGCCGCGGCGTCCGGCGGAGGTCCACGGAGGACGCAGTCGGGAGCCACCTGCAAGGGCTGACCAGTCGGGGTTGGGGCAGGACGCCCCTGGAAGCCTGGCAGGCTGGGGCAGCCTTGGGGCTCCGCGGCTGGCCCACCGGGACCGAAGGAGGGCGCCGGCGGAGGGAGACGGCGCCGACGGCGCGCTGCCGTCAACCCGGGCCGTTGGTATTGTTGCCGGTATTGTGTGGACAATAAACGGCCCTGCTGGCCTATTAACTCTCCCCTGCCTATGTCTCTGTCTGTCAAGGACCCCGGTTATGTGGCACCCTGCCACAATGACGTTCCGATCCTTAAGAGGTAAAGGTAAGTGGTAGTGACCGTCTTTGAGAGTAACGGAACTTGATGCAACCTGCATGAATTTTTGGTCATCAACCGACATCTCCCTTTTCTCCTCGTATTCTTTTTCTGGGAAGTCATGTGCATATTGTTTTTCTAAAAGCTTCTGAAGGTGGACAATTGAGATTCGGTTCACTAATGCCACAGGACGTTCATCTTCCATAGCAGTGGAAGCAATAAGTGGACCATTAACCACCCATCCTAAAATGTTCTCACTGCATAGGGGCCGTTTCCTTGGCCGTTGATAATTTTCCATGGTTCCATAGCCTTTGGAGCATTCACTCCAATAAGAAGTTCCACATCAGCATTAATCTCCTTTACCTGGATCTCCTGTAGGTAAGGCCATTCTTTGAGGTCCACACCTGGGTGAGAAAGTTTCTCTTTGTAACAGGGATCTTGTTTTGAGTGTATAACTTGGGCAATTTCAGATATGTACCATCTTCCACATTGCCTACTTCTAGACCGCTTAACTCATAGCTCTTGACAGTTTTCTCTGTTCCCATGGTCTGCAGAAGAACTTCGATTCTCCGGCCTCTAGCGTTGAGCTGCCTCATGAGCTTCTCCGTACAAAATGTGTCTGTACTACCTGGGTCCAGGAAGGCATAGGTAAGTACACTTTTACTTCTATTGCAAAGCTTAACCTGCACTGGCACTATAGCGAGTATGCAGTCCTTACCAGGCCCGGTTCCTTCACCCTCTCCTAGTGAAACGAGCACTGCTGACAGATGTCTCTTCAGGCTTCACACTGTTCTGCTCTGCCTTATGAGGTTTAGAGTCGTCCATCTCTGACTTGGAAGATCTCTTAATGTGCAGAATAGTAGGGTGTTTGGCCTGACAGATCTGACAGATCATTGTTCTTTTACAATTTCTACTCAAGAGTCCCGCTCTCAAACATCCAAAGCATAATCCATTTTCTTTGAGAAACTCAATTTTAGCTTCATGTGATTGTGCCTTTACCTTCTGGCATTCGGCTAACGGATTCTTACCGGCACAAAAGGGACATGTGGTGTCATAAGCACTGGAGGACATGTTGATTTTAACAGGTGATTTCTCTCGTGTGGACCTTTCAGCCTTATTGTCAGACACTATTGCCACTGTGGTAGCAAAACTGCTTCCTGTGCTTTTAAATCTACTTGGTTTTGATTCAGCAATAGTCTTGGTCTTTAAAGTCTTTACATTGGCAAGAGGATCATGAATATCACCGAAGAGTGGATCTCGGAGTATTTTAGCTTGCCTTTCAATAAATGCTACAAGGTCATGCAATTTTGCTCTCCTTTGCCTTTTCTGTAAAATATCACATGCTGCTGTTCTCCACTTCTCCCTCAGTTTATAAGGGCACAAATGTTGAAATGTTGCTCAATGAAACTGAAAGTTTATTTCCCAGAAAAAGAGGGATGTCATGTATGGAAATTGAGATTGGACCCCTTTGAGTATCCATAGAGGTATGACGTCACTCTGGTTAATGTATTGAGGTGGAGGCCAGGTGTGAGAGGACATTAAAGTGATGACACGCACGTCAGTCTCAGTGATTCAATTCAAGCTGTCTAATTAAGTATTAAGACGGAGACACAACACCTATATGGGAAAAGCCCTTAACTGGAACAGTATAAAGGCAGAGGATGGAAGGGCACTGCACTGTTATGCACTTTTTCTGAGAGGATGCTGTAATGCAATGCGAGATCTGCAGGACATGGAGGAGCTTGACTTACCCTCTAACTTAAGGCTCATTGTGTCAAAACTACCTTGTATCAAAACATACTCGTATAACACATAACTGTTATTGTAACCGTTTTAACACCATTTCAGACATCTTACAAACCAGTGTCTATTACTCAAGTGACCACATTTCAACTGAACATAATGCATCACCTGTATAACTCCTATACGGTTCACTTTATCACATAATCAGACAGTCTCTGCGGTGCTCTTTTAATCCTTTGGGGCCTGACTGTCTCTGATACAACTGGCATGGTGACGCCTGGGTCTGGACCATGAGTGACAGTGGGTTGCATTTCAAAGTCAAGTGTGCTGTCCTCAGCCCTTTGTGTCTCACTCTGCTCATTGTGATTGTCACTTTGTTCGTTGGTTCTGTATCTCTTTACAAACTTGTATTTCTGGTGTAGCGAGCTCCCGTTGGGGACTCCACAATTACTTGGCTCCCTGTTTTACTCACAACCTTGTGTGGTATAGCATTGAATGGTGTGATGAACTTGTCAACTTTATCCTGTCGTACGAGCACTGTCCTCGGGGCAGACCCAGGACCCGGTGGAGGGATTATATATCCTGCCTGGCCTGGGAACGCCTTGGGATCCCCCAGCATGAGCTGGTGACTGTGGCTGGGGAAAGGGATGTCTGGGATACTCTGCTGAGCTTGCTGCCACCGCAACCCGGATCCGGATAAGCGGCCGAAAATGGATGGATGGATGGATGGACGAGCACTGTCACCGATCTCCACATCTGATGCCTGTGCCCTCCTGCGGTCATCTGCATAGATTTTGGACTTGGCTTTTTGCTCTGTATCACAATCTCGTACCTCTTGGTCCAGGCATGACTCTGTAATGTCCGGCAGTCTCCCCCTCATCTTTCGGTTGAAGAGTAACTCAGCAGGACTCTTTCCTGTTGTGGTATGGTTAATGCTCCTGTAGGCAGTCACATACTTCCTCAGTTCACATTTCCAATCCAGTCCATCTGACTGTGCAATCCGAATCCTCTTCATCAGTGATGCGTTCTGGCGCTCAACCTCTCCATTGGCCTGAGCCCATTTTGGTGTTGATTTCACATGTTTGATTCCATTACTTTGACAATAATCCTCAAACAACTGAGACTGGAATTGTGGTCCCCTATCAGATCTACAAGTAATAGGCAAACCATGTCTACTGAATATGGATTCAAGACTGTCTATCACTTTTTCTGTGGTAGTGGATGTCAGTATATCATACTCATAGTAGCGGCTGTAATAATCTACAACAACAAGTATGGAATGATTGGTTGGCAGGGGACCCAATAAGTCTATAGCTACGTCCTGCCAGGGACCATCTGGTAGTGGTGTAGGTGTCAGTGGTTCTGGTACATCGGGTCTGGCTACAATCTGACAACCGTGGCATGCTTTACAATGTCTCTCAACTGCTCTATCAATGCCAGGCCACCAAACCTTTGTTCTGAGATGCTGTTTTGTTCCCACTATTCCCAAATGTCCATGAGCTAATGCAAGTGCTCATGCTTGTAGAGCTTTGGGCAGCACGATGCGTGTTCCCTGAAGAACAAGGTATCCAATTACACATAGTTCACTCGCTACTGATATATAAGCTTTGCAGTTCTCAAAATGTCCATTTTCAATTGCTTTACGTACCTCACTCAATTCTGGGTCATTTGCTGAGGCTTCCTCTACCTCTCTGGTAATCAGTGCTTTTGGTGTAGCGTTCACAGCTACAAATCTCACATACTCGTCTGATCCGTGTGAATGTCTTTCCAGCAATGCTGTCTTTCCTAGCAGTCGTGACAATGGATCTGCTATGTTCTGTTTTCCTGGGATGTGTACAACTTTAAAGTCATACGGTTGCAGTCGAAGCATCCAACGCTCGATGCGTGCGCATGGTCTAGAACGTGTAGTGTAAATAGTCTCTAGAGGTTTGTGGTCTGTCACCAGGTCAAACTTTCTGCCATATAAGTACGGATGTAGTCTTTCACACGCCCATACTAGGCCTAGAGCCTCTTTCTCTGTCTGAGAGTATCTGCACTCACAGTCTGTTAAGCTGCGGCTCACATAGCATATTGGCACCATCTCACCTTTTTGTTTCTGGACCAAAACTGCTCCAAAACTGCTCTGCTATTACCTTTGTTGGTGCATCCTTGTCGAAGTAGGCTAGTGTGCTGGCTTTGGCCAATCCTTCTTTGAGCGCACTAAATGCCTGTTTCTGCTCTCGTCCGAACTCAAATGGTATGTCCTTACACGTCAGGCGTCGTAGTGGCTCTGACAATGTGGCAAACTGTGGGATGAATCTGCTGCTGTAGCTTACCAGTCCTAGGAAGCTTCTCACCTCTGAGGCATTCTCCGGCTCCCTAGCTTCTCTCACAGCTCTCACCCTCTCTTCTGTTCGTCCGATGCCTTTTTCTGACAACAGGATTCCCATGAAAATCAGTTTATCCATGTTGAACTGGCATTTGTCTGGGTTTAGTGTCAATCCACACTCCGAAAGTCTCGTCATGACAGCATGTAGGCATGTGTCATGTGTTTCCTGGTTGTGCGCATGCACAATGATGTCATCAGAGATGTTCTCAACACCTTCAATCCCTGCTAAGGCATTGGCTATCTCGTGCTGGTACTGCTCGCTGGCTGAAGATACACCAAAAATCAGTCTCTTGAATCTGTATACTCCGTTGTGTACTGCAAATGTTGTGATCGCACGTGACTCCGGGGTCAGCTCTAGCTGGTGGTAACCCCACTTCAGGTCGAGCTTGCTGAATACGGCTGAGCCATTCATGCCCTGAAGTAACTCATCCACAGTAGGAATAGGATGGCGTTCTCTGATGATCGCCTTGTTTGGAATTCTCATGTCTAAGCATAGTCTGATATCATCATCTGCTTTTGGCACAGTAACAACTGGGCTCACCCATGGGGTTGGACCTTCTACAGTTTCAATAATGTCCATGTCCATCAGTTGTGTGATTTTCTTCTCTACTCGTTCTCTCAGATTGAACGGTGTACACCTAAGTGGTTGGGCCACTGGTTCCACATTAGGGTCAATGTGTAGAGTTATCTGTCTGTCTTTCAATCTTCCCACTCCCTAAAACACTTCTGGGTGCTGCTGTTGGAGTGATTGTTTGATATCTGTCACAGTTGCGACATCTGCACCCATTTTCAAAACACCTATCTTTGTGGCTGTCTCTTTGCCTAAGAGTGGTTCTCCCTTTCCTTTAATCACAATGAACTCTGCCTGTTCAGTTCTGTTGCCGATTGTGATTTCACACGTGAATGCACCTTTCATTGATAGTGGTTGGCTAGAACCATAAGAGTACAGCTTTCTCTCTGTCTTAGGGACATATGAGTGACATTTGATATTTTCTGACTTTAGTCTCTCCCATGTGTTCTCATCTATCACATTACTTGTTGCACCTGAATCAATCAACATTTTCAATTTTACACCTCCTACACAAAAGGTAAGTCTCTCTGAACTGTTACTGTCTTTAACGATGAATGCAAAGTCATTTTGTTCCTCAACATTATTGACAGTTTGTTTTTTGGGACCCTTTGTGCGACACATTGTTGAGAAGTGATCCTTCATGTTGCACCTGTGGCATGTCTGACTGCGTGCGGGACACTTGGGGTCTTTTCCCACATGGTCTGTTTTACCACATCTGTAGCATCGTCTTTCGTTATCTCTCTTTTCGCCATTCTGCTTTCCCTTTTCACTTTTTGAACAGATTCATGAATCTCCTTAAATTCCTTGAGTGACATTTGGAATGTTGCAAAGCCTTCATTCACCTTTTCAACATTTCCACCAGGTACCAGTAAGGTTTTAATTTCAGTCATCTTGCGAGTGCATGCCCCTAGTTTCCCTCTGCGGTGCAAACTGAGTGATTTGAATCTGTCCTCTGCCATGGCAGCATCAACTGGAGGATTATCCGGATCCATTATTCCTGTCACGTTTCATCTGCTCACCACTTTTTTCACTTGACTCAAAAAAGCATATCTACCTCTCTATTACATTGGCTTCATCCTACCATACACTGGCAGCATATGTCACACACGCCAAAGTAGAAAGAAAAAAGAAAGAAAGAGGAGTTTAAGTGTGTGCTGGCCACCTCTGAAATGATGGCAACCACAAATAGACTGATCAGCCCCGCCGCCGTGCTTTACGGAGTAAGCCATATATAAAGAGGTTTTCTGTGGCCGCAAACTTCGCTTACGGCCATACCACCCTGACACGCCCGATCTCGTCCGATCTCGGAAGCTAAGCAGGCTCGGGCCGGGCTAGTACTTGGATGGGAGACCGCCTGGGAATACCCGGTGCTGTAAGCGTTTTGCTCCAGCAGGCAGCGCTGCTTATTCTTTAATGAGAGACGGGGCTCCTCTGTCTTGGGAAAGAGGAATGCTTTCATGTCACGATTCATCTGCTCAGCACTTTTTTCACTTGACTCAAAAAAGCATATCTACCTCTCTATTACATTGGTTTCATCCTACCATACACTGGCAGCACATGTCACACACGCCAGAGTAGAAAGAAAAAAGAAAGAAAGAGGAGTTTAAGTGTGTGCTGGCCACTTCTGAAATGATGGCAACCACAAATAGACTGATGAGCCCCGCCGCCATGCTTTACGGAGTAAGCCATGTATAAAGAGGCTTTCTGTGGCAGCAGCCTTCGCTTAAGGCCATACCACCCTGAACACGCCCGATCTCGTCCGATCTCGGAAGCTAAGCAGGCGCGGGCCGGGTTAGTACTTAGATGGGAGACCGCCTGGGAATACCCGGTGCTGTAAGCGTTTTGCTCCAGCAGGCGGCGCTGCTCATTCTTTAATGGGAGACGGAGCTCCTCTGTCTTGGGATAGAGGAATGCTTTCATTACATTACATTACATTACATTACAGTCATTTAGCAGACGCTTTTATCCAAAGCGACTTACAATAAGTGCATTCAACATAGGTAGGCAAGAAAACTACTAGTCACCAGAAATCGTAAGTGCATTTCCTTCCTAAACAAGCAACTAAGAGCATAACTAGTGTTAAGGTAAGAGTGCAATAAGTTAGCAACCTACTATATCTTAAACAAATGAGACAAATAAGAGAATCAAATAAACAAGAGCTAAGACAAATAAGTGAACCAAATAAGCAAGAGCTAAGACAAATAAGTGTATCAAATGAACAAGAGCCAATAAACAAGAGCTCAGACACATAATTGACGACAAATAGGCAAGGCTAAGAGGAAGAGTCAGGGTAGTGTTTCCTGAAGAGGTGGGTTTTCAGCCTGCGGCGAAAGATGGGCAGCGACTCTGCTGTCCTGACATCAGTGGGGAGTTCATTCCACCACTGCGGGGCCAGGACAGAGAAGAGCCGTGACCGTGTAGATCGGCCGCAGGGCCCTCTGAGCGACGGGGCAACCAGTCGCCTCGAGGCAGCAGAGCGAAGTGGTCGGGCGGGGGTGTAAGGCTTGACCGAAGCCTGGAGGTAAGAAGGAGCTGTTCCTTTCACTGCCCTATAGGCTAGCACCAGGGTCTTGAACTGGATGCGAGCCGCTACAGGGAGCCAGTGTAGAGAACGGAGAAGGGTAGTTGTATGGGAGAACTTGGGGCGGTTGAACACCAGACGAGCTGCAGCTTTCTGAACAAGCTCCAGAGGTCTGATGGCAAACGCCGGGGCACCAGCAAGGAGGGAGTTGCAGTAGTCCAGGCGGGAGATGACAAGAGCCTGGATGAGCACCTGCGCTGCCTTGTCAGTGAGGAAGGGGCGAATCCTCCTGATGTTGTAGAGGAGGAATCTGCAGGAGCGTGTCACTGATGCGATGTTTTCCGAGAACGACAGTTGGTCGTCCAGGGTCACACCCAGATTCCTCGCAGTCCGAGTTGACGTCACCACAGCATTATCAATGGTGATGGCCAGGTCTCGGTGCGGACAGCCCTTCCCCGGGAGGAACATCAGCTCAGTTTTGTCCAGGTTGAGCTTCAGGTGGTGCATCGACATCCACTCCGAGATGTCTGCCAGACACGCAGCAATGCGTGCCTCCACTTGTGTGTCAGAGGGGGGAAATGACAGGATCAGCTGGGTGTCATCTGCATAGCAGTGGTAGGAAAAGTCGTGTGAATGGATAACAGAACCAAGAGATGTTGTGTAGAGGGAAAAGAGGAGAGGGCCTAGAACCGAGCCTTGCGGAACCCCAGTAGTGAGCCTGCGTGGTTCTGACACAGACCCTCTCAGCGTCACCTGGTAGGAGCGATCCATTAGGTAGGATGCAAACATGGAGAGTGCAGAGCCTGAGACACCCATCCCCTCAAGGGTGGAGAGGAGGATCTGGTGGTTCACCGTGTCAAACGCTGCAGACAGGTCCAGGAGTATCAGGACAGAGGAGAGAGAGTTCGCTCTAGCGGCATGGAGCGACTCCGTCACTGCCAGGAGGGCAGTCTCGGTCGAGTGACCCACTTTGAACCCAGACTGGTGGGGATCCAAGAGGTTGTTCTGGTGGAGGTACAAGGACAGTTGCTTGAAGACAGCACGTTCAAGAGTTTTTGATAGGAAGGGTAGAAGGGAAACCGGTCTGTAGTTCTTGACCTCAGAGGGGTCAAGTGTTGGTTTCTTCAGAAGGGGGGTGACTCTGGCAGTCTTGAAAGCAGAGGGAAAGCATCCAGACACCAGAGACGTGTTGATGAGGTGGGTCAGGAAGGGAAGGAGTTCAGGTGCAGTAGACTGAAGCAGAGTGGATGGGACCGGGTCAAGGGAGCATGTGGTGGGGCGGCTAGATGTAACAAGGTGAAGGACCTCGTCTGGGGAGAGGGGAGAAAAATGGGATAGGGAGGGAGGTGGGGAGGGAAAAGGTGGAGAGGGTGGTAGAGAGGGATGGGTGGAAGGCAGATAGGTGTGGTTGGTGCGCAGGGCACCAGCCGGGGGGTGAGGGAAGGAGGATCGGATATCGTTGACCTTCTTGTCAAAGAAGTTGGCGAAGTCGTCAGGGCGGAGGGAGGAGGTGGGAGGAGGGGGTGGGGGTTGGAGGAGGGAAGAGAAAGTTTCAAAGAGTTTTTTAGGGTTGGAAGCAGAAGTTTGAATTTTAGTGCAGAAGAAAGCAGCTTTAGCAGCAGATAGAGAGGAGGAAAAAGTGGAAAGGAGAGATTGGAAGGTAAGAAGGTCCTCCGGGAGGTTGCCATTTCTCCATTTGCGCTCAGCCACTCTCAGGCTCCGTCTCTCAGTACGCACTGAGTCCGACAACCAAGGGGCAGGTGGAGTTTGGCGTGCAGGCCTGGAGGTGAGGGGACAGAGATGGTCCAGAGAAGAGGACAGAGTAGAGAGAAGAAGATCAGTGGCAGTATCAGGGGATAGAAGAGAAAAAGATTCAGGGGCAGGGAGAGCAGAGAGAACAGAAGAGGAAAGATCAGTGGGAGAGAGCGAGCGGAGATTGCGACGAGAAGAAACCATGTGGGTAGGGAGAGGATGTGAGGGGGGAGAGGAGAGAGAGAGAGTGTAGGACATGAAGTAGTGGTCAGAGAGATGAAGAGGAGTGACGGAGAGGTTGGCAGTAGAACATTGTCTGGTGAAGATTAGGTCCAGTTGGTTGCCAGCCTTGTGGGTAGGAGGAGATGGGGAGAGGGCTAGGTCGAAGGAGGCGAGGAACGAAAGAAGAAGGTCAAGCTTCTCAGTCTGGATGTTGAAGTCACCGAGAAGGATGAGTCCAGAGCCATCGTCAGGGAAGTGGGAGACTAGTGTGTCAAGCTCCTCCAGGAACTCACCAGCAGGGCCTGGTGGGCGGTACACAACCGCGATGGTGAGCTTGACTGGATGAGAAACAGTGACAGCATGAAATTCAAAGGAGGAAGGAGAGAATTGTGGCAGAGAAAAAAGAGAGTATTTCCATTTGCTGGAAATTAGCAGGCTAGTACCACCGCCTCGCCTCGCAGCTCTGGGAGTGTGAGAGAAAGAGTACACATCTGACAGAGCAGCGGACGTGGCAGTGTTTTCTGGGGTGATCCAAGTCTCGGTTAGAGCAAGAAAGTTGAGGGAGAGCAGGGATGCGTAGCCTGAGATGAACTCAGCTTTCGGCACAGCCGACTGGCAGTTCCACAGCCCCCCTGCCACCACTTGCTCAACGCGAGTTGAGAGAGTAGGATAGATGAGATTAGTGGGGTCGCGGCGTCTGGGTGTGACCCAGCGTCTGTGCGACCACCGGAAAGAGGAGAGGACAGGAATAGGAAGCAGACACATGGTAGATCACAATACAATGATACGGTTTATGAAGAGAAGAAGCACCTAATCTTCGGAGGTCGTTCTTAGAAGAAGTCGGGCTTGAAAAAGTCGCCTGTTGCCTTTGTTCACCAAGCCTTCCTTTGCCTGACGCTTGAAAGCTAACGCTTTCAAAGCAGCAGTGGTTTAAGACTGCTTCCACTGATTGCTAATTGTCTGCCAGGAGTGCAGGCCCCTCCCAGACAATTAACAAGGCAATTGGCCTAGCTTGGTGAAACTACCTTCAATAGGGGCTATGACACAAAGAGAAACTGACCAACTAGCAGCTAACAATAGACTACTGATTAAAGCACTAATACTTAAGCAATCAAAGTACAGCTAACAGCAACCTGGTAAGCAAGAAAAATATACTCAAACTATTCTAGATGAGTCAAGTAGTTCAGAATCCCTCCAGAAGTTAAATACACACTGGAGTAAAACTCTGCCTGGACTGACTATAAACCTTGAGTTGTGCAGGCCCCTCCCAGACAATTAACAAGGCAATTGGCCTAGCTTGGTGAAACTACCTTCAATAGGGGCTATGACACAAAGAGAAACTGACCAACTAGCAGCTAACAATAGACTACTGATTAAAGCACTACTACTTAAGCAATCAAAGTACAGCTAACAGCAACCTGGTAAGCAAGAAAAATATACTCAAACTATTCTAGATGAGTCAAGTAGTTCAGAATCCCTCCAGAAGTTAAATACACACTGGAGTAAAACTCTGCCTGGACTGACTATAAACCTTGAGTTGTGCAGGCCCCTCCCAGACAATTAACAAGGCAATTGGCCTAGCTTGGTGAAACTACCTTCAATAGGGGCTATGACACAAAGAGAAACTGACCAACTAGCAGCTAACAATAGACTACTGATTAAAGCACTACTACTTAAGCAATCAAAGTACAGCTAACAGCAACCTGGTAAGCAAGAAAAATATACTCAAACTATTCTAGATGAGTCAAGTAGTTCAGAATCCCTCCAGAAGTTAAATACA
This sequence comes from Hoplostethus atlanticus, assembly GCA_034670405.1. NCBI lineage: Eukaryota > Metazoa > Chordata > Actinopteri > Trachichthyiformes > Trachichthyidae > Hoplostethus > Hoplostethus atlanticus. The sequence goes on from JAXDDX010000219.1 coordinate 594,953, forward strand.
CACTGGAGTAAAACTCTGCCTGGACTGACTATAAACCTTGAGTTGTGCAGGCCCCTCCCAGACAATTAACAAGGCAATTGGCCTAGCTTGGTGAAACTACCTTCAATAGGGGCTATGACACAAAGAGAAACTGACCAACTAGCAGCTAACAATAGACTACTGATTAAAGCACTACTACTTAAGCAATCAAAGTACAGCTAACAGCAACCTGGTAAGCAAGAAAAATATACTCAAACTATTCTAGATGAGTCAAGTAGTTCAGAATCCCTCCAGAAGTTAAATACACACTGGAGTAAAACTCTGCCTGGACTGACTATAAACCTTGAGTTGTGCAGGCCCCTCCCAGACAATTAACAAGGCAATTGGCCTAGCTTGGTGAAACTACCTTCAATAGGGGCTATGACACAAAGAGAAACTGACCAACTAGCAGCTAACAATAGACTACTGATTAAAGCACTACTACTTAAGCAATCAAAGTACAGCTAACAGCAACCTGGTAAGCAAGAAAAATATACTCAAACTATTCTAGATGAGTCAAGTAGTTCAGAATCCCTCCAGAAGTTAAATACACACTGGAGTAAAACTCTGCCTGGACTGACTATAAACCTTGAGTTGTGCAGGCCCCTCCCAGACAATTAACAAGGCAATTGGCCTAGCTTGGTGAAACTACCTTCAATAGGGGCTATGACACAAAGAGAAACTGACCAACTAGCAGCTAACAATAGACTACTGATTAAAGCACTAATACTTAAGCAATCAAAGTACAGCTAACAGCAACCTGGTAAGCAAGAAAAATATACTCAAACTATTCTAGATGAGTCAAGTAGTTCAGAATCCCTCCAGAAGTTAAATACACACTGGAGTAAAACTCTGCCTGGACTGACTATAAACCTTGAGTTGTGCAGGCCCCTCCCAGACAATTAACAAGGCAATTGGCCTAGCTTGGTGAAACTACCTTCAATAGGGGCTATGACACAAAGAGAAACTGACCAACTAGCAGCTAACAATAGACTACTGATTAAAGCACTAATACTTAAGCAATCAAAGTACAGCTAACAGCAACCTGGTAAGCAAGAAAAATATACTCAAACTATTCTAGATGAGTCAAGTAGTTCAGAATCCCTCCAGAAGTTAAATACACACTGGAGTAAAACTCTGCCTGGACTGACTATAAACCTTGAGTTGTGCAGGCCCCTCCCAGACAATTAACAAGGCAATTGGCCTAGTTTGGTGAAACTACCTTCAATAGGGGCTATGACACAAAGAGAAACTGACCAACTAGCAGCTAACAATAGACTACTGATTAAAGCACTAATACTTAAGCAATCAAAGTACAGCTAACAGCAACCTGGTAAGCAAGAAAAATATACTCAAACTATTCTAGATGAGTCAAGTAGTTCAGAATCCCTCCAGAAGTTAAATACACACTTTCATGTCACGATTCATCTGCTCACCACTTTTTTCACTTGACTCAAAAAAGCTTATCTACCTCTCTATTACATTGGCTTCATCCTACCATACACTGGCAGCATATGTCACACACGCCAAAGTAGAAAGAAAAAAGAAAGAAAGAGGAATTTAAGTGTGTGCTGGCCACCTCTGAAATGATGGCAACCACAAATAGACTGATCAGCCCCGCCGCCGTGCTTTACGGATTAAGCCATGTAAGTAGTTAATATGGGACACCTCCTGTCAAAATTTGATGGATGACCTTTGACCCCATTTGATTGATTGACAGCTTGTCAAAGTTGACAGTTTTGATTGACAGCTTGTCAGTATTTGACAGGTTTGATGGATGACCTATTGACCTCCTTTTGATTGACAGCCTGTCAGTAATTTGTCAGCTTTGAATGATGCCCTGTGTGATGTGTCATGTTGTGACCTTTTAATTATTTAATGATCCTAATGATGAGGTATTTCCGGGTGTGTGGGCGGAAGCGTCATTCATTTGTTGTTTTGATCCTGAACGGGGGTATTGACCACCCGTGGGGCATTGGGGGTTGTGTGACATCTGGAAATGCTATGGGAAAGTGTTTTTGTTTTATACTCACTAACTGACCACATGGCAAACAAGGGGCAATGGGGATCTGTGTGTGACATCTGGAGTGCTATGGGAAAGTGTTTTTGTTTTATACTCATTAACTGACCACATGTCAAACAATGGACAATGGGGAGCTGTATTTGTTTTATAATCCTTAAGGAAGTCTATTGATCTATGGCAAATGCGGTTTCTTTGGGGTGTTTAACCCTGATTTGTTCTTTACTAAATAATGAAATTGTCCCTATGACTATCAATCTTTATAATACCGTTGATATACGTATTGGGTATAGGAAGGCTATTTGGCCATGTTATAATATGACCAAATATATAGGACATCTAAAAGGGGTTAAATT
>JAXDDX010000220.1:0-117500 GCA_034670405.1 Hoplostethus atlanticus
TACGAACATAGTCGGATACATAATTTTGTTCGTATCTGAATTTGTTCGTTTGGTATGATCAAATCCTACGAGCGCTTGGAAACATGCGGAAATGTGTTTAAATGGCTTATTCTTTATGAAAAATCCATTACAGTAGTAAAAGACCTAATCGGCTGAAATGGCGTATTCAGAGAGCTTGCCCCACGGACGTGTATCCCACAATGCACTGCATGTATGACATCCCTATTGCAGCAAAGTTTGTGGTAGTAATACTTATGGGACTGTAAGGTCATCCAGTCATTTTACCAATGCAGAGCATGAGCCTGTTGGTTATACAGTCTTCGACCTATCAAGACTTGCCAGAGTATAAGAGTCACAGCCCACTTTGTACTCTGATGCTCATATTTAGCTGTTGCTTCATTGGTCTAAACTGGTATGAACACCAGAGAAGGTGAATTTTGGCAAAGACAAGTCGATCACTGTCAAAATCTCTAACCCTTGTAATTTGTCAGTGTGAACCTAAACAAAAAAAATGCAAGTTATAGCACCCTTAAAAACCTTTTGTTATAGCACAAATCGGACATGCCATTTTCACCTGTTTGTCACATGAAAAGGTCAGCTAACAGTTAAGTTTAGGCAAATAAAGCATCTTCGGTTAAGATTAGGGTTAGGCAACTAAAACTAAACTTTGGTTAAGGTCACACTGATCTCTGACTGCACTGCACTGTTACTTTCCACCACGCTATTTTAGCATGTTTCTAGTCATGCCTCCTCGATGTAATCCTTTCATGGCGGGGGAATGTGTTTCTCTCATTGTTTGCAGACGGAGCATGTTATTTGCTATTTAAGACATTATGCTTATTTCCAGAGATTTTATGAGACCAGGCTGAAATAACAGTCATTGTCAGCTGATGCTCAAAAAAGATAAAAATAAATACCTAATGAATTTGACATCTATCAAAGTGGAAAAGGTTATATGAAATTATTAGTGTGTTCACTTTTTTCCTCACTTCCGTCAACCTCAGTATAACATCCATGCAGACATTTTCCAGTTGTGTCCCTTTAATTAGCGTATTGTTAAATGTCATTTTCTGCTTAAATTAGGGGTTGTGAGAAAACCTCAGACTGCAAGCGGATCTTTGTTCAAGTGATCCAAATAAGAGATCTACCTGTTACAAATATTTTGTTTTTGTTACAGGCTTTAATTTGGGTGTCACCAGGTACTGTCTGGAAAGAACAAAAAGATTTTTCTCCACACAAACACTGCACTACATATAGCTTCAGATTAATATCTGTCTGTGGGAATATTTAAAGGTGTCTATAAATGGGAGTCTATAAAACTCAATTTAAAAGTCTTTCATCCAAGCTAGTTTTCTAATTTGTTGTCTGCGGATCAATCTTGTTGGTGGACCTGCCGACCAATTATGACAATTAGGGGCTTCTGGACAGATCAATGAATGATTCTGGTGGCCAGTGTGAGTGTGCAGTATAGCATATAGCAAGAGAGAGTCTCCTCTTGAGGTTAAGCTCAGCATGTGACCTTTCCATTGACTGGAGGGTCCAGAGAGATTGGGGAACACATTCATCAAACCTCTCACCGTGACATCTGGTTCACCACTGCTATATACTTAGCTCAATTCTACTCCACACACACAAACACATGGGCCCAAATAATGGTATGGCCAGCTAGACACCTTTGGAGAACAGCAGCACCCAGGTAATGATCTGTCATTGAGCTCACCAGAGAGGAGGAGGGAGGGCTGAGAGGAGGGAGGAGGGAGAGAGCAAGCATGAAACACCACGCACCAGTGGTGATATAGACGGGAGTTATGACTTCTTGCAAAAAGACCAAACACATGACAGTGAGATTACAGTTTTTCTCAATTGTTTACACACTAAAACTGGAACTTGAGACACGGTGACAACATTTTTCAGGCTGCAAATATACAGTAAATCACACTTTTTGCAAAGCTCTCCACACTATTCTACACACAATCTTCATAACTAGAATCTTGTGTTCACATGGAAAGCACTGTCATTCAAAATGCTAAACAGAAATTACTAATTGGCCACATTTGACTACACACAGCTACAAACACTAGTTGCTAAATTGTCCAATGACAAAGCAGAGGGCCAAAGGTAAGCTGTCCTGTTTCGGAGATGAATGACACCAATGCAGAGAGCGGTAGAGGGAGATGAAGGGTGAAGGTAAGAGGAGGAGGACAAGGTCTAGGAAAAGCATCCAGGGATCCATCCAGGGCTGGATCCATCATGGAAGGCCATGTGTCCCCTGCTGCTTAGCCAGGGAGAACAATACCTGCAGTGGATGAGATCCTGTCACCAGACAGAGACAAGATGAAACCTAATTTTATTTTTTCCGTCGACAGCAGTCCTATTGTCTATATGTATGTAGAACACTTTACGGACCCAACTGTGCTTGCTGAAATGTATACTTTTATATTTGTTTTATATTTGAGCTAATAACATCTTTTACAACATTCTACAGTACATACATTAGTAGTAAGTGTAACAAAAGAAGAAGACTGCTGAGGTATTCATAGTGTTTTTCATTGAGCACATCAGTGTGCAATTGGTTCTTAGAAAGATCTTTTCATTGGATGCCATGTGTGTATCATTTGGATGCAACATTCAATTTTGAGAAGACGCAACATGGTTTTGAATATGATGTTTCCTTTTTTAAGAGATTTGGGGAGTTTTGCACAACGTGTCTATTGTTTGTTTTGTGTTTAGAGAGATTAGATTAGATGAGATAATAACGAGAACTGCACTTGACAACCACAGACAGATGATAAAGATGAAAAGAAAGCGATGGTAAGAGAGTAAAAATAATAGAGTGCTTATGAAACAGAAGGGGAGAAGCTCTTGTCTGCTGCAGTTAATCAAGATGTGGCTTACCAGCCTTGAATAGGCTTAAATATTCTGATTGTATCTGATAATAGTGTCTTCACGGTGTGCTTTAGAGTGACACGTTAATTAACAGTATTTTTAGTGACCTTCCTGTGTCCTTCCTGCTTGTCTGAAGATAAGAGAAACTTCAAGCTCTCCATGTCCGCTAACTCATATTCTTAACAGTCGGCTGCCTTAAGGGTATTTGTCTGCATGGCCTAAGGCATGTGTTTTTTTTGTATCTATACATCCAAATTGAATGCAGGGAAGATGTAGCTATATGTTTTTGGGTCTTTGTCCTGCAGGTAACCGTTTTGACACTAGTTTCTGACATGCCCCATCGATCATGTCTCCTCTCATGTAATGCCCTCTGCAGAGCTGCAGAGAGGAGAGGAAGAAAGGAAAGAGGAGAGAGCAGGGAACTGGAAGGTTCCCATCATGACTTGGTTGAACAGCCAAGCCAGATACCACATATACTGTAATCTGGCTCAGACAGAGAGAAATACAAAAAGTGGGGGAGAGAGGAGAGCGAGAATGAGGACTTAGAGGAGAGAAAAAAGACAAAACAAAGAAAGGAAAGAAACAATGTATTTGAAGAATTGAAGGGAAAGATGTAGAAAAGAGGAAGAGGGGTTGATCTGGATGAAGCGAGATGGAGACAGGAGGACATGTGGTAGGATCACCACCTCTCACCCATAATATAGTGTCTTTTTGATTTCCCAGCACAGGAAACGTCTCTTCTCCTCTCTTCTCCATGTCACAACACATTTCATGCTCGCTCATTCACTTCCTCTGCATTCTGCCTTGAATTCATTGTCTTGTTTGGCCTCTCAATCAAATAGCACTACTTTCTTCCTGGCCAGTTTAAGGGGTCAAGTTTTTTTGAGAAATCAAATCCATGCTTTTTCCATCTGATTTTGCTCCTTATTTCTATACAGTAGAATGTGTCGTGTAATGCCCCTGTGATGGTTGATCTGAAGGGCAGATCATTGCACTGACTCTATTTATCTGTTTCCCTAATCCCAGATAATCCCTCTTTTGCACATTAACCATGGCCTTGGATCCAATTTCCACCCTCACTGGAGGTGTGGACCTCAAAGGGCTTATCCCCCCTTTTAACTGCAAGGGTGGGAGATGGAGGTGGATGGAAAAAGAAAGAAAGAAAAGAGTGAGAGAGAGAGAGAGAGAGAGGGGCAAAGCTACTGAGAGAGCAAGATCTGTTACTGAGAGTCTGTCAGAGGCCTATCCAGAGGAGGGGTGTGGATCCTTTTCTGATCCAAAGTTCTCAAATCATCTCAAATCAATTTGATCAACACCACACAACCTAAGAGCACCAAGCCATGAGCCATGTCAGTGACTATAGAGAGATCAGTTAGCCTCTTCCTTGTCTCCTCATAACACCAAGCAAAGGGTCTCATCTTCCCAAAATGTCAAAAAATAGTAGAGTGCCTTATTTTTGCACCTAACCAATCTAAAAGTTATTCCACCCTGGGTCTGTCCTGCCATAGTGTTCCAGTATTTACCAAACAATTCCTCTTGGGGAATAGCAAAAGTGCAGTAACAATGCAGCAATGTTGTAGGCGGATAGGATTTGCAGCCACAGCACGGAGGTGCAATGAGCATGGACACTGTCCTTCATCCCAAGGACACGGTATCCAACATCTGTTGGCAGCATCTGCCCTGCTGAAATGTTCTTGAGCAAGACAACAAAACATTACAAAACATTACAAAACATTACAAAACATTACAAAAATGTTAACAAAAACGTATGCTGCTGTTTTTCCTTAAAGGGGCGTTACATCTATGATTGTTATCGACCTCTATTGGCTACCGAGGAATTGCATCATGTGTTAAACAATATATATTAATTATTATAATGCCATTGGGTGAGCTTTCGTTCCAAACAGGTGGGCTAGAAATTGAGTTTTGAAAGTAATCATTGAGTCACTGGTACTGATCAGCATACTATATGGTTATTTTGTGCTATGGGACAGTAAAAATATGACTTAGTGCACCTTTACATTTCTTGTATTGTAACTTCTTGATCTTCTTTTCCTACATACATATTGGACATGTTTCCATATTGAACTGGGCTCAGTGTGGTTTTGTACATGACTGACTGCCATTCTAACAGCTGTCGATGTGTGAAGACGGCATCAGTGGACATTATTAGCTCCTATTCATTTGCCGTCACTTTGATCATGTTATTTGTCAGTCACACAGACACTGGAAAAGACTATTCCTACGTTTCTCACCTCTTATCTTTGCTGACATTCATTAGAGAGGTCCAAGTAGTGGCACATATTATAGAAATCATATGATCAAACCCCACAGGATTGAAACTGTTCTGTGCATAACAGCCGATGTGAAACATTTATCCTCATGTGCTCAAACTATTGGATTTTAATTGTGTGGTGATGTAACTTGCATTAATAAAACTGAATGATTGGTGAGAGGAGTGCTTGTGACATGAATTACATGATTGGTTGAACAGTCTCAGTGGATTCCATTATTATTAATCAACTCCCACAAATTGAGTGGGAACATTGAATGGACAATTTGAGAATTCCATTGATGCTAAGGGATTATAAATCCCCGTAGATATTACAGTACATTGCCATCTCATACTCTATATTTTTGGCACAGTCTCTAATTGCAAAATGCTCTTAATGGGGTATTACAATCCTAAAACCCCAAAACCTAACAAGGATATCATAGCCTAATGTTATTCCATTCCATCAGCTCATTGCTTGTAGAAGTAAACATTTTACTGCCTTCTATAAGCAGTTTGTTCGTGCAAGAGATGTCCTCTCTGAGATGACTGTTGGATTTGTCTTATGCTTGCAATATACACAGTGTGCTTCTGAATAACGTTTGTAATGCCTTGATCTAAAGTGATACTGATTATTTATATCCAGTATTGACTGCCCCAACACAGAGTTTATACAAATGTGTAACTATGCTTTCTATATTCTGTGTTTTTGTTTCTGCTGATGACTAATAGTTAGATGGTGGGCTCATGGCTCATTTGCAAAATTCTTGTTCTTTCTACATTTGTGCACATAAGAGAGCTCTGTATTATCAATATTATTATCCACTAGTACTTTTACTTCATAACCATGCCATCCCCCCAGCTGGACCCAAATAGGGCTTGTGTCAATGTTATGGAACCAAAGGGAAAAATTATTTCACACTCTCTGTGATGAACATTACACCACCCAGTTCAGTGTCAGTTCAGAAGTGTGCTAGAGCATAAGGAGGAGTGGCCAGAAAAGAGGAGGAGGAGGAGTGTGTTGCATACTGTGTCAGGTGAGTAGGCTGATAAGCGCACGAGAGAGACAGGTAATAATTAAAAGTGTGAGATGGCCTGAGGGGTTTGATCTGGCCAGTAAAATGAAAAATGTTAATTTGTTTAACTAGAATAGAGTATAGCACTACATTTCACATTAACACATATCCTGAGGACATCCACTTCCACCGCTCATCCCTCATTCATCATGGGCTGCTGGTTTAATTCATTCAGAAGTGAAGGTATTAAAGCCAGTCTTTACCACAGGCTAAGTAAACCAGGGGCCTGTTCCAGAAAGCGGGTTCAGGGAAAACTCTGAGTTTGTTAACCCTGAGATGAGAGAAACTCTGGGTTTTCCGTTCCAGAAAGAGAGGTAACTCAAACTCTGATTCACTTACCATGGTAACTGACTCTGTGAACCTAACCTGCTCGCTGGCAGGTTTTCTTGAACAAACCCTGACTTTCTCCCTGTCTCCTCCCTCTGCTGAACCTGAAGCAGCTGTCGGACATGACGTGTCCTTTATAGCCTTATGTCGGGAGAGGATTTTGAGACGCCGATTAGATGTTCTATGTCCAGGATGGAAGAGCTGTCCGAGATATAATATGCAGTTTACACTTCACGGATTAAGCTACCACCACCCCGAGCAGTCAAATAAAGACACATTTCATTTGGTCTTCTTTATTTCCTACAAATACAAAAGCAACAGTTAGTATTTTTATATTGTTCCAACAACACATTTCACCTGTGATCATGCACCAACCTCTAACTTATGTTCCAGTAATTACATTTCTAGATCTGCCTTTATAATTTGCCACCCCAAGTACACCACTTGAAGTATGTCTGGCCCAGACAGCTGTTGGTAGAGCATTAGAGTCTCAGGGTTGTGGGTTCGATCCCCACATAGTGTTAACTATCACCTTTGTAAGTCGCTTTGGATAAAGGTGTCTACTAAATGACTCTATTGTAATGTTTTATATTTCATTTTCAGCTGCTGCCAAGAGCGCTTTGCGCCCGTGGGATTGCACCTAAATGAAAATATTTTTTTTCCAATACTATTCCACCACTATTCCACCATTATAAGAAAGTGTGGTTAAATGTTAAATGAATACACTACTGCATTCAAACGTACGCATTGACTCGGGCAGCGATTCTCTCCCAAGCCAATTCCCTCTGCTTTGCCGCTGCAGCGGTGTTGCTCTTCTTTTTAAAGATTGGTTCACACTCCCCATAAGCATTTAATAACAGTTCTAACTCCAGTGGGGTGAAGTACGCCGATCTTTGCTTGCCGGTTGCCATGCTGAATCGTAGTATCGGGCCTCCATTGATGATGGCTTTTTATTGTCGTCGCGCACGCGCTTAACTCAAGGTGAACATACTCAAAGTTGATTGAACTAACTCAAATCAGCCGTTCTGGAACCGAAAACTCAGACTTTGCCATCTCGGAATTAATCAACTCAAAGTGCAGGGTTAGACTCAGAGTTTGCTGAACCTGCTTCTTGGAACGGGCCCCAGGGCTGCACCAAAAGGTAAACAGCAGCATAATTGTTTAGTATGTATGACCAATTAGTGTGATGCACTTCATAAAAAATCCATAAAAAAGGTCCTGGCTTAGAAATGTCAATTTGGAAGGGCAAGGAAAGGAAGAAACACATTATCAAATGTAACACATTTTGAGGTAATTGGATTCATGGTGGGGTCGTAAAGGAAGAGACATTAAGCATAGTATTGATAAGATATCTTACATTTTCTCTTGACTCTTGACTCCATTGATATGCAATACAATTTCCCCATTTGGCTCTTGTACCTGGGTTTAAAATACAACCATTGGCTGGTGAGACCAGAAATGAACAAATCTCAAATTTACCAGAATAAATATAGAATTATGTACTTTCAGGTTATATGATGATCATCTGCCAACTTCCCTCTAGCCTGGCAATGACAGATAGGTGCTACCATATAGGCATACATGCAACATGTGCAAAGCAGGTTTCTACCAATGGTGGGTTCTCCCTTTCTTCCTCCCCCTCACACTCAAAGTAACAACATGCTTATCGTTCACGTCTCCAGATGAATTCTATCAGACCGGAGCTGCTTTCATGACTAATCGCTGTATGGCACCAGTAGCTGAGAGTGAAATATGAAAAGCTTGCTTGAATTGCTCCACAATCTTTTGCAGCTACCGGGACTAATTTACACATGGAACCTTTTCATGGGGAGAAAACCACTGATTCAATGTAATCACAGCACACTCTCCACCATAATCCAGCATGTTATGGTATATGTGTGTGTGTGTGTGTGTGTGTGTGTGTGTGTGTGTGTGTGTGTGTGTGTGTATTTGCATCTCTGTTCATGCTCATATAATAACCACATACATATATTGATGATGCCATCGCTGTGGCACTTCACACAGCTCTCTCTCACCTGGACAGGAGGGGAAACACCTATGTGAGAATGCTGTTCATTGACTACAGCTCAGCATTCAACACCATAATCCCCTCCAAGCTCGTCACCAAGCTCAGGTCACTCTATACCAGGCGGTGTAAGAGGAAGGTAACAGAGCATCGGCTCTCGGACCAACAGGCTCCGAGACAGCTTCTACCCCCAAGCCATAAGACTGCTAAACAGCTGATCGATGGCATCCTGGTCGATACACTCCATCCCTAACCTGCCATTCATCCTGGACTTATACTTATATGTCAGCCTGTACTCATACACTTTACCCTGTACTTATACACTTTATATATATACTCTTTTATATATTAATTTTTATTGTCTTTTTTTTAATTCTTGTGTCTTTTGCACTGTAGGTAAGGCTTGTAACTAAGCATTTCACTGTATACAACACACCTGCTGTATTCACTACATGTGACAAATAAACTTGACCTCACTTGATATATGTATTAGCCCTTTAATGCATTTATGTCTAATACATTGATTGGAGAGAAGTGCCAGGCGCAGTGTGGATACAAAGGCCAGGGAACACTGAGGATGAGATGACCTTCATAACGCCATAATTCCCATGTCAGCACACCAGCCACGCTGCCCCACATACAGATGGATTGTGGGACTGTAATCAAGCTTAAGGATTAAACAGCTCTGGGAGAATAAGGTGTAATAAGCCCTGTGTGTTTCATATCAAAACGGCACTACCAAATAGCTTAGGGGATACAGGGAGTTCAGTGTGTGTGTGTGTGTGTGTGTGTGTGTGTGTGTTGCTTGCGTTCTTGCGTGTGTTCATGGCATCACTTATAGCACACCCTACACCATATAGTAAGGTGTGCCAATGGGGGTAGGTCGGGGTTTGGGGATTGTATGTTACTGGGATGAATGTGACATACAGTATACAGGTTTGTGAGAGAGAGAGAGAGAGAGAGAGAGAGAGATAGAAACAGAGGAAGAGAGAGAGGCTATGGCTACAGGCATTAACATCTGCATTTAGGTTAGCTTAAACTCTAAAGAGTATGTGCATTTAAATCTGAGGGGCGAATCTGTGGAACAGAGGTGGAACTCAAACAAAGTAAGAACATAAACCAGTTCAAGAAAAATATGAAAACATATTTTTCTGACTAAAATATAAATTGAATGACATAGCTGTTTCTCTCAGAATCGTAATTGCTGTAAGGTCATATTAAAAGGCACTATTGCAATGAACTTCAGTGTCTTTAGTGTCTTATCAGAGTCACTTCCCCAGACTCTCAAACCAAACAGCTGATTATATTGATCTTTCACTTTAGGGGCAAATCTCACAAATGGCAACTCAATAAGCCGTCCAATCAACAGAAAAATAAATGTGTTGACCTTTGGATTTCATTATGTCCTCCCAGCATTTACAGGATCTTGATGGACCATGACATTCATATTGTCATTGGGACTACAGAGCTGCAAAGACAAGGACAGAAGGGAGGGGGAGCGATAGTGTGCTCATTGAGGTTTAAGAGGGTCAATACTGCAATGGCCTGGGAGACAGTGCAGAAATATGGCCTTGGACAGTCTCACAGACACACAAGTGCACACACACACGGTCAGGCCAGCGCGACCAGAACATCAGTGCCTTGACACACTCGAGGATTTCAGATTCCAAAGCTGTCGCTGGCTGATACTGAGGAGAGGAAAAGGAGAGAACCAGTCAGACGTGCTCTGCTACAACACTGGACATAACTGTACTGTGTGTGTGTGTGTGTGTGTGTGTGTGTTCACATCTTGTGCTCTTACACCCTGGAGTGATGAAGGGCATTCCAATTAACAGCCCTTCTGATGAACTTCATCAATAGCACACATTGTAGTCTCACTTCCTGTAAGCCTAAAGGGTAATGGCAGATCATTTACACTGGAAGATAAGAGAATACATCAATGCAGGAGAAAAGAACGCTGCAGGGGGGGGGGGGGGGGGGTGGAGAGGAGGAGGAGGGAGGATTCCTTTTTGCTCTATCAGATGTGAAATAAAATGGCTCGCTGTGAATGTGAATGTCAGACAAACTGACGCAAATGCAGTATTTATCATCATATACAGAAAATATATAAAAATCATCATCCTTGTGTGTTCCTATGAAGTGTATAAGTGACAGTTCCACACAAGCATACACATGCATGCAAACACACACACACACACACACACACACACACACACACACACACACACACACACACTGGATCAAAAAAGAGAGAAAACTAAATTGAATTTGAGAAATGTATGGATCAGCAACAATTCATCTTTATTTCTTTTTGCATTATCTGTGTGCAGGCTCTCACATTGCCCTTGCCTTTTATCATTTTTTACATTTTTTCATTAATTTTTCATTTCATGTTTTTTCCCCCCTTAGTGGAACTCTTTGAAGGCAGCCCCCACGGGCTCCTATTAGTACACTCAGAGGAGAGAAAAGGGGAGAAGAGCAGCAAGGTCTTATGAAAATCATTCCTCTGTTGATGAGAGAGAGAGAGAGAGAGAGAGGGAGAGAGAGGGATGGAGAGAGGAGAAGAGGAAAACAGGAAGACAGGGAGAGGAGTAGAAAGAAGGATGGAGAGGGGAGGAGACAGCGTTGAGAGAAGAGGCTATGCTTGCTTTAAATAAAGTGAGCAACCATTTTTAATGATCAGATGGGAGAGGAAAAAACAGAAAGGGCAAGAGGAGGAGAAAGCAAGGCCTAACTCCAGGGGTGGCTGTTTCAGTGTGACGCGTATTTTGAATGCCAAGAGAGATAAAAGGAAAACTCTCAGATACTTTCACGTGTATCATCAATTTGTGGTGTTAAATGCGTTCTGTCAACTCTTTGTTGAAAGATGGTGAATCTAGATAGAAAACCTTGCTCTTTGATTTTGAGGGACTGACACCAAACCCTGACAATTACCGTTGATGTTTCAGATAGTCGGAAAATGTCAGCAATTAAATTCCACTTAGTTGCACCGGAAATATCTCAATGGGGCGTCACACTGTCTGCATTTGGCCACTTATCCACAGGAATAATAAATATACATCACCAAACAACAAAGTGGACCCTATAGGAGTCAGAAAGAAAAATGGAACAAAAGAACGCAGATATTCAGAGGAGCTCAAAGTTACAGGCATAGTGTTGAAAAGTGAAAACACAAAATGCAGCATCTTCCCAAGGGAGAGCACACATCCAGAGACTTAGTTGTGCCTTACAAATTTAATTTTTGAATTAATTTATTAAAAGAAAAATGAAAGTGAAATTAACAATTCAGGATGACCATGACCAATTTAAATTTATACAATTGAAATACTTCCATTTTTTTTTTCAGGGCATCAATTGATCAATATGTCACTGGTTGGAAGTGAAAGTTTTGAAAGCAGCCTCACATGCAGCATATCATATTTGACCAATGGATGATTATTTGTGGCATTTCTATTTGTTGGCAATACACAGCAAAAACCCTGTGCAAGGAGGAAACATTGACTTGAGAGTTCTGTTTAAAAACTCTTGTTAGTCCGACCGGGCAACGAGGAGTCGGGCCTGCTTGGGGAGATGACCTGCTTGGACAACCACCCATGACTAGACGTGTGGAGGTCTGTATTCAAGGCCTGCTTATCAGAGTATGTGCTTCTCAATTAATCCGTATTTTCTCAAATCTCTCCATTCTTTCTCTCTCTCTCCCCACCCCCTTATCTCATCTCTTCTCTATCTGTCTCTTGTTATTTTTAGCCCTCATTACCTTTTTAATAACTGGGCTCCAGGTCCCGGAGCTAGTCGGGGAGCAAGTTAGCTAATGCTGCAATTCTGAAGGCATACGGCAAACTCTCTGAATCTCACCAAGCCCCAAACTACGACAGCAGGTAGCCCCCAGGATAAATTGCGACCGGGAAGGATAGTCCGTCAGGTTGGAGAGTCTGTTATCGAAAAATTGGGAATAGTGGGAAAAGCTGAAACACTGAATTAGAGCGAAGGTAATCACTGTTGTACCGAGGAGGAGATAATGAAGCGGTGATAAGGTTACCCAGTGTGCCGCTGAGAAGAGCAGGCCCCCTGTCATTTATCCTAATTACATTAATCCCATTATAAACCGCTAAACCGGATGCCAAGAGAAAATTAACAAGACAGAAGTCACGTCATCTGCAAGTAGGGGGGATTAGCCTGGGTTACACACCTGACATCTTAAATAGCCCATTAGAGCTCCACTCAGGAGACAAGGCTTTCTGCTGCTAGGCTTTACTTATATGGTTCTGACACCAGTTGGATAAAAGCTTGACACTAGGCCAAATAACATTTGGCCTAGTGTCAAGGCTAGTCAGAGTTAGTTTTCTGATCTAGTTTCACATCTAGTTACTTATCAAAGATCTTGATCGGCCAAAGCAAAATGGAGAAAGAGATGGAATTCACAGTTCACATTTTAGCTTTCTTTTTTCCAAACGTTTGGCAGCATTTTGTCTATTTGTGTTTATTTGTGTGTGCTTCCCTGCATATGTATGTCACTATAAGTTGCGTCTCTCTCTGTGTCTCTGTGAAAGGGTTACATAATCAAAACCCCAACAGAGGAAAAACATGACAGAGACCATCACGAGACGAAGCCCATTCGCCCCCTGGCTCAGGCCTCTGACAAGGCTACGAGTCACTTAAAATAGCCCCCTATTCTGTTACCCACATTAGAGCCTCAACAGCCTCCCACTGTGGATCAGGGCAAAGAGAGAGAGAGAAATCAGGACCCCTATGTGAGGCATTCAGATTAACGGCAAGATGGCTTCATCTTGTGTGTGTGTGTTTGTGTGTGTGTTGGACGATAGGAGTGATTGGGATGAAAGGTGAGGGGTTGGGAGGTCAAGAAGGACAGAGAGAGGAGAGAGAGAGAGATGAGACAGAGGAATTACAAAGCAGAGCAGCCCTTGTTCTGCCTGATATCCTGCTCTGCGACACCTTCTCCCTCAGGGTACTGTGACATCCAGAGGACACGTCTAAGAAACTCTTATCAGCCTTCGCACACATGCGCGCACACACAAACACACACACATTCACATATTCACAAACACACACACACACATACGCACATACAGGATGATCCCCAGTGAAGTCTCAGCCAGCTAGAGGAGAGAGTGCATTGTGCAAGGGTGTGAGGAGAAAACGGTTCTAGCTGATTTATTTGACATCTTACCCGTTCAGTCCTGCTCGATTATGCCATTTGGTACAAGCTCACGGTACCTCTTCAATGCCGACAGACAAAGGAAGTAAAGCCAAAGGGTAATGGCTCTGATGTGCTGATTGCGCTATGTAGACATGCATACGCTCACTGTAACATTAAGGGGCCTATCTATTTTTAGACCTCCAGTAAGCCATGCAGTATTCATGGTTCATTTAAAGACAGCCTATTTCTGTCCTGCACATCATGATGCTGACGGCCCTTCAGCGATCATCTTTGTGGGAACCCATGACACGTGTGGCCGTCATGTGCACAGTACATATGGCATGTATAGCACATGGCACTAAAGGAGCTGTAAATGGCTGAAGCTAACTTAGCCCAGTTATAGCCAGCCTGGCATGTGGACATGTGTGTTGGTAAGAGGTGAAGACAGGGTGGTGAGGAAAAAGGGCCCTATCAGGAGTTGTTTTTGATGGTGGTGGGGTATGAGCATGTGGTTGGGGGGGGTGATGGGCATGATAATAGAACAAAAATAGCACTATGTGTTTGTGAGTACAACTTGTGAACTCTGAGTCATTATGCCATTCATAACCCACCCATGGTGGCAAATAGCTGGTCATGCCGAGTCTCTTCTATTTATTCCAAACTAATGACTTCTTGTATGTGTATGTGTATGTGACGAATAAAGCTCTTGAATCTCTTGTGCACCAGGATGATTTTTCTCCAGAACCAGCTACCTGATGCTGGGTGTTTTGAACAGCAAAAGCTTTCATGAAATGGGTCTAGGTCGAATCAGTATTTCGTTGTATCGATCAGCTGTAAAGCATAGCAATATGGTCATTTATTTCTATGAAAAACTTTGAATTATCTATTGGTTTATTGGACTGTTATTCTCCAGCACAGTCTCATGAGATTATCTTCAACCCTTTTTTCCTTTTATTCTTGTCCTATGCATTATTTATTCTCCAGCACAGACTCCTTCTGATGATTGGCACTGAAACAAGGAGCAACAGGGGTTGTTTATAAGACATGATAGTGCTGAGATGGCAGGTGGTGTCATGTAAAAGAAACAACGTTTTACCATCATAAAACAATGTGATAATGTTTTCTGCACAATACTGGATCCATTAACTTTGTTTTGATTCCTTTACTTTACTTTGTGTGTGTGTGTGTGTGTGTGTGTGTGTGTGTGTGTGTGTGTATGTGCGTGAGTGTGAATGCAACAGCTGGAGGGAGCAGATGTAACATGGTGTCCCTGGGGTAGCAGCGGGCCATGCACCATCTCCTCCTGTCCAGACAGAGACAGGCTGGCCTGGGGTGAAGACTAGACAGGCCAGGTCCTGCAGCGGGTCCAGGTCAGAGACACCACTCAGCACTGACACTACTTAACGCTGAGGGACGTAGTGCCATATAGCACCGGGTTACCTCTTTAAAAAAGATCAGATCCTCTTCTTGTCCCACTCCCTTTCCTCTCAGTCTCTCTGACTTTTCTTCCCCTCTGTCCAACTCTAAATAAACATGCATCTCTTCTCCTTTTATACCTTTTGGCCCAAATTATCCTTCCCTTCACCATAATCTGATATGTTCTTTCTTATGAGGCAATTATCTCTATTCTTTTCCATGTATGTATGTATGTATGTATGTGTGTGTGTGTCCTTGCAATTCTGCATCTAAAAAATCCTTGTGAACATAGTTCCATTAAATACTCGCTCCTATCCAGTAATCTGTGCTGTGGCATTTTAAAATACACAATCAACCTTTTGCTCTGGTATTCTATGGGTCAGCTATTAGAGGTGAAAGGGGAAGCATCGAAGAGGAGGAGTAATTGTCACTGAAAAAACTGTTATTGCTGTCATAGCCTCCAGGAAAGAACTTCTCAGAAGTTCTCTCTCACCCAAATCCCAGCATAATGGTGAAAGTAGCAAAAGGGATTTCTGTTCATACAGATCCACTTGAAAAAGAACCCAACTCTTGATTAAATCGGTGGGTAAACCTTGGTTTAGAGTGCCCAAACAGCTCATGTATGTCATCTCACTCACCTCTTCTTCTGCTGTCAAGATAAGAGATTAAATAGAGGATTGGGAGATGAACAACCGATGAACAACCCTTTATTTGCTAACACCTGCATTTATCCATCTCCCTGTCCACTCTCCCCTCCCATGCCTGTAGTACCGTGTTGTGTCCTGCCCACCCGCCTGCTCAGACTGCTGTGAGGCTGGCCCACAGGGGAAACCAGCTGGAGGGGCTGGCCGCAGGAATCTCTCATCCACACACACTTTCTAACATGAAGCTCTCTTGGAATATGTGTGGAAGAGCAACCATCCACACCATGTGCCTAATACATAAACAGAAATGAACACCATGCCGTCTTTGCTCAAGCTTTAACGAGTGCAATCATACCATGTCCGTGTCTCCCGGTTGCAAAATGGCAATGCATATATGTATATGGTAATGGTTTGATACACACATTATGCATGTTCCATACATTCACATTAGACTGGGTGACGAGCAAACCACACTCCATGAGATGAGATGATGAGATGAGTAACAGCTCATTTCCCAGGGTGGTGTATTTCAAACGGAGGCTGGTGACGGACAGGTGTGCTGTTTATTAATGTGTGTGTGTGTGTGGTTGTATGAAATGTCACCCTATTGGGGAGGGTTGCAACCAATTCCACCTGACCTCTGGCGCATTATAAGTCATGTCACACCCCATAGTACTTAAGCCAACCATCCAGCATCCTGCCATCACAGTCCATTGTCGTCTCTCTGATGCTTTATGGGCCGCTGTTTGGAATGCAAGTGGTGTTTATGTTCAAGGGCAAGTCCCTGTAAAGTAAATGACATCTTCTCCTCCTGCGTCCTCTCTCCTAACCTTTTCCTTCATTGATCCATAGTGAAAAGTAAAGAGTAAACCGTCATCCTCATCTCAAGTTCAACCCAGAACCCTCTCTCGCAGACTACGATGGACAGAGAAGCCAAAATTCCACTTCAATTTACTTCAGACGTTGATTAGAGTTAGGTAGAATTAGTTAAGCAATCCAGTCATACATTTGACTCTCTTTTTTTTTTTTGTCCATCCCAGACAAATGCTTCCCCTTTGGAACAATTAATGTGCATTGCTATGGCAAGATAAGGAAAAGGCAATCCCACGATATGACTGTAGGAGCTATACATTCTCAGTTTGGGCAAGTGTCTTGTCCATTACAATTCATGCCAACCTGTTAATGATAGTGTGAATGCACAATAGCATGTGTTTTCTGGATGCAGATGCATCTGGATCCCAGTCGTACAGAACCCAAGCTAGTGTGAGTGAGCTTTTACAGGTTTTGATTGAATGAATCCCATCCATGCCAGGTCATACCAACATGGGATGAGATCGAGAAACTCATTCGCACAACAAATGACTTGGTCCAACTATTTTACTCTGTTCAATTTCTGCTTTTAATAGCCCATCTTAAATCTTACCATCTGTTTATTTTTTTCTCTTAAATGAACTGCGTTGCCTTGCAGCTCAAGAAAACCAGTGAGCTATAACTAGTATTGCATTAAGGTGAAGGCAGTGAGCCTTCAACCTAATGCCTTCAACCTAGGAATGAAGATTTGAAGGCCAATATGTTTCAAGACTGTGATTACTGATGTTGCAATATTTATGACACAACTGCACAGGTCATTAAACATGAATTAAACATCAAACATTAAACATGGATATAACCTTGGGTCCCAGAAGGGAGCAGGTACACCATACAGTATGCCAGGTTGGGGATCTATAAACATTTTTGCACAGCCAGTATGAAGTTTCTGTAATCAAGGTCAGTTGGTCTAAAAGCCCTTCGTATGAACCACAGACCTAAACACGGGACATAAAACTATGCTTGAAGAGCCCAGCAGAAAGAGAGGAAAAAGGCTGCACCTTCTGTGATCCTGCAGAGATGACAGCGTGTCTCACACTGGGTATGAGCTGAAACCCAGCTGGCTAGAGAGCAGATTTCCTTCATCAACATTCACTTAAACCAGGGATGTCACAGGTAACATCAAAGGTCTGGACACATACGCAGTGCTAAAAAAAAAGTGCATTATACTGAGGTCACTACCTTAATTTTTTTTTTTCAGTTTGTTTGACTATTCTAAGTGCATTGATAAAATAAAAAACAATCCATATTGTGTGACTTTTTATTTTCAATATTTAATTCTTGTCAAAGTGTCTAACAGATTATATATTGTACGGAAGCCGAGAACGGCCGTGCTTGCAATTTTTTTTTTTAATGCCGTTATCTCGAGATAACAAAGCTCGTTTTCTCGTGATAACGGGTTAATTTATCTCGTTATCTCGAGAAAACAAAAGGCCAATTTCTCGAGATAACGAGGTAAATTATCACGTTTCATATTTGTGTTGTATTGGTGTTTACTGAGAAACACTGACGCCAACATTCTGTTTAATTTCACAAGAGTGGACCATGACATACACACACTGCTCTGTGGGGTGGGTTTGGGAGTTTCAAAGCAAACCATATGAACTTTTTATGAACTTTTGCCATTTGTTGTAAGAATGTTTTCCCTAGTGATTTGATATGAGGGTATTTATATTATGGGGTAGGCTTACATACAGTGGTCAACTTAAAGCAGATGTGTTCAGTCCAGTAGGCTACAACCAAAATAATTCTTGTTGGCATAGGGGAACTGGAAAAGAAACTACCTACATTGGTGGGTGTTTGAATGGTATAATAAAGTAAGATTGTTCATAACTGTGATAAAGGGTTATCTCGTTATCTCGAGAAAACGAGATTTGTTTTCTCGTGATAACGGCATTAAAAAAATAATTGCAAGCACGGCCGTTCTCGGCTTAATATTGCATAAAACATATAAACAAAACAATACCTTCAGTAAATGAATAGGAATCCAAGCAGGGATTTGGAATAGCCCAGCCAAAATTACATCTTTTTACATCCTTTCCCAGAATCCAAAATGGAAGAGTCAGTAGGAAAAAAAGCTTATTCATGACTTCATCATGAGTTCCTCCAAATGAAAACAATGAGCATCTGACTGGCCATGTTCTGCATGCTGCCACATGAATGCAGCATAAGGATGTAATTTGACCAGCCTTGAGGGAGTGGCTCAGTCTCTTCTCAGAGTAAGGCTAGACCAGTTAGCTTATCCTAGCTCAGGGTCCTGCCGATGGATATTAGCATCCTGCCTACATGTCCTATTCTCCTGGTCTACCTGCTCCTGTCCACTGACGCTGGTCATGTTTGTCTGTGTGAGTGAGAGTGTGTGTATGGGTGTGTGTGGGTGTGTCTCCTATCGGTTCCAGGCTGCAGCCCGGCAGAGTTGGCGTCTGGTTGGTCCCCCCCCCCCTCCTAGGATGATGCTGACTGAGCGGGCGTTCTCCTATCTGGGCAGTGTTGGCGCCTGCATGGTCCCCTAGTCCTATGATGACGCTGACTGAGTTGCCGTTGCTGTGATGCCGCCCCATCAGATCTGGATGTCCCACCATAATAAACTTTTATATATTGTGTATACGCTGCTTGCCCAAACTCGGCATCTATTGCACGCCCAACCGTCCTGGTAGGGGGATCCCTCTCTGAGTAGCCCCTCCCAAGGTTTCTCCCATTTTTCCCTATAAGGTTTTGTGGGAGTTTTTCCTTGTCCTCTGTGAGGGTCTAAGGCTGGGGGATGTCGTGTACTAATCATTTATTATTTTCACATGTTGGGCACTGTGAAGCCCTTAGAGACTGTAACAGTGATTAAGGGCTATACAAATAAATGTGATTTGATTTGATTTGATGTCTCTCCTCACCTCAGCCTGCATTTGACTTCATGGCATTTTCCAATTTCCAGTGTTTTGAATTCAGAATAGTTTGAAACATTGAACATTGAACAGATGTTAACAGATGTGCAATGTATTACATATATTAAAGTCAAACGTCCTGGATACAGCTGGTCATATATTTCAGCTAGCCCACACATTACTTGTGTAAACTTAATTTTTGCACAGGCCCACTGACCCAGGAGCTAATATCTTAATTCATAAAGTCCATGATCGACCTACGATATCAGAAACTTAGTCCATGTTGGCACTATTTTGTATCCCTTAGCCATGCCTATTTGTCGTCAATTATGTGTCTGAGCTCTTGTTTATTGGCTCTTGTTCATTTGATACACTTATTTGTCTTAGCTCTTGTTTATTTGGTTCACTTATTTGTCTTAGCTCTTGTTTATTTGATTCTCTTATTTGTCTCATTTGTTTAAGATATAGTAGGTTGCTAACTTATTGCACTCTTACCTTAACACTAGTTATGCTCTTAGTTGCTTGTTTAGGAAGGAAATGTGTCACACTTCTCAGAATAAAAGACACCTCCCCTACTAAGGCTCAGATCCCAGAGGCACAGGAACACCAGGGACACAAGTTTCAATAAAATAGTCACTTTTATT
The DNA here is from genome assembly GCA_034670405.1 of Hoplostethus atlanticus. Classification (NCBI taxonomy): domain Eukaryota; kingdom Metazoa; phylum Chordata; class Actinopteri; order Trachichthyiformes; family Trachichthyidae; genus Hoplostethus; species Hoplostethus atlanticus. Next base: position 20,193 of record JAXDDX010000220.1, read on the forward strand.
TATACAATTGGTCTTCTTAAAATTCGGCACTCTAGAGTGTGACTCCTTATTAAAATGGGTGGGCCAACTATATAAAACTACCTGACCCCAACGGGAGATCTAATAAAACAGTCCGTGCAGATTCAAGCGTGGTGAAGGGCGCTCATCACTGTCCTCCAGGTAATACGGGTCCACGGTGATCCTATCGGTTGACGTTCCCGGACCGCGTCGTCCAATCTATCTGCCGGCAGGGCTGGCTCCACTCGTCTGCTTCATCAGCGTCACCTCCAAGGAAGAAACAGACCCGTTGTGAGTGGCAGGGCTGGCAACATACACACAATAAAGGCACTGCCTAGGTAGGCTCACGTCCCTTTAAAAGATACTTAGCGTGCGTTGAATCAAAGTGTGTCGGCTCCGTCGGCTCGGCTTCGTCGTGTTGGGAATCGGGTTTGGAGTTCGGCGTAACAGCTGCGGGTCCTGTGCACAGTTTCACCCCCTCCAGTACTGCTGAGAAGTCTTTTATAGGGATTGCTGTCCATTGTTTCAGTGGGAGTGGCTAAGATTATCGATTGGGAACACCTGTGATGTTCCTGAAGTTAGGTGGGTGTGTCATGGGGTTCCTCAACTTGTCGGCACACACGCGCACACACAGCAAAAAAAACATTCCACCACACCATAAGGACCTGCATGCTTTTGGTCCACACTACAGATACATTAACAAAATATATAAGGACAAGAGGACCCAACCCCAATCCACCCTTTGCCAGATTACCCACTGTCTGACAGTTTCCCCCCCACTATATCATTAGTCGTCCCGACTATGTAATGGTTCTGCTCTATACCTATGGGGCGGTATACCCTTGGTAGCTCTCTGGGACCTACGCAACCCGGTAGACTCCCCAGCGGCGGCGACGGCCGATTGACGTCCAGCAGACCCTGACCCTCCAGCTGGCGGCGGGAGGTCAGGAGGGTCTTTTTGGGCGACAGAGACTTGTGGGCCCTCTACTGGTTCATGCTGCTCCTCGGGGTAATCTGCAATTACAGGTACCTCTAGTCCAGCCGGTTCCCGGTGTGCGACTGGTTCCCCCATCTGACGTGTCCGATAAAATATCCTCACTGGCCATGGCCCTGTCGAGCTTCTCTGAGGTTGTGGGCATCTGGGGTCCAGGAGATCTGTCTGCTCCACTTCTTGTCCTTGTCCTGGGCTTCTCTGCAAGAAAGTGACAGGGCAAGTGCGCAGATTGTTTCTGTGAGCTGTACGAGTGGGGCCTCCCTTACCTTCGGGCCGGATCAGGTACACTGGGCGGTCGGGGGCCACCTGAGAGACCACCACAAATGGTGTGGGTAGCCACCGTGGTTCCAGCTTTCCTTGGGCTCGTCTTCGAAAGTGGCGAAGTAGCACCCGCTCACCTGGAAGGAGGCTAGCCATCCGAGCTCGCCGATTGTACCGTTCCTGATCTCGTCCCTGTTGACGAGCAGCATGTTGTTCGGCCAGGGCATAGGCTTGACTCAAGGTCTGGTGGTGATGCCTAACCCAGCCCTCCAGGGTATGGGTGGCAGTAGCAGGGCCCACCCCGTGAATCCAGTCCACTGGCAGCCTGGCATGCCGCCCAAAGACTATGTAGTGTGGTGTAAGGCCGGTAGTGCTATGAGTGGTATTGTTATATACCTGTAACAGCGCCGGTAGTCTGGCAGGCCACTGGGATTTGACATCAGTAGTGAGGGCCCTCAAAAGTCCGAGCAGGGTTTGATTGAACCTTTCGCAGGCCCCATTCCCTTGTGGGTGGTATGGGGTGGTCCGGCTTCGTTGACAGCCATACATCTGGCACAGCTCGCTGAACAGGGCAGACTCGAAGGCTGCTCCCCGATCCAAGAGGATCCGCTCTGGGCAGCCAAAAACTCTAAACCAGCCGTTCCATACTGCCTTGGCGGTGGTAGCTGCCGTCTGGTCCCGGGTTGGGAGAGCTAGGGCATACTTGGAAAACAAGTCAGTTAGTACCAACACATACGGGTAGGCATCTTCTGGCCGGCCTAGGGAAAGGAAATCAATTCCCACAATTTGGAATGGGTAAGAGGTGGTAATAGACACCAGCGGTGCCCTTACCTCAGGCCCGACTTTGTTGACTAGACACTGGGGGCAGTTTGCAGCCCACTCTAGCCCGTTGCGGCCCATTCCTGGCCAGAAAAATCTTCGCCGTAGTAAGGATAGTGTCTTTTCTGGGTTCATGTGGCCTGCTTGGTCATGGTATTCCTCCCAAAGAGCCTTAGTCTCACTCTGAGGTACCAACACCTGGAGATTGGTCACCCCAGTACCCCTCTCAAGACCGCACCGGTAAAGCATGTGACCACTGACCTCTATGCGGCTCCACTCCCGGAGGAGCCGTCTCAGCTGAGGTGATGCTTGGGCCCTTTCCTGAGGGGGGGGGGCAGGTGTCCCTCTTCCTTCCAATGTCGAAGTTGCTGCAGGTCGGGGTCCTGTTGTTGTCGTTCGGCCCAGGCATGCAGCTCCGGCTCAGTCTCTGATTGTAGTGGTTCTTCTCGAACTGTTCTCACGACTGCCTCTGTCTGTTCACCTGGCAACCTAGACAACACATCTGCATTTTGATTAGTTTTTCCCGGTCGATACCTAATCGTGTACTTGTAGTTGGCCAGTTTGGCTGCCCACCGCTGCTCTGTTGCCCCCAGCCGTGCCGTCTCCAGGTAAACCAGTGGGTTGTATATACCCCAAATGCACTTATGATTTCTGGTGACTAGTAGTTTTCTTGCCTACCTATGTTGAATGCACTTATTGTAAGTCGCTTTGGATAAAAGCGTCTGCTAAATGACTGTAATGTAATGTAATGTAATGTAATTGATTGATTTAAACTCAAGTGGATAGGAAGCTGATTGGAAACAAGTAATTACAGTTTCCCTTAACTCCCTTAACCCTTAACTTAACTTTGTAGTGGTATGGCATCCCGGGGGTGGGTGGGGGTTTGGGGTTGCTCAATGCACATCTGAGGGAAGAACTGTTCAAAGCACGGGAGAAAAGCAATTTCCCACTCGATGTATGATTACATGACTTGTTGAATATGTACTTTCCTTTATACTTATACTATGTCACTTTGCGGATGGCAACGTTCAATGTTGGAGAAAAACGTTAACAATTACCTTCTGTTGTGGAGTCGACATCAGATTGTTGTTGTCGGACAGCTTTTTTTGAGGTCAGACTGCACCCTTGTCCGTCTAGAAGGTGATGTCTGTCTCATAGAGGCGGATAAGGACTCGAGGACTTTTCAACTCAAGAGAAACAACCACATAAAAGCTCACGTTGATCTCACTCTGATCAAAACAAGACATCTCCAAATAATCTGAAATGAGTGTCATTTAACTCTCCTGAATATGAAACCATGACATTAGAGAAAAATCTCAAAGAAAACTCAATAATGTTGCATTTTCCTATTGCAGCCACGGGGGCAGCAGCCATATAGTAGGAGCTGATTACCATTATATATGTCACATGTTAGCATCTTCACATTTATCTCATAAAGTCTCAAGAATGTATTCTCTCTGTGTTATTTCCTCCTTGCTCCTAAGGGGGTTTTAGGAGAAACATTTCAGATGCATGTGATCACAGATACAAAATTGAGATCTCCCCTATTTCTTAAGAGAAATCCTTTGGGAAAGAGATCCATTTAGATCAATTTCTATACATTGACCAATTTATTTTGCCGATATTGTGGCAGTGCGCCACAGATGAGACTATGTATGGGAAACACTGAGTCAGAAGCATGAGGTTAAGGAGGGGTTAGGAACCTATTCAGACGAAAACCTTAGATGATGAAAGTAAAGTTGAGGACTCTTGTTGCTGATGTTCAGATGGTCTCGTCTGGGTGCAGGGGGCTCCAGGGATAGATTGGTGAGGGGATAAATGTTTCACGTGTCCTTGTCACATAATCCAATATGACACTTGTGTGAATGATAAAAAAGAAATGGGCCATGACCTCAATTCAGTTTCAGCTGTGGGATAATGGGGCTATTACTTATTACTAATGTGCACTTAGCCACATGCATGTAAGAAAAAACGTCAGCTGCAGAGCTAGATGGCTGTTGCCTTCCAAAAAGAGCTGCTTTATCTAAATGACGTGAACATGACCATGAGGCAAAGAAGAAATCTCTCTCTGCCTCTTTCACACACAAAGTGCAACCCTGAACTTATCCAGACATTACTCGGAGGGGTTGTATGTGTGAACGCAAATGTCCGAATCAGTTGGTCTGGAAATTAAATAGACTTCACCCACCCAGCACCCTAGTCTAAAATCCGTTTTATCGCCGAGTGAGCCCAAGTGTGAATTAAGCAGAAGATTCTCCGGAGTATTCTCTACGAGCGAGTGGGCGTGTTGATGACGTATTTATCATGTGACTGGCGCGAAACCGGGATAATACAAACATCCAAGGGTGAGGAAGAAGGCAACTAGATCAGACAAAGAAGACACAGACGCCAAAGAAAATGTTGGGTATTGACATCAACACAAAAGCGGCCACTGAGAGTCGGTCACTTCGTCCGCCATCTTCGTGCTGTAAACAAAACACTGTCATTTCCGCAGCGTACTTTTTGTGTCATGTCCTGTCTCCCGCATGCTCTACCCAGGCCCCACCACTTGCCTAAACTAACTGGAGTATTTTCTCTTGTTGTGAACACATCCGAAACATTCTCCGGTGGTGCGCTGTATGTGTGGAAGGGCAACTCCGGTTAAAGTGGGGACCTGATCCTCTGGAGAATATCCGAGGTGTATATCTGAAAGAGGCTTCTTTCTCTGCTTTCTCTCCCTCTCTCTCAATCTCATTGTATGTTTCTTCATTTTTCTTTCTGTCACTGTCCATCTTTCTCTCTCCTCCACCCTTGCCTCTTACTGACTCAAATAATTCTGCTGTGATACACAACATAGCACTTTGTCATCATGTAAGGTAAGGACAATTTGCTGATGATGCAAATTCCAAGGTTACCTCACCTCTCTGGCTGCTTGTTAGAGGACAGCTTAAACATTGAGCCTGTGAAAGAGGGTCTGGGAAAAAGATAGTCATGTACATATCTGTTCATTTATTTACATTCCAGTAATGTCTGCTCTGTGCTGAGAGTTAAGGTTGACGTGATATTCAGCATTATCCAACAGTATCCCAGGGGTAATAATAAACGTACTTACACATCTAAGTGTGTGTGTGTGTGTGCGTATTAGTGTGTGCTGAACGATTGTGTGGCATAGGGATTTGCTGAAATGGTGCTCTAATCTTTATTTATGTATAGCCATAGGCTTTGCAGCTCATATTCAAGAATAGGAGGCACTGACCTCAGGACCTGAGGAACGCATGTCGAGGAACGCATGCTAATCTTGGAAAATAGTCACCGAATCGATGACTTACACATCTTGGTATATGTTCAATTGAAGTGGGGGTTGGAGATTAGGTGGGAGCTGCATTTCAAAATGCATCAAGGCAGCATCCTCACCCATCCACTGACTAAGATTTTGGATAAATGGCAGCACATCATAAGTAGCCCCTATAATGAATCTAATTCTGCTTGCCTCCATGCTCCACCACTTCAAACTTCTCTTTTCTACACTCAGTACATCTTACTACCTCCTCCTGACGATGTACTTCTTCAACTACCTCTACCACTAACTCTTTTTTCTACTGCTGTTGCCTTAGGCCGGACTCACACTAGAGGATAATTCCGCAATCGGCGGAGTGATCTTGTTCGGCACCGATGTTCGGCACCGATTATCTGGTAATGTGAGCGGTTTACAGATCCAATCTTAACATCCAGATCCGCTCGGGGACGCATCGGGGCCGCCCCGATAATATCAAACGTGTTTGATATCTAGGATTTCAAATCGGGATGATTACGTCACTGCTTTCCGCGCGGGACCACAATAGCCAATGAGAGAGACAATCTACAAGGACACGGAAGTGAATGAAGAAACAACAACAAACTGTTGTACTGGTGCATTGGACAGCTGAGATGGAGGAAAGGCTTGTCGATATGTGGCAAGAACACGACTGCCTATATAACGTGTCTTCCAAGCACGGGCGCCGGATTCATTTCAGAAGTGCGGGGGCCAAAAAGAGTGTATGTGTGACTGTGTATGTGTAGCGGTAGATAGACCGGAGACTCGCACTAAACTTCTGCGGAGTAACTATAGCTTGCTTGCACCACAGGCTGGCGGACGCCGTCATCTCCACATTTGGAGAACGTTACAAACTGTTTGACAGCAGCAAAGAATTAACCGCTCTCTATTTTTGTACCAATTTGCATTAAAGTACCTTTCTCTTTGGCCAAACGATCTAGCGGTCTCCTTTTTGTCTACAATTAGCTGTGCAGCTTTACCCGTCTCTATGTCCCGACAACAACCCTCCAGGCAGTCGGAGCCAGCGCTAGCCTGTTTTGGTTCAATGCCGGCGGTTTGACAGTCTCAGCGGGCACAGGGCTGCTGCTTTGGGGTTCTTCTGGCTGCCGCTGTGCTGGTTCTAGTGGAGGGCCAGGCTCCAACGGAGCTGTGGACGTCAGGGATGTAACATTATTAACGTTGAAGTTCAGTTTTGTTTGACTGTATTTTCCTTTCTGATGCACTGGTTCTTTTGACATGTTTGCAGAAGCATATTTGCAATATTGATAGTTAAGGTTAGTTCAGCTAGTTTAACGGCTCACTGTAAACAAGGTAACACACATCACAGCATTGAAACTATTTCATTGGTTGCAATGTACACTGTATGCATTTGATTCTGTCCTCTTTGATTGGATTAAAATGTAAATATTCTTCCCGTTTTATGTCTATGCTTTATTTTACCTAATGTGGGCGGGAATGAATGAAACGTCTTTTACCTTACATGTTGCAATATAAGGGCATTTGAGGGGAAACAGTGATTATTTCTCACTGCAAAGCATAAGTAAAGCAAGTTGCACCGGTTTCACCATGCCAGTCTACATTTTGTTTACATTTACTTCCCCATGAGATCACGTGAGGCGGTGCATTCAGGCTCCCTCTGGCACGATAATCTTAGTAATATCATCTAGTGTGTGATGCACCATTATTTTCAGATCTTGTAGTCTGTGCGTGTTTGAGATTAGAGAGAAGAACATCTGTGACGATTCTCCTCGTGCGTGATGCAACCCGATTTCAAAAACGGTTAGGATTTTAAAACCTGTGGTGTGAGCCCAGCCTTACTCCACACAGGTTTCCCTACACACAGCCCTAAGCCCCTTCGCCCATGCTGCACCTGGCCTACACTATCCCTATGTCTAAGTGCTGCACTGCCTCTTTTAAGTTCCACTTTCTCCCTGTTTTAACTGTGGGCGCTACGCTTCTAACCACTGGATCCTTTGACTGGGTCAGAGTCAGTGGCCCTGTTTATACCAGGCATTAACATGCGTCTTGGGTGATCCGATCTCAAGTCAACACCTCTAAGTACAGGTGTAAACGCACCCAAGACGCATTGAGGGCGCAGTGAGATCGGATCGCTCAGACCACATTCGGAGGTGGTCTGGACCGCATATGGCCATATTCTTTTAGCAGTGAGTACGCGAATGTGTCCTGGGCCACATTGAAGGACCGCCAGCCATACATATATAGAGAGGGGGTAATTAGGCACAGGTGTGCCTCGTTGACCAGCCGGGCAGCACCTGGCTCTCTCCAACCAACACTGGGTCCTCGTCCTCTCCTCACATATACATCCATATAGTACACACATAACAACAAACAGTAAGATGGAATTAAAGCCATGCATTCCCCCTTTGCTCTTGTTGCCTTCAATTGGCTGGCACACATTAATGGCTGGATCACGTCACCACAGGGGTGAAGGAAGAAAAGGATTTCTTGAATGATGGTCAACAACAGAGCATTGCCAAAATACCATAGTCAGTCAGTGTGTTTACATGCAGATGGCTGATGTTGTTGCCATTAGCCACGATAATCACCACCAAAACATTAACCATCAGTCTGTATGGTGCATTATTGACTGTTCTCATTGCCACCATTGATTTTATGCCTCTTTCTGCTGAATGCTCAATTCAGCACCACTCACATCTACTCTATGTTCTCTCTCTCCACTCTACATCGGTTTATAATGTGGCTGCCCTGACTAAGGATAGGGTCCGAGTGGAGAACCTTGTGTCGTGTGAGCATCTAAAAATGTTCACCTTGACCCATAGCTAACTGAAGCACCATTCCAATTATTTCAATGATAAACCTTTTTATTTTTTTTATTTATTTTATTTGAACATGTAAAGACTATAAATTAGGACAATTATAAGTCGGACTACTGTGGAGTGAAAAGAAAAGCCATATAACTTACATAATAATAATAATAACAATATCATAGATAATATAATAGTAATATAACCATAATTGCCATTGTTTTATAGCCTTATCCCATTCTTCAAAATGATCATAGATGCAATTAAGGATAAATAAAGAACATTTTCATAAATGAGCCCAGAGGCTATAATGTGGGAGGACTCTTCGTCACAATCATAATGAATTGTATGACCTTGGTACACAAACACACAAGCAAGCAGGCATCCAAACTAATACAAAACCTTCCCCCCATTAGCTATTGAAGTTTATTTTTAACTATAATATGGTGGAGTACAGTCACACTCCTCAGCTCAGCAGTCTTCTCACAGTTGGTTTTATGAAACACCTCTGTGATGGGAAGAAAAAAAATACAGCCCTTCATCTCAGAGATGCACTGGATGTATGGCACAAGTGGATATGTGTGATATGTGTGGGTTTCTTTGTGTGCATTTCATTTATTTATTGTGCTGCTGTTGTTTCTTTATTGACTGGTTACTGCTGTGTGCTTCTCCGTTCCAATATCCTGGTCAGCAACAATGCCAGACACAGAGCAAAATTATGGAGAATGAAGAAAGATACCTTTGAAAATGTTCAATTCCAATTTGTATGTCAAAAACTTCTCAGAATTAAAATGATTAGCAAATGTACAGTACAATGTAAGAAAAGGGTTGCTGGTTTAAACTAGATCAATTGTGATGTTGATCAAAGCTGGTGAGTGTTTGGACGGGTCACGCCATGTTTGAGGCAACAGCCTAAAAGTTGAGCTCCGTCTGTCTAACTAATAATTTCCTAACAAAACTATTAAAAACTCGGCAAAATTACACAAATTTAACATGGCATCGTCTTGACTACAATTCCTAATTACTATTTGACAAACTAAACACCTGTTCCAGATGTATATCTCTGCTGTTAGGATGAGCCTACATTACCGACTTCACTGGTATCGCGTGTTATATCTATTTCAGACAGATACAGGTTACAGTCAGCAAAACGGCTTCAAACAACTTCTCAAAAAGACATTGTATTCAAAACATCTGGGGAAAGCGTCTGTCGACAGTATCCCACACAGAAACATCTATCAGTGACCTGAAGTCAGTTCCCATGGTAACTTGAGGGCCTTAAATCAAGAGATTTTTTTCACATCCCTGCTGCCTGCTGGATATACAGCAAGTATCCACAAGTAGATTTATTCTGTGTCTGTGGATGAGGGAAGTGTAACTCAGATACACTCAGACTAGTCAGACATCACCATTAACTGCATTCCACACTTTCCCAAGCAGTATCTGCGAGTATCTTCCACACTCTCATTTGACTGTTGATATACGATATCCGCTTAATGCTTACTTCAGGAAATTGTCTGCCTACTTGTATTTTCAGAACTGGATGTTCAAGATTCAAGATTCAAGAAGTTTAATTGTCACATACACACACAAGGTGTGTAGTGAAATGCAAAGTGGCAATGCTTAGCAGAAATGTGCAAAATAACAGGTTCACACTATTTACAATAACCAGCACAATATTTACAATGTCAGTTTTTTTAAGAGCTCTATATAAAAAACAACACAATATTTACAATAAGAGCACTTATATATAAAAAAATATAGTAAAAAAAGGGAAAATTGTATGTATAATATAATATGAATTATAAATGATGTGTAGTCTTTACCTAAGTGTGTGTGTGTGCATAAGAGGGGCAGTGTGTGTGTCTTGGTGGGGGCCCTGGTGAGGTCAGAGTTCACAGTCCTGATGGCCTGAGGAAAGAAACTCCGTCTCAGTCTCTCTGTTTTGGCAGCATGACTACGGAGGCGCTTGCCTGACCGCAGCAGTTGAAACAGTCCGTTGTTGGGGTGGTGAGGATCCTTCATGATCCTGCAGGCTCTGGTTCTGCACCTCCTGGTGTACAAGTCCTGCAGGGTGGGGAGTGTAGTTCCAATAGTGCGCTCAGCCGAACGCACTACTCTCTGCAGAGCTTTCCTGTCCTGAGCGGAGCTGCTGCCAAACCAGGCAGTGATGCTTCCTGTCAGGATGCTCTCCACAGCTCCAGAGTACTCCAGAGTACTCAAGTGTTCCTGTGTGTACCCTAGTGTTTTATGACCTTGGTGCAGGAAATCCAAGATAAGACTTGAGGAAATACATTCAGAACTGATTTGGAGTCCATAAAAAATACCTAAGTTCATTCACTTAAGACATTGTTGCCTCAAGGCCCAATAATTACAAGCTTTGAAAACCCAACAAACTGTGTGTGTGTGTGTGTGTGTGTGAGTGTGAGTGGCAGTGTCCTGCTTTAGCCGCCATTCACAAGACCTCTCAATAGCTCAACTCATTTCCTCCCATTCAGCAGGGGAGTGAAGGTCAGCAAATGAGAACAATGATGAGGGGAGTGAAAAGAGAGTAGAGAAACTAAGGCAAATTGGAATTCAGACACACACACACACTTTATTTATTGCTGTTGACTTTTGCTGGTGACCATGCTGGGGGCCAACAAATGAATCATGACTCCCAAAACACTGAAGAACACATTGAAATGTCCTGGTTGATTGATTGCTTCTGGGTCATTCCATCACTGTGTGTGTGTGTGTGTGTGTGTGTGTGTGTGTGTGTGTGTGTGTGTGTGTGTGTGTGTGTGTGTGCCTCAAGGCCCCTTCTCCCCAATTCTCTTTTTCCATCTGTTGTTGATGCTCTCTCTTCCTTTTCACCTGAATGCCTACCTAATGTGTCTCCGCTATCTACTGCTCTCTCATGCTGGGCACTCTTCAACTGACTTCCACCTCCACTGCTTCTCACTCAAGCACAAACACACAATGACATGTACATGCCCTCTGGCATACACATGCGGGAACACTTGCGCGCACACTCTACATTAATTATAACACGTGCACATGCATGTATACACACACAAACCAACACTTACTGTCGGCACCAAAGTGATATAGATATGAATTCATCGTCTCTGAAGAGCAGGATGATAATTACATTCTGTCATTTATTAGGCTTCACCAAACCATTTTCATTTGCCACTTGGCACGAGCTCCGGCTGGGTTCAGTGCTTCAGAGTGCTCCCTAATCTTTCATGAATCTCTTCGCCTCTCCTTTCATTTCAACACTAATTTATACAACAAGCAATAACATCAGGCCAGGTTAACCATAGTGATGCTGCCAGAAATAGATCTTGGATGACGATACTTGTACCCTGGCCAGATGTAAAACACTGGGCTCAGGTGGAGGACTGACAGGGACATGATAGTTCAATATTTCAGTTCAATATGATACTAAAAGGTTTTTTAAAAAAACAGAGGGAAAGAGATGCAATGCTCTGTGTTATTTGGGATAGGATAGAAAATAGAGAAAATTGGAGGGGGCTAAAAAAAAATAGGTGGAGGAAGCTTCATACTACCTCAAGTGCAAAGAGTGTAATTCCCATGCTCAGAGACAGAAAGAGTGTGGGAGAGGAAGAAAAAGAGAGCACAACAAAGGTGAAGGAGCAGAACAAGAAGTAATGGTAATGAGGAAGAGGGAGTGAGAAAGAGGTGGGTGTCTAAGGGAGAACATCAAATGAAAATTGGACCTCGACTAGAGGGTTTAGGAAATCCACCCTCCTGCTGAGTTATCCCAGTTGTCAGGTCTCTTTCTTAAAGGACAGATTACATAACATAAATAATCCATGTGGGGAAATTAGGCTGTTGCAGCCACAATAAAATAGAATGTAAATAATATAGTATTATTCTTATTGCAAATGAGACTTATATAAACATACACAAGTGACAATGTAATAATAGAAAATGTGAAGTAGACATGTATGAAAGGAAGTATGAAACGGTTAAAACAGAGTGCAAAAAAGTAGAAACAAGAACATTTGAAAATGTACAATATGAGAATATACCAAAAAAAATGAACAGAAAAAGAAATAAATGAAAAATTATATAAAAATATATATAATAAAAAAATATATGGTGTGTAGTGTAGACAACCAAAAAAAACCTTATCAAATATGTGCAAATTACAAATGATACAGATTTGTATATGTGCATTACTAGCTGTCTATCAAAAACACCATATGTACAGAAAAGTGGCGTCTAACGTCCATGTGCATTGTTAGGTGGAGGCAGCATATGTATAAACAAAGTGTCCAGAGATGCGTACCGATTCAGTAGTATAGTGTATGCAGGAGACATCAACCCCCACCCCTGGTTAACACAGAATACACATTAACGTCTGAAGGCTTTCACACATTCCTTTCCATGGCCTCTCTGTCCTGCCAAGGCCTCCACTGTGCCCTCCAAGACCCTAAGGCCTCCTTACTCTAGCTAGGAGTGAGCTTCTCCCATGAAACCCATCCCATGACACTCCCTAGGTTTGACCAGCCAGCTTGGGTGCATAAAGAATTTCCCCCCGGGGATCAATAAAGTATCTATCTATCTATCATAAAGAGATGGAACTGTGACACGGGCTGGGGGAGATTTACAGACCCTTTGCATCCCATCATCCTGATGATTATGGGACTGTCAGCCAAAGGCAGAAAATTGTATTTTACCTTTCTTCACTATCACAACTCTCCTGAACATATCCCACACATCTTATTCAGTTCCAATGGGATTCCATATAGTGCACAGTCCTACTGGGTGTGACTGGGTTATGAGTTATAGTAAATGTAGCACTGTCATCTACTGTTAAGTGGGATTCTCCTCCAGCGGTGTTGGTGCTTGTTGCTCTGCATTTCGTGAAAGGAAACACTTTCATATGTTTTTGTCTTCAGGTAAGAACCAATCCTATGGATTTAGACCCCCCTACTGGCCGTATACCCTTACTACAAAAACATAATTATCACAGACAAATAGATTTGGCTAGATCTATTTGGCTCTGACGAAGTAATGACCTAATTATTAACTCAAAGAGACAGTTGCATTTCATGGTATTTTCGAGTGTGGGGTGGCAATGTCACACTTTCTCTAATAGAAGCTGATAGTGTATACAGATAGCAAGTGCACTAATACAATTTTCCATTAATCCAATAAATTGTGTGGTCATGCCTGTTTACAAAATGCCAAATGCTCAGAATGACTTTATCATTTCCAAAGTGGCAGGGCCTGCAGTGAGGAATCTACCAGTCAGGTTTATCTGTATAGCCATTAGCCGTATCACCGTTAGTCTCAAAAGCTCCACAAAGGCCTACAATATGAAACAAGAAATGAAAACAGTTCATGAAAATGGAAACAAAATGAAATTGATACCTCCCAACCCATAGACCCTCATTGAACAAGACACAAGACTTGGACACAGTGTGATTTCTTCCTCTCAATTAGCACTGTCCTCTCCTCACCAATATGGCCTAATGACTTCCTGTGTGGTGGGTCAATGACATGTTTGTGTATATACCTAGGGGCTGAATACTAGGCTTAGTCTGTAGGTTATACAGGATATTGCACCCAGCATCACCACGTTAACCGTTTTAGCTATTCCAATGACAGTGGAGACTGGTCTGGCTCCCATAGTCCCAGCCACACACTAGCCTTCTACTCTGCACAACCTATGAACTAATTGGCCCATGCTGTCAAGCCACTTATGCATGCTTTGGAGAAAGGAAACTCTACTGCTATGTCTCTACTCTACAGTATGGCGTTAAATAAATAGGCAAAAATATGACAAAAATGATCGTGTAGAATTAGTTTTAGAGGTCCATGAACATCACAAGAGCGCAGATATCATATTGTAACGTACTTTCACTGTTTTTGCATTTCAATGTATCTCAGGGAGAATTCGCTTTGCTTCAATTTTCTCTGCGGCAGCATTGAGTATATGTTTATACATGGTCAGCTAAATGAGGTCATTTCAAATCCAATCCAAGAGTATGGATAAAAATAATCAAGCAATACATCGCTCTTTGCTTTCCACCCAATCTACTCGTGTTCAGATTGGCTCCCGCCTCCTGCGACCCTGAGGACGAAGCGGATAGAGAAAATGATTGAAAAAACAATATACATATTGCTGTTCAAATACTATGAACAGGCTATATACTTTCACGTTACCCTCTGCTGCCCATTTCAGCTTGAAGCGCCATCAAATATCCTGTTGACAGGATATTTTCTTTCTTCAAAGTCAGTAACTTTGACAACTTGTACCAAGTTCCCAGATAAGTAGTGTTTTGTGGGTTTGATGATTACATTTCCTGTATATGCACACAATATTCATGTATATGGTCATTAAACACCCAGTGCATGAAACACTACATGAAACTGCAGAAAGCTGGAAGCACGTCGCTCTTGCTACTGCAGCTGACAGCAAATAACAGATGTAAACATATTTGTTACACTGGAGTTTTACAAACTGTCATACGTTAGAGAGAATTTCTCCTTTTCCACTGAACTGTGTGTATTTGAACATTGTATATGAACAATTTAGTTCAATATGATACTAAAAGGTTTTTAAAATAAACACTTGACAAATCTTGATGAATCCCGTCTTGTCTCAACATAGCATTTAAAGCAACATGGGGTATGTTCAGCCAAGATCATTTCATTTATTGATAATATCAGATTTCTTTATAATTCTGTAATGCTCATAGAGCTTGTATAAAAGCCTTTACCCAAGAAACAACACACAAACATTAGATCAATAAATAGAAAAGAAGATAAATACATAGACCTTCCAAACCACCCGCACATTCATTGGTGCCAATCGTCATTACAGATTTACACTGAAAACAGCAATCATTTATTTCAAGTTCTACTGTATACACAATGTAGGGGAAGGAAACTGTTCGGGGAATGAAAATGAGAATTTTTGAGGAGCCTAAACTGAACCATTCATGGAAAAGAAAAGGGATTTATAATGTTCTGAAGCATAATTTCAGTTATTTTATGTTCTGAAAATGATTGGTTTAAGACGAGAAAGGCATTAGAACAGCAGTCCCAATAAACATTTCAAAGTTCCTATCCATCTCCTGCCTTTCTCTGCCTGTCTGTGTTGTCTAGTTACCACAGGACCAGTGGTAGCTCATGTTATGTTACGAACATGTTTCTCTGTTTTGTTATTAACAGTTCAGGACATTAATATATATGGTTCAGTCAAACTGAAAAAGAAGAGTTTGCTTGGAACCAGCCAGTGGCAAAATCATTTCTGTTCCTTCCCCTGCCATAATGTAATACTTCAAGCAGACCTTAAAAAAAACAATTACAACAATTTGTATAAGCACAATCAAAAAGTGAACATAAAAAGTGAGAAGGTGCTCTAGTATTGCTTTATAATTTCCCTTTCTCAACTTCCCTACAAATCTAAACCTTTAAATGTAACTTCTCAGGATTACATCCCCTGCAGTTAGCTACAGTACACATATATTTCAGTGAGAAAATCTATCCCCTCTCTCGTTTTATCATGTAACTTTTCTGCAGAACAGTGCACCAGATCACACACATCATAGTAGTAGTATTTTATGGCATTTGTCAGAGCCACGTTATTTTTCACTGAAAGATTTGCCCCTTCACCCAGTGTTCAATTTAAGTTTTGCTGACAGCGCCCTACGTTTTGACACATTCCCACTCTGTATTCTGAGTGGGTTTTAGTTCGGCTCAGGTAAAATGGTGCTCTCTTATGCAAGTTGGGGTGAAAATGTGAGTGATAAAATCCACTGTGGGCACTGATCGAGACCCATCAGTCACAAAGCTTGGGAGTCAGGTGAACACACGAGATGTATGTGAGTCACTGCAGACATTACTTGTCTTCTCACACACTCACACACACACACACACACAGATATCCCCTCAGCCCAGGACACACAATGTCCATTCATTCTTTTCAAAGTTACTGAAAGTGTGTGTTCAGTTTAAAGAAGCTCTGCTTCATCGTCATCGTCCTCGGAGCCTGACGGTCCCTGTCGAACTTCGTCGTACCACTTATTGGTCAGGGTCTTCATCTGGATACGGCCGTGTAACAGGTCCTATGACACACACACACACACACACACAAACAGACCTGCACATCAGCACACATGCATGATCATAAGCACATGAACATATACGCTCAAGACACCCATCCATGTATCACTCACTCACAGACAGACAATATGACTGGAAAACAATTAAATATTTATAAAAGGATCGGGAACAAAATCATGCTGCCCCCTGGGTGATACGCAACATAGTGATATGATACAGCACAGCCAGGCACTTAGAGTACACACAATGATTCTCTCGATCTCCCTCCCCTTACCTCCTGGGTGAGTCTGCGAGTGAAGAAGGGGTTGAGGTACTTAGCATCAAGCCACATGAAACCCTTCAGGTCCCGTCTCTGGTAGATCTGAGCCTCGTACTCCTCCTCGGTCAGTTCTGATAGGTGCTCCGACTCAATAGCATTACCCTGGAGAGAACAGGAGAAAGACGGAAAAAGAGAGAGAGAGACAAACAGACAGAAAGAAAGAGAGAGGTGATGCAGAGACACATAAGATGCAAGGAGAGTGAGGAACAAATGAGGAAGAGGTGAAAGAGATGGAGGAGAGAGCGGGGGTTTAGGGCAAAGTCAAAATGACAGGCCAGTGGTGAGGGCGGTGGAGGTGAAATCACAGAGCAGAAACGAGGGAGGGAGAGAGCAGGGGGGAGGAAGGATGGGACAGCAAAGAGAACAAGAGGGAAGAACGGGAGAAAAGGGGGGCTTGTTAAATGTTGTTGGTATGTTGGGGTGCAACAGTATGTTTTGATGACATACATATAAAACATGCAACCACAGAAAAACAACATACACTGATCTGAAAGACAGAATGTACTTCAACAGACTGGACCATTGTGTTTATGCCGGTTATTAGTGTGCATGTGTGCCTGTACTTCTGAGTGTGTGTCTTTGATGTGAGACCGACTGCGTGTGCACAACTGCATCTGTTCCACGTGAAATCAAAGTGCTTCATCCATTACCATTTTCTCTGTCTTGCTGAGATTGATGTATTTCTTGTTCTTGCGCCTGGACTGACTTTCCTCAATGTCCATGAGGCGGATCAGCGGCATGGTCCCGCCCCCCATGAGCAGGATGGTAAAGAGGACGATGATGATAGTGGTGGTGCCGATAAGCTGCCGCTTCTCAATGGGCTCCAGGCCCAGATGGAGGCTCAGGGCGTAGGGGATAGCACCTCGCAAACCTACCAGACAAAATGGAAATGTTAGAAAGAGGAAAGGGGAAGGATTGTGGGAGGAAAAGGATACACCCTTACCCTGAGACAAAGTCAATTCAATTCAACTTTATTGTCATTACACTACGCCAGATCACAACGAAAAGTAGGTTGTGGCCTTGTCAAAACAACAGTGCAAACCTGGGGGGGCATGCATACTATAAATGAAAGCAATACAATATAAACAAGATATAGTGCAGTAGGAGGATAAATTTAGGCAAAATTTAAATGCAATACAGATATGTACAGCTATATATAAGTGTGCACAAGAATGTGCAAGGTCCTGACAAGAGGAACAATGTAAACAGAGGACAGATGAGGTAGTAATATGATGATTTAAATGAGTCAAAAGCTTCATTGCGTCATCTCACCACTGAACCACATGATGAACATCATCTTTGGTGTGATCTTGTGGTCTCTGAAGAAGTTCAGCAGGAAGGACAGAGGGAAGATGTTCACCGCTCGACCGAGAAGAACCAGGACCTACAGAGAGAACCGCAGCTCTGTCACACTGACTATCATTGGCAGGATCAAAGACACCAGGAATTAGGCTCAGTGGACTAAAACATTCAGTCAAGTTGAAAAAGGCAACAGCACTTACTATGCACCAGACGACAAAGGATATTTCAAAGTTATGAGGGAAGCTGAAGATGGAGAGACCAAGGAAGGCAAACACACATGTCTCTGGAGAGAAAAAGAGATAAAAAGTGGCGTTGAGAAGAAAAGAGTGTAAAGGGGATAAAAAAAAAGAAGAGAGGAGGGCGTGAAAGGAGATTTACTGACCGCACATGAAGGCCACTGTGCGTAGTGTCTGCTGCATGAGGATCTGCGTGACAGGAGACAAGTTGTGATGGGTGTAGTGAGACATCACAATTCCCGAGAACAGGATGGACATGATACCTGTAGGGAGAGAGAACGGTTAACGATTAAACGGTTAAACAAGTTAAAAGATGCACAAGAATTCCTGTTAACCACGTGTCTGTGTTTGTGCGGGTGTGCGTGTTTGATTGTGGACCCACCAGACAGTTTGATGCCCTCTGCCAGGCCGTAGGGTAGGTAAGCAAAGATGATCATCATGCCAAATTCAAGGGAAGGAGTGTTCCTGAGATCGAAGTGTTTTAGAAACTGGTTACAGAGTTAAGGGGTTAAAACAAAAGAAGAGATCAGAAGTTCACACACACACACACACACACACACACACACACACACACACAAGGATATAAGCGCACACATACACACACAGAGTCTGGATACAAGGGCGGAGATGAGTCCAGTGAGCGTTCCCAGGGCAGCAGAACCAAAGAACATCTGAAGGAAGTAACCCAGTGCCTGCACAAACGTCTCCCAGCCTGTAACCGTGGAGGAAAAAAAACCCTCCGCTGTGCTGCAAGACAAATAATAGGAGAGACAGAGACAAGAGGGAAGTGAGACATAAAACTGGTGTCGATGTGAAGTACAGTTGTGTCACCCTCGTGTATTTTGTGTTGTAGTACATCTATCTGACACAAGAGGGCAGCGGGCACTCCGTCACTACAAACTCACAGGTATGATTGTTCTCAAGTGGCTGTTTTGTATGTAGTTTCCGTGTGTGTGTGTGTGTGTGTGTGTGTGTGTGTGTGTGTGTTTAATTTGCTCCATTAAAATCCTGTTTGCTAAACTGAGGTTAGCTTTACCACATCACCTTTTAAATGACTTGGTGTAAGGGACTTTTTCCGGTGCCACTGAGTCACTTACAGATAAAAGGGTATACAGATACAGGACAAATTTGGATATCAAATTTTATCCTAAGAGTAAAGAGTCTTCTTACTCTATTCGCTTTCCCTATTAGGTCACAACTACCAGGCAGACAACACAGTGTAATCATTAACCAGCTTGTTAGCCAGGATAGGTGTAATCAAGCAAACTGCCAGGGCTGTTCAGGCCATCTATTATTCATGGCTTCATTTACTGGAATGCAGACACTTGAGATCACTTTGCAAATGATGCTGGGTGTGAGGAGAGATAGAGGCGGGAATGAAGTGAGTACAGAGACGGGAGATAGGGTGACAGAGATACATACAAACAAGGAACTCCTGCCAGCAGTCTGTTTCCGTCAAACTTGTCTGTCAAGGTTCTGTGTGTGTTCTCCTGGGAAATGTTTGAGCACGATACTCTTAGAAACTAGCTGGCATTGTCCAGCATGTTTAGGACGAGTTTCATTCACGGGCTTCTAGTACCAGTCACACCTCTTATGTAAAGATCGCTGATACCTGGACATCACTGGGCTCCTACACCTTTTTGCTCGTCAAATTCCAAGACCTTTCAAAGACTATACCATGACATGTGTTGAATAGCTGATCTAAATGTCCCAGGTGTTATTTCTGGCTACAACTATCACCTATAGCACCGATACTATCAGGAAATCTTTTGAGGACATTTGTATTCTGTGACTTTTCCAGGTTTCCAGGAATCCTGTGAGTCCTGCCAATTCATCAGATCACATGAGATCACAAGTCTCAACTAGTCAGAGATCAGTTAGCAGACTCTCATCGTATTACACACAGCGTCTGTGTTTGATACTGTTTGGACCGCTGGTAGCGTCACAAACACCTGCTGATCTCTCCAATCGTCATTTCTTCCCTCTCCCTCTGGTATGTTTTGTTGGTTGGAGGAGTGGCAGGCAGAAAGCATGCCTGCCTCTCCAGGGCAGTAAAATAGGTCACTGGTTCTATTCATCTTGCCTCTTCTCACTGTTGCATCAGCAAAAAGCAGACAGGGTTCAAGGGTTGGGAGATGCCTGACTAAATCCCAGGGAACCATGGGAGTTCAGCTGACATTTACAATGGTGACCAACCTATGTGTCACTGTGTGTGTGTGTGTTTGTTTGCATGTTAGTTTTGTGTAACATTTGCATGTTTTGCATTTGTGTGGACTAAGATAAACTTAATCGATCCCTGAGGGGAAATTAAGGCATTACTGCAGCAAAGAAGATACAGCACCAAAACATACTTAAAAATACTTGAAGATACATCTTTATCATCAGAATTGCTATGGAGTATGGGAGTTACAGATAAGTATACTAAATTGACTTCTGAATAGGACTGGGCAGTATGGCCTAAAATTTATATTGCGGTATATTTCGAATTTTGGACCGTAACAATATATATCACGGTATATAATTATTTTCATAATTTCAATAGAACATGCTTTGAAAAAAGAGTACAATACTCTGGCATAGTAAGTATTGCCTGGAGTTAGGTTATTATTAATTAACTATTAGTTCGCTTATGTGTTATTCCTTTAGTATAATAGGACAAATTTCACATTGAACTGAAGTTGAACATTTTAAGAGCATTTTTATTGGCGTCTGTGGTCATACAAACTTGTCGTTCTTCTTTTAATCCCCACGACTCCAGCACCTCCCTCCCGCCTTCGAACGAGTTCTTCATCTGCCTCTGTTGTAAATTGTTTTGGTTTAAAGTAACTAAATAATGTGGTTTATGTTGCTTAGTTTTAATTAGTTTATAGAAGAAATGTTAAAACATACTATTTACATTATTTACAGTAAATATGTGAGAAATATGTTTTAACCTGCTAATTGTAATGATTCAGTATTACTATGGACAGTGTCGATAGGAAGTGCTTTTATTTTGAAGTGCAAGGAAGTAACCTGTTCAGTGTTTTGTTATGAATACGAGACGTCGGATGCAAAGGTCCGTTTTGTTTACTTTGTTCTTTGTAAAACTGCAGCATACTGGCAAGTAAATATTCAGTTTGAATGACACCCTGTTTTTGTTATTATTAGAAGCTTCCACTTCACTACAGCCTCGCTAGCAGTGCGAGCAGCTACTTGTCTCCATTTCTTCCCTCATTGTTGTTTGCAGGCATACCTAAAACACGTGCGTTTGTTGGCACGTAAAGGGGAAGAGTATATCCACCTATTTTTACTGGCCTAGGAATGCTGTCCATCAGGCAATGCTAAGTAATGACGCTCGCGCACTCTATGTATTAGTCAAAATCCATTGTCTACCGGTACAAACGGTATAGACAAATCTATACGGTGGCGCATATTTCTACCGGTGTACTGTTTATACTGCCCACTCCTACTTCTGAATACTGCGATTGTCTAAAATGTGTGACACTCATTGTGTTGTCGTTTGTGGAATACCCTGTCTATCTTGTAGAACAGGGCTAGTACATGTTTGGTGCCTGGATCACACTCCACATGCCTCTCAACCTCTCCATCGCCTCAGAGGGACATCACAGTCGGTGTGTGTGTCTGTCTGCGTCTTTGAGTGTGTGTGTGCGTGAGCATTTGATTGCCATAAGGACATCCATGGTGGGCTCTTTGTGCATTTGTTTCTTAAAGTTGCTTGAGGTGACACCCTGTGCAAACAGCATACATGGGCAAATGTAAATATGTCCTGTACCGGCAAGAATGAAAATGACATGAGGGAGAGGATAGAGACTCCTACTTGGTGAGTACAATGGAGACAGCGTCATTGAGGATGCTCTCTCCAAACACCAGCATGTTGAGGACCGGGTCCACGTTGAGGGCATTGAAGATGGCGATGGTAGCTACGGGGTCCACAGCCGAGATCAGAGAACCGAAGGCAAAGCTGCAACAGGAAAGAATGAGGTTTAGCAGAAGTTAACAGATAATAAGAGATAGCAAAGAGGCTATTGCAAGCAGAAAGGCATTCATGTAGACAACAGAATAGAGACAAAGGCATATGGACAGCAGATAAATGGACACATCATCAATACAACCAAAACCCTATTACCATTTGTTCATGTGCAAACCAGATCAAAGGGAGGCAGACAGGAAGTGAATCACAAATAAGCACATTGAGCAATAAGCAATAAGCGCACACATACGGGCGCACACACGCACACACAAAACTCCATTTGAACCCTGTAAGGACACACACTCACACATACTGACACAGGCGCACACATGCACATGAACAACCCGGAGCTTCTCCTCTTAAATAAGCAAATGGGTGTGGAGTAGGAAACAGCTTATGTTTTGGCTATCTCTTGCTAGCAGGACTATCCTACAAGAACAAATAACTTTGAAGTTACAAAGAGCTTGGCTCTTTCGAGCAGTACAGTAGATTGGAGGCTGTAGGTGCTAGAAAGGCCAGCAGGAGGCACTCTAATCTGAAACAGCACCACTCATTTTCCTGTGAAGTAATTTTGGACAGAAAGTGTTTTTTCTGTGAACACTGGAAACAATACGTCAGAATACAACACAGCAGTGAAAGCTGAGACAATACAGTTCTGGAGAAATCCCCAATAATGTTGAATACTCACCTATCAGTCATGGACATCTTATAGATCACATCAGCCTGAGAAAAAAAACACACTCACAGTTATTAGTTAGTTATTATTAGTTAGTCTATATAGCAGGCAAGGGCAGGAACAATGCAGCAATTAACTGCAGCTATCTGCAACTATATATATATATTTATAACTGATATAACTAATAATATATATAACTTTGTATATGTTTCTGTTTTGCAACAATTACAGTATCTGAATCTTGAAATGCTCTCTGCATTGACAGCTCAAATATGCTGTTCCATAGTCAAGGAGGGACACTTACACTGAGATACATCTAAAAGGAAATACCATTTTCTCTAAATCCCGTCACCCCAGCTATGCCAGAATTGTTTTACAGCTATTACTAGAATCCTCACCTGTCCAAGGAAATAGATGCCTCCTCCTACAATGAAGGCCGAGATGGCTGTGCCAATCACAGCAAAGAGGGTGATGGAGCCAATGTTCTGGAAGAAGTTACCCTGAACACACATATAGGTATACATATAGGTATAAGGACTATGGATAAGAAACTATGTGTTACATAACATGCAGCCAGACTTGAAAAGTAAAAAAGTAGGACATAATAGAAAATAATAGAAAATAGTGCTAGTTTCAATGTGAGCGAGAGGAATGGTCACAAGGATGAATGTTGTTAAATGGTTTCAGAAGACACTGAATATGCTGTCAAGATCATTTAAAAGTAATATAGGCTACCACACACAAAGGCACAAAATAAGAATTATTTTTTATTCATTATAAATGTAATTAGTAATTATAAATACAGGGAGAACTTGGCTGACAGCACAGAGCAAAGCTGCCCACACCCACCTTATGCAAAGAGTATCCAGACTCAAAGATGATGGGCGGCAGGAGCAAAAGGAAGAACATGTTGGGTCGGAACATCTCCTCTTCCTTTTGGAGAAAGGCAGAAACAAAGTTAGGCCTAATCCCCATTTCAACGGTACAAATGGAGTGGGGTTTAGCCTAAAGGTCACAGGCTTGTGAAAGGATAGGTTGCCAGTTTGAATCCCTCGACTGTCTGGGACACGCATGAGCAATGCACTCCCTTCCTTCAACAACGGCTGCCAGTGACCTTGAGCAAAACAGTTAACCGCCAACTGCTATAGCAGGGGCTGGTCACTGGCCAACGGCAGAAGACTGTGGAAGTGCAGGGCAATTGCCAGGTGTAAATGTTTGTAGCTGCACGAGTGTGAAAGCTGGAAGTTGTGCAAATGAGCAGTTCTCAGAAAGCCTTTCCGGGTTAAATAAGATAAATAAAGCCTAACAAAAGTTAATAGTGGGGGAAGTAGCCCATAACGTACAAGGCACAGGCAACATATTTCCATGTAACAAATGACAGAAGCCTTTTTCATTGGACAGGGTTGTCATACATTCTGTAATGTTTTGTTGAATGAGCCCAAGGGTTAGAGCGGCCTACATACGGCCTTTCATCTAAATGCTAATCTAACGCTAATTATAGTATATATAAGCAAATTATGTAGGTTTCTCCCTGAATGATAGAATGTGGTTATTACGCAATCCTCTGCTGTTATTCTCCATTTGAATGATCTCGTCAGTCAGGTGTCTGTTCCTCAGGTGACTTAACACTGTCATGAACAAAGGGAAAGGGAGAAGAGGGAGAAGATGCCTGAACTATGTTGGCAACAGCCCTTCATCTGCCAAAATAGATTAGGATGTTGACACACACCAGAAGCAGTAGAGATGCAAGCCCGTCCAGCCTTCCAACCAACTCATGCATGCACTCTAACACATATACTCTCTCACACACACACACACACACACACACACACACACACACACACACACACACACACACACACACACACACACACACACACACACACACACACACACACACACACACACACACACACACACACACACACACACACACACACACACACACACACACACACACACACACACCTTAGCTCTCTGATCTTTTCTGCAATATAATGAAATCATTGCTGCTTCTCATGTGCCACTGCATTACGCTCTGGCTGTGTCTGTGCATGATGCACCATGTGCTTGTCTTGTGTTTTACCTTGTACGTATGTGTGTGTACTGTGTATACTCTATGTTAGTCAGTTAGAAGAACATACTGTATGTGTTACGCTTCTTTGCTTGTAAATCACAGTGAGTAAGTATACACTCATATGTGTGCATGTGTGTTCATGCGCGTGTGAGAGTGTGTGTGTGTTTGTGTGTCTGACAGACTCACATGGGTAAGGTCTCTATTTCTGGGTTGTGGGTGCCACTAATGTCATGTCAGTTCTTTGTCAGTGAAATGGAATAGGGCAGATCCATGTGTGATGTTGCATTATTCACTCTGTCCAGTCAACAATCTCTTTCACTGTGTAGTGGGAGCTATTTCTGGCAGCTGGATGAACCCTGACCCCCAACCCCACCACCCACACAACTGGATGAGGGTGAAGACAATCACATCTACATTTAACCTCACAGTTTAGGCTTTCCAAGTAGTTAGGTTATGATGAAGTAAGTAAGTTCCAAGTTCTTTAATTGCAAGTCACAATCAGCCCTATCTTTTTTGAATTTTTGTTCAAACGGAACTGTTCACTTCCCTAGGGACTAGGGAACTATAACTAGAGAAGTGAACAGTTCCGTTTTAACAAAAGTTCCAAGTAAGAACAAGTCTTGCTTACTTGGAACTTACCTACTTGAAACTATGACTAGGGAAATGAACAGTTCTGTTTGAACAAAAGTTCCAAGTAAGAACAAGTCTTGCTTACTTGGAACTTACCTACTTGAAACTATGACTAGGGAAATGAACAGTTCTGTTTGAACAAAAGTTCCAAGTAAGAACAAGTCTTGCTTACTTGGAACTTACCTACTTGAAACTATGACTAGGGAAATGAACAGTTCTGTTTGAACAAAAGTTCCAAGTAAGAACAAGTCTTACTTACTTGGAACTTACCTACTTGAAACTATGACTAGGGAAGTGAACAGTTCTGTTTGAACAAAAGTTCCAAGTAAGAACAAGTCTTACTTACTTGAAACTTACCTACTTGAAACTATGACTAGGGAAGTGAACAGTTCTGTTTGAACAAAAGTTCCAAGTAAGAACAAGTCTTACTTACTTGAAACTTACCTACTTGAAACTATGACTAGGGAAGTGAACAGTTCTGTTTGAACAAAAGTTCCAAGTAAGAACAAGTCTTACTTACTTGGAACTTACCTACTTGAAACTATGACTAGGGAAGTGAACAGTTCTGTTTGAACAAAAGTTCCAAGTAAGAACAAGTCTTGCTTACTTGAAACTTACCTACTTGAAACTATGACTAGGGAAGTGAACAGTTCTGTTTGAACAAAAGTTCCAAGTAAGAACAAGTCTTGCTTACTTGGAACTTACCTACTTGAAACTATGACTAGGGAAGTGAACAGTTCTGTTTGAACAAAAGTTCCAAGTAAGAACAAGTCTTGCTTACTTGGAACTTACCTACTTGAAACTATGACTAGGGAAGTGAACAGTTCTGTTTGAACAAAAGTTCCAAGTAAGAACAAGTCTTGCTTACTTGGAACTTACCTACTTGAAACTATGACTAGGGAAGTGAACAGTTCTGTTTGAACAAAAGTTCCAAGTAAGAACAAGTCTTGCTTACTTGGAACTTACCTACTTGAAACTATGACTAGGGAAGTGAACAGTTCTGTTTGAACAAAAGTTCCAAGTAAGAACAAGTCTTACTTACTTAGAACTTACCTACTTGAAACTATGACTAGGGAAGTGAACAGTTCTGTTTGAACAAAAGTTCCAAGTAAGAACAAGTCTTACTTACTTGAAACTTACCTACTTGAAACTATGACTAGGGAAGTGAACAGTTCTGTTTGAACAAAAGTTCCAAGTAAGAACAAGTCTTACTTACTTGAAACTTACCTACTTGAAACTATGACTAGGGAAGTGAACAGTTCTGTTTGAACAAAAATTCAAAAAGGATAGGGCTGATTATGACTTGCAACTAAAGATGACATGCTGTTTTCATAAGATCCTAAGATAAGCTCCTACAGTCTATTTCCCATCCAACCAGTCATTGAGGGCTAAGACCCAAAATAGCGTGTCCAGGCCAGACAGCTCAGTCGGTAGAGCATGAGACTCTCAGTCTCCAGGGTCGTCGGTTCGATCCCCACATAGTGTTAACTATCACCTTTGGATAAAAGCGTCTGCTAAATGACTGTAATGCAAAAGAGTCGAGACATTACCACAGCACTGCTTAATTCAAGGCAAATAGCCTAGTTTAACTCTCGACAAACTGCCATGTGTTGCATATTGGTGCGAAAGGCTACTTGCTAACTTGTTTTTATGATGTAATCTAATATTTCCAACCCAACCAGTCATTCAGGGCTAAGAACCAGAAGAGTGTGAAGTCATGAGCAAATGAGTTGAGACATTACTACAGCACACCGTTTCACTCTAGACTAGACAGTAAACTGGGCTTCATCCCTCAAGGTGGTAATTTAGGCTTTCAGGTTTGTCAACACCAATTTACACCCTTCTGGCTGCAAGCTGGATTTCAATCTAGGTCAAACATGGGTGGGGACTATAGGCTAGTATGAACCTTGACAAACTGCCATATGATGTATAGTAGTGTAAAGGTTACATTCAACCTTATTATGCATTCAAACTTCAGGAAACGCTGCCCTACAAGGAACACTTCCAGGTTATCACCTTTTCTTGACATTTAGCTCTGGTGGAGCTCTACCCAGCAGGGAAGGTAAAAGGTCAGCAGTGAATATTCACATCTAGGGCAGAGGAAGGCAGGCCATGCATGCACCACACTATCTACAGCTGTACTCCTGCATGCATGCATGCACGCACATGTAAGAATATGTGCTGAAGTAAACGAATAAGCACCCATAGCCTTACATGTATACACACTTATACACATAGATTCATATTGTATTTATATTATATTTATATCATAATAATAATTAATATTATACTGATTTAAGTTAGCTAACACAATGTGCCATTGGAACACAGGAGTGATGGTTGCTGAAAATGGGCCTCTGTACGCCTATGTAGATATCCCATTAAAAATCAAAATCGTTTCCAGCTATAGTAGTCATTTACCACATTAACAATGTCTAGACTGTATTTCTGATCAATTTAATGTTATTTTAATTGAAAAAAATTGTGCTTTTCTTTCAAAAACGCCTTTCTTTCACAAACGCCTGACCCGGGAATAACCTGGGTCGTTCCCCCGGTGTGAAAAGGGTATCACTGTGGAGCTGGAAAGTCACATAGAAACCATGAAGAAACTTCTGGAGTGAGAAGGGGTAAGGAAATGTCATAAAGAATGACATTGATAGACAGCAGAGAAACAGAAGTAAGAGAAGGAAAGATGAAATGGATTAAAAAAAAACAGCAAAGGATGGGTGTACTCTGGGGAGGTTCTGAGAAACAGAGCTTGAACTAAATGAGAAAAGATGAATGCCTAAGATGAAGGGAGTGCAGCTAAAAGAGGATGGCGAGATAACACAAAAAGAGAGGAGAGAATGATGGAGAGACCTTGGCTCGGAGTACAGGCTCCCTTGAGGCTCCGCTTTGACACACAGCGGTGACATCACCACATGGGAAAAAGCCCCCTGAAACCACAATTAAAACTGCTCTCCCTGTGTTGCTCTCTCTCCCGGGTGTGGGAGAGATCTATTAAAAAGTATGTGCTTGCTTCTGTGGAGCTTAATACACACCACTGCAGCCAATGAGGGAAAATGATGAGCCCACCTAATACAGTACAGGCTATAACTAAGAAAACTAAATTATTATCTGGTAGTACACTGCAGATGGAAATACATTCACCTTCCTATCTATCTCTGTGCTTTGCCTATAATCTGTGTCAGTGCGCATGGGAGAAATAGAGGGAGAGATGAGGCAGATGAGGGGAAAAGGAAGGGAAGCGAGCAGTTCCAGAAAAGCACATGAGGGAAAAGCTTCTCCACATCTGCTAGATTGGAAGGAGAGGACCCGGAGATAGAGGGGTTGGGAGCAAAGGAGCGAAAAGGAAGAGGATTGATGGAAGGCGGAGGCAAGGAGAGCAGAGAGAGCAGAGCCAGTGATGACAGGATGCTGCTGCCTGAGGGCTTTGTATGCCCGTGGTGGTTAGCAGGGCTGTCCTGGAGGCTTCCTAGCTTAGCTGAGTGGGCCAGCTTTAAAAACAGGCTAGCTGCAGGAGATGGAAGACAGCTTTAAAGATAGCTAGGGGCATGAGGCTGTACTTAGTTGAGAGAAAGAGAGAGAGAACGAGAGACAAAAAACCTGCACAAGAGAATACCTTTGGATGGTAAAGTGTGTACCTTAGGCTAGTACACTGTATGCACATTTTCCAAAAGGGTTGCAGTTGAAAACAGTGATGTTGACAGAATCCCAGTTTCGCCACTGGCTGTTACTGAACAGGTTACACAGAACTCTCTGCTCTCAGAGGCTCTCTCGAAAAACAAATAGGTCAGATATAATGGGTTTGCATTATGGCCTGGGTCTTTCGAAGTCTCATAGGGCCTATAAACCACTTAGTATATCTGTGCCCCTGCCAGGGAACTAGTGTATATCACAGAGGAACTTCATTATGCTCTACTCTGAGACGTTATATGTGGCAATATAGTGGTAATAGGTCATGGAGCCGCTGAGTATACAGGCAGGTGAGCTAGTCTGCTCAGATCAAAACACACACACACAAAGATAAGAAGTCTGGAGGCTCATGGGCCAGGGGGGAGCAGGACAGGGGCAAAGAGGGGAAAGGGGCTCTAGGGGCTCTAGGGGCTCTGGTTACTAGGGCTGATGACTCAGCAACACCCTGGGGCCCCAGTCTAAGGAACAATAGGCCCCTGTGTGCAGGAAACATTGACACAACCTGCCTTTCTCTTTTCCTCCCTCCCTCCCTCGCTTTCTATCTCTCTTGTCCCTCATTGGCAGAGAACAGGGAATGTTAATTAAAGGCTGTGAGAACCAGGAGAAAAGAGGAGGGCTCAGAGGGACACCGAGAGAAAGAGGGCGAGCAAAGGACAGAGCACATGTGATTGTGGGGAGAGAAGAGAGAAGGAGGAGAAGGAGAGATGAGTTTTCTGGACAAAAAAAGAGGGGCCAGGAGGTGACTGAAGGAGCGGAGTGATGGGCAGAGAAAGAGTTGAAAAGCTACAGTACAGGAGACGGCAGATGGGATGGAGAAAGAGAGAGGGAAGTGGTTCCTCAGGAATTACATGAGGGATTTATTGCGTCATAAACAGAAATTACAATTGATATAAAGAATGCACTGGGTGTGGCTCTGTTGTTAATGTATGTGGAACAATGTGTTTGGCCAATGGATTGTGTTACGGTTTAATTTAAGGGCTTGGAAGGAAGAACATAGTGTTTCTAAAGAGCAAACCTGTCTGCGAAATGTACAAATGGTGTGTGTGTTTGCGTGTGTGTGTGGAGGGGGGAGAGTCGATGTTTGTTTTTCTTAAAAAGTCAAACCACACAGAAGTGAACTGAGCACCACCACGGTTAACTGTGAACAAGACTAATTGGGGTGCCAGTGCCGTGTGGACATCATCTAGGCCCTGTGATGTTGAAGGGCTGTTCAGGTAGGAGAGCCCAAACTGAGCCATGGAGCAGAGTGTCAACAACCAGTCAAACTGTACCTTCCAGTTGGCCAGTTCCTGGAACTCAATGATCTTAATGAAACCTCCCATTAGGATCCCTGGAGAGAACAAGGAGACAGATTCAACACAAAGGCGGCATAAAAAAAAAGAAATCACCACTGTTTAAATATTTTACCATTTTATATGAAAGTTTTAATGGAACCGTCATGCCCACGGTTTCACACACCACAGCATAAATGCATGAAATGAAGTGCAAACCTGAGACAGAGTACTATTATGTGGATAAAGCAAATGGATGCCTTGGTAATGTCCTTTGTAGTTGGGACAGATTAGATAGACAAAGTGTCTTAGTTATGTCTTTGGAAAAAGTCCCCTCAGGCCTCGGGTTGGGGGGGAGGGTAGCTCTCTTGTTACACACCTCAGGAGAACACACTAATTAAAAGGGGGAGGAAAAACACAAAGGGCAAACGAGTAAAGTGCAGAGAAAGAGATAGGGTGAAGACAGAGAGCGAGAGCGAGAGCGAGAGTATAAGCACCAAACCACTGTGTAAGATCCAGATGTACAGAAGAACGGGAGGGATGGGGGAGTAGAGGAAGGGAGAGAATGAGCAGATGACTGTGAGGAGGTGGCGAGGAAGGAAGAGCGGTCCTTCCTGATTTGTAAGCAGTGTTATCTCTCTCCAGCCTTCTCCTGCTCTAAACGCAGAAACAAGCTCTGTCGGGGGTGCATCATGCAGGGCACGGAAGAGGAAGGGAAAAGCTCTGCAGGGTCAAGATAGATGTGTGTCACCGAGTTTGAGCGAGCATGATTGTACGTGCGTGAAGAGAGACTCTGGAGGGCATTAAAAAGAACAGAACTGACCTGAAGTGACCCCCACAAAAGGAACAAAGCTTTATCTTTATCAGCAAGGCACTCCCAGTTGTGGGTGAAGCTACCAACCTTTGCTCATCTTAAGGCACATTGTTGCACCAGGTGGTATAAAAATAACACCGATGCACAGATCTAAACGTATATGTCTACTTCAAGGCTGAGTTGACACACTCAGGCATTAAGCCTAGGAGTTTACTGTGCTGTAGAGAGAAGACCCAGGGAACAGAGTGATGAGAGAAAAGGAGATGAAAAGAATGAGAACAGGCATTTTGGATTGAAAGCATTACTCCAAATGTGGACTCCCAAATGAGTCTCTCCATTAGTCTTTGCTTTAGTCAAAACTATCACCGCCTAGCCCCAGAGTGCTTTTGGAACAGTCCAAAATCTCGGGTTTATGGACACGCCTAGCCTCTAGTCATGCATAAAGTCCATGTTACATAAGAAATACTCACCAAGGGACACGACAGCCACACTCTCTGGAAGAAAATGCAGCTTGAACTTTATAAGCAGGTGCACCAATATGATGCAGATACCTGGGGGGGGTGGACAAAGATCATAGAATTACTAATTATTGCTTGATTTTACATGGTATTAGCTATGTAACTATGTAACCTTTGGATATTGCAATTCAAACATAAACAGGCAGTGCAACAATTGTGTTTGCAATGGTGAGGCGAGACAAGGTCAATTCCTGTGTGTGTGGATATTCAAGCCCATAAACTCAAGCCACACACTCGCAGAGAGCAATGGCTGATTCTGGTTAACAGTGTCTCCAGGCAGTGCCATATACTGTGTGGTTCCTAGGTTGTACAGGAGGTTTCTACAGCGCTTCTCATCCAGTCAGGCCTTTTCAATCAAATGTTTATAGCAAAGTAACATTGAAATAATTGCGGCACCACAAAACAATATTTTTTAATGTGAATCCATTAAGTGAATGAGTGGAACTGGTAGACTTGTGCATGATTCATGCCCTTCCACAGTCTGAAACCGTACAGGGGTAAGCGTGTGACTTAACCTGCAGAAAACTAAAGTGCATAATGGGTAATCTGTGTCTCTGGAGATGCACTCCATGCCCTTACATATCGTAATGCGTGACCACATCCTTTCCTTTTCCCACAACAAATCCTGCATCACCATCCACACATTTGATATTATTAAACTGTTACTGGCTATACCTTTTCTAAGTCTTGCATATTGTGTGCACCATGATGACGATATTTCCCTTTTCCTACCCTGTGGGTTCAAACGGATGTGGGGATACTGCTGGAAAACAATGGACCTTGGAGATTTATGCTGACAGGGAGAATGAGGGAGACATTATGGAGTCTAAGATACATGGACACTACCAACCAATAACCAGCAGGCTGAAGAATATGGTCAATCCGCTGGACTGCTCCTCCTCTTGGGCCTTGACCCCTGTCTGCAGGGGCAGGATGGGTTTAGGGGTCGGGGGCACTGGGGTGGTGGCCTTGGTAGTCGGGGTTGTGGAGTGGAGGGTCTCATTGCTGAAATGATCAGTGTCATTGGACTTGCTGTAGGGAGAGACAGGATCAGATTGGTTTCATTTTGAGGAGACATGAACAATTAGCTTGTCAGTGAAAGGCACTGATAATTTAAGAGCAGTTCTTCAAGGAAATGTAGGCTAGTATGCCATTAACAAATAATACTGTATGTCAAATAAGTGTAAGATTAGTGTAAGATTAAAAGATTAACTCAAACCTGATAGGCTGTCCATCTTTCACCTGCTGCTCGTATAAATCTTGTCCATTTTCATGCTTTATTTTTGTTTCCTGATTGTCAACCGTGTGAGCCGCATCTTCTCCGTCATCTCGTTCACGCAGGTCCAACGAGTTCCCTCGCTCCGACACGCCCTTATTTACAAATAACAGGAAAAGCAACAACAGCAAAGGTTTACGGCTGGTGTGTTTCATCCTTAAACCAATGCTTTTAAACAGGAATGAAGCGTTTTGTAATGGAAAAGACTGCCAGTTCCATGTCGACGACTCCACGTAATGTTTCTAATCACAACTCCAGTTCCTGGTTACGCTGCGGTAGGGGGTTGTAGTCTTTACGTTTCGTGGAGCACCACGTATCAAAAGCAAAAACACAATTGACACAGTTATATGCAGCAACCCTGATAAAAATATATATTTTGTTTGTCATAGCGCGTAGCATTTCGATTTAAGTTGGTGCAAATTAAATGTTGGTTGCGAAATATGACTTGTCCGTACTCAATTTCCCATAAGTCCTCAGCGTCGACCTTAGAAGTGCTGCCTTCTAAGGCAGCACGGATATTGTAGTTTCTGTGCTGACTAGGAGTAGGCGTTTCTTACACTGATTGAATAGGCTAGTTGCAAGTTGTGTGTGGGTGCAAGAGAAAATCCACTGAATAGACCTGCACTTGTAAATAATGAAGCATATTAAAGGTGTATTCAGTTAGAAGAAGGAAAATGTACAAGAGGTGCTTACATTCACGTTAATGTCACACAGACATGATTAATGGCCATAGACATCAGGCTGTAGATAAAAGACCTTCCAATAGCTAGATCACGGCTTACATGTTACCCTAGGTTTCAGCATTGCTTCATAGTGAGTGTCATATGTACAACATTTGAATGTACAACATCATCATTTGGCAAGTATTAAAAGTGATTCTGTTGTTGCACCCATTGTAGTTGATCTGGATTAGAGGGTCTGATGGATGCCTACAATGTAAAATGCACAGAAAGTGCATTACGTGGTGTAGTCAAGTATAACCTTTGCGGATCAGATAGGTGCTTCTCTTTTTCTGGGGTGGGAAACTGAAAGTGATTTACTGTTACCATACATCGAGCTACACTTTCTAATCATCGCATCATGTGGGAATGATACTGAGATACGCTTTGACTAAATAACTAAGGGTAAGATAGGTAAGCAAGCATCGCACTGTGAAGGCCATTGGGTTTTTTTCTCGTGGTTTATTCAATAAAACACTTCCAAGGCCCGTTGTCCGTTTTAATTGTCTTCACTAATATTTATGGTGCTATCTGTTACTGAGTTATCAGCGAATATTCAATCCGCGCGGCCTGGAACAGACCAGGGGAAGCACATGCTCCATGTTGGGTACTTTTTCAACGCCCACTTTAGGTATTGCTCATTTTGCGGTGGGGAAGCTCCATTCAGACGGGCTTGTAGGCAGGCAGAGCGACCGACCGTACTCCATCAGCGTCGGTACTGTGTGAGCCGAACGATGAGCTTTCATTGAACACACCACGCCAGTTTCACCTGCACCACCGCAGTTAAGACGTTTCCGATTTGGACCTATCCTCGACTTGAACCGAAACCATCCTTACGGGAACAGGATTTGAATGTCTTGATTGATTGGATTTTGGAGCTCCTCTCCTGTGCCCAACCTGCTACTGAAACACGGACTTCCTAGTCGCCTGGTGCCTCGCCGTTGCCGCAGACCGACCGCTCCACTAGGCACATTTGATCCAGACTGTCCGCTCAGTGGCTCTGGCGTCTGGGCGCATCGGAGCTGTTGTAGCTTCCTTGTAAATACGCTAACGTGCCCGTGTGTGTTTTTGCTGCCTGTATAATGCCGACACATTTGCGGTTCCGGAGAAGGTCATTCCTTGGGCTTTTATTCCTTTTCTCGCTGTCCACCTCCGCGTTGTATTTCATCTATTCCGCCCCCGGTATCGGTAAGTCAATTCATACTGATGGCACAATTTTAAATCATGTAAGGGTGAGCTGTTCGTATGGGTAGGGTTATGTGTGACAGCTCGGCATGCTGCCATTGGGAGTGTTAGACAGGAGAAGGAACCGTGCGCCTCTGCTGAGCCTTGATCGACGATTCAGACGCGGCTGGATGCTGGGAGTCAGTCCTATAATGTACCTGACCATAATAACAATGCTACTGATGAGAATCACGGATACTGTAATCATGCTGATGTTAGTAGTAGCCATGATTATAATGGTTATAGTAATGACCGGGGCCACAACCAATTGGCTTTGCCTTTGGGCTCATTGTTTTCACCCAAAGTTCCTGGCTAAATGGCTGGTTAATGGTCACGTTATGAGTCATGGGACACATGCATGATTTGAGGTCTTGTGTGGAAAGCATAGGCTACATTTGTCTGATGTCAACCTGAACGTAGGGATCACTGCAAAACGACTCAGTCCAAGTAGTACTAGGCTACAGGGCATCCATCATTTGCTGCCTTTACAAGTCACATGCAATTCTGTACTATTCCATGTCCCAAATCACTCCTAAATCATTAATGTGCTGCTTCACCCCCCCCCCCCCCCCCCACACACACACACACCTCTCTCTGGCTCTCTCTATAAGGTCCAATCATTAGTCACTTTATTGCAGCTATATGGTCAGAGCTTATCTCGTTGTCTAGGATTATTGTAAAGTTGTTACTGACTGTCATTGGGTTTCTGCCAACCAAATGTGTCATCATTTTCCATTGAAAGGGCTGGCTGGTGATTTAACTAATCCATGTGATGATTGTACACATGAGCAGCAATATAATGGTTGCTGCTATTCTGCTCTTTTACACAATGGATGTAGCTCTGGATCACCTCCTACAATGCTTAAAACTCGTGGTTGTTCAGTTGTGCATTTTTGAGGAAATGTAAGAGGTGCAGGTAGCACTTCCGTGATGAGGAGGCCACTGGGACCGTTTCCAATTCACCTTATAGTCCTTCAAAGCAGGATGTGGAATTCTTGGGTGGATATCCTGTTGTGGTTGCTGAGTACTCTCACTTAGCTTGGTAAAGTTTTGCGCATGTGCTCCCATTTCAAACTGTCCAGGGCAAGAATAATCTACCCCCAAATACTATGACGGACCGGTGTTGTAGCTGCCGGAAACTAGCCAAAGACACAATACTATGCCTCAGTATGTCAGGGTTTTTCACAGAATATTTGGTGCCAAAAAAAGGAAAGCTGTCATTGTTGTGAGGTGGGCTGTTAGGAAAGCGACTATATGAGTGAACTATTGTTTCATACATGTGTAGACTTTCTAAAAATCAAAGGGAAAGCTGATCCCTCTCAGTCATCAAAATGGGTATTGATCCACTCACGCTTTTTACCTGCTGTGGCCGACTTAATCCATACTTGAATCAATTCTCATATGGAGGTCACATAAACTGACGGGAATAGCCTATGCAGGTCCCAATAGCAGAAAACAATGATTCCTCCAAATCCAGAGCAAATACATCTTTGAACAATCAGGTACACTCATCCACATGCCCACTATTTTTTCCAGCTCAATTATTGATATTGTCTGTTTCCTGATTCAGAGCTGCACTCTGCCGTACCCATCCTCCTGGGTGTTGATTGTAGGGCTTTAATGGCCACGTGGGTAACAGGGGATCTGTTCAGAAACAGAACAAGGACCAGTAGCACCAGTCCATTAATTATAGATGGTACCCAGGAACAAGGCCGCTTCTGCTGCTGCTGCTAAAAGTTACAGTTTAGCCTTCCACACTTGGGGGCCTCTTAGGATGAGATGGGGGGAGGGGGGGGTCGCTGCAGAGCAGGTCAGGAAATAAGTGGTTCTCAAAGTGGGGGAAGAAAACCAGCAGTACTCTGGGCCCCGAGGGCCAGATTTGAGGACCACTGTTCTATAGTGAAAGAGAGTGGTCAAACTTGTGGAACGTGATCAGATAAGGTGAGATGATGCATAGAGGTAGAGCAACAGAATAAAGAGGGCAGACGAAGAAGGAGGGGAAAAAAAAAAAAGGGATAGGGCAAGAGGAGGAGGGGGGAAATGGAGAGGGAAGGATGAAAGCAATGAGCTGAGTTCCATGTCTTCTGCTGGCTTGCACATTGGGGAACCCATCCAGAACACCTGAGCGGGTCTTCCCATGATACCCTGGTGTAGAATGCCACAATTTTAACGGCTTAGTCCATTTCTCTCTCTCTCTCTCTCTCTCTCTCTCTCTCTCTCTCTCTCTCTCTCTCTCTCTCCACATAAACATATGCATTGACACCTATAAGCTCAGGCTCTCTGTTGCCCCTGAGCATGGATGCTGAGTGATGCATGCTGGGGATGCAGGCTACAGCTGGGCCTGATTGCAGCAGTTTATTTAATTAAAACATAAGAGGATCCCACTGGCGCGAGAGCTAGGGAAGACACAGACTATTTATAGGAATGAACTCGGATAGATACACACACACACACACACACACACACCCGGGGAGAGCAAGGGAGACAAGAAGCCAGGTGCTTTCCTTAGTCTCGGGAGACCGGGCTCATCCTCCTGTCTGATGAGTGTGTATGTAAGATTGGTGTATATCTCACTGTAATATATACTGCTCATTGGCAGCATAGGGTAGCATACCCTCGCTCAGCCTTGTGGCTTAGCATAGTTTCCTTTTGTGGCTTAAGTAGCTTTACCACACGCAGAAAATGGAACATTGCTCTTTGTTTCTGACATTTAGTGCAACCCAATGTAGTGTCTTGCTTATGTAGAATGTAATTCTTCCACCTCAACTCAACTCGTAACAACATTTCTTTTTAAATGTACGTTTCGATAGCAGTGAGAAAGCCATCAACACTGTAGGCTCTGTGCTTCCTTGTTCAATAATCAGCTGCACAATAATTTTGCAGATCCTCTTTAGTGCACGCACACACACACACACACACACACACACACACACACACACACACACACTTGTCTTCCTGTCAATCATGCCTCAGTGTTATGTTGAGGGTGGGACCTGCCAGTAAGTACATGTCACAAAGTCAAATGCTAACCATTTGCTTAGCATATAAACACACACCCTACACCCTCCGTTACTGACAGCAAACAATTGTATATATGCAGGAGCCACAGCTTCAAGTTACTCAGCTTCAACAGCAGTGAAAGAATAAATAATAATTATGCTCATCACCGCTCAGTGCAGATCTGCCAGGCCCACATCCTCACCCCAGGATATGCTGGCATCATGTAAATACGGAACGATAAGCCCAGGGTTATTTTTGGATATAGATATGATATGCTAACATTTAGAAGCAGACTTAAATGTGAATTTATGATAACAAAATTGTTTGACAAAATCTAAAATCTCTGCCAAACTTAACACCCTGCTTATCATAAGTTAACCAATTGGATAACCTCTGTGAACTTTGGACTTGAGTGCTATGACCAGTGCTTTCCCCAACCTTTACTTCCTTTTACACCTTTTACAGTGACAACAAGGTGTGCTTTCATGAGATTGGGTCACATGTTTGAATATTTCCTTTCGGGTAGAACATTGAAAGATGCTGAGCCAAACCTTGTTTTGAAATGTATTGCGTAAACTATATTGTAATTGCTTTCTGTGCAAATTTGCTATTATATAGTTTGATCATTGCAGTGTGTTGAAAGTTTTCTCTTAATCCTTTAACGGTGCACCATATTTTAAAAGATTAATTTGGGAAGACTAGGCTTGTGATTTGCGCTCGCCTTGTGCCCTGTCACCATGTCCATGGTAGTGAGTTGGGCCAGTGTTGGAGCTGAGTTGCCTCAATCCCGCTGATACACTTCTATCACAGCTTTCTTCCCAGTGTGTTCCAGAACAAAGCTGTTTTTACATTTCCCCTGTCACACCCACTGTACTGTGTGAGTGTGTGTGTGTATGTATTTTCATTCACTTGAACGTCAATTTGTTTCTGCAGCCACTTCCTGCAGAGCCACCATTTCACAGGAGCATTTGAATCATGATTTGCGTAAAAAGTAGCAGGTGGCGAAGTAGGTGGAAGGGGTTTGTAAAGATCAGGCAGATTATGCTAGGATGTTGCTGCTATGCAACTTGGTGCATCTCTAGCAAGGCAATAGAAGAGTTTACATGAGGCCAGTGTTATTTGTTAGGTCTCAGCATAGTTTAGATGCTAACTAGTTCACCCATTGAGGTTAATGTGGGTAAATCATTAACTTTGTTGGGCAGCAAGAGGCAGCATTATATTTACTACACATTGCACCTTTGTGTTCATGGATCTGGATTCATCATCCTTGGATCAGTTTAAAGGCCTTGAAGTTTATCAAACATCATATATTACATGTTTGACCTCTTCGTTTTATACCACTGCTAGGACAGCACCGCCAAGTTGTTACTAGGTTGCTGCCTCTGCTTAGTCTTGTAAAGCCGCTGCTCTTTTATCTCTGGACATGTTTATGGGTCCTAAAGTCAGGTGTCTAGCATTGCTCTGTGGTTGCCATAGCTCTGGGGATTGGCCAGACACGGACATGGGCGCATGTCTCCACTTTCTGTGGTAACAGCAGTGTCTGTCTTTGTGTGTGTGTGTGTGCGTGCATTAGTGTAGTGTAGTGTCTGTACAAAGTGTAGGTTGGTGTGCATGGAGATACTTAGGCCCGTGTGTGCTTGGCGAGTGTGCTGATGCCTAGCTTGTACTTGTACAGCAGAGCTTCTCTGGCACTCTTGAAGGGGCCATCATCTCCAGTCCTCAAGGTCCACTGTAGGGCTAGGTCTCTAATTTTCCCTCTCCTGCTTAATCGATTTATCCATTTAGATCAATGCAGTCATCCTCCTGAGGCTAATTTCCAGAGGCTGGGGCTGGGCAGGGTGAAATATTAACTTGGTGCCAGGCTGCTTCAGTTTGATCCCGCTGAGAATAAACAAGAATAAACAGTCCTCTCTGTTTTTTTGT
Organism: Hoplostethus atlanticus; assembly: GCA_034670405.1. Taxonomy (NCBI): domain Eukaryota; kingdom Metazoa; phylum Chordata; class Actinopteri; order Trachichthyiformes; family Trachichthyidae; genus Hoplostethus; species Hoplostethus atlanticus. The sequence continues at coordinate 60,081 of JAXDDX010000220.1, forward strand.
AGCTTCTATAGAGTTCTAAAGGCATTTAAAAATGTAACATCTCTTATTATGTAATTAATAAGGAATAGAAAAAGAAATAAAAGCCGAATGAAAGGAAAACTACAAACTAGCAGCAGTTCAATCCCCCAAGATTCCTCATGCTGTGACACTTAAGGTCTGGCATCTGACATTTTCACTGCGGTTGCCATAGGTCCCTGAGGGCTTGATCCCATCCAGGTCCTTTTTATCGTCACGGCAACCATAAAAACATGCCATCCTTGTTCCAATGACAACAAATCCCCAAGGATAGTATTTATAATAATTTGGGCCAGGGCAATGGACTGTCTCTTAGTCTGCCTGTGACATCCACACACTATAAACCAGACTCTTTAGTAAAAAAAAAAGTATAGATAATATGTCCTATAATGTAGGTTTTTAAACTACTGTAGATGTTTTTCTTGCTCTTTATACCGCTGACAGGTGAGAAGCATAATTGTCCCATAATTCAATTAAATAGTCCCTTTTTTTTACTTCTGTGTAAACTGGCCTGCTCTCTAGTGTGTTGTTTCCATGCTTTTTAAGTGTGTGTCTGGTCCAAGGACATGTGACACTGAATGCTGTATTAACAATGGAATTTGGTTAAACATCAATAGAGGGGGAGTTCATTGCACCTTGCCAGTCACTCAGAGGCATGAGCAATCCTCTTGGAGCCTTTCATCGACCGTGTGATACCTTACCCAACACGCACACAGACACACACACACACACACACACTCCAAATATGGTTTCACTAGAATTTACAGGAACACTGAGCGTCACGCTGAAAAGGACAAGGATTACATAACTCTTTATTGATGGTGCTACTGTAATATCTAGGATGTTCTCTCCCTCCTGTCATTGTAGTATCTAAGAGGTCCTTGGTCTTTTCCAGAGGAGACGTGAGGAAACCCACTATAGTCAGTACATCTACTGTATATATTATCCGAGATTTAATGGTAATACCTAGTTTTTCAGCATTTCAGCATTCCTAATGCTTTTGTATTCCCCCATATAATTCAGTTTAGTTTAGCTTATGAATGAAACTAGAGAGGCATTTACAGTGGAAAATAGAGGTGCAATGGTTGACTGTACAAAGTTCTTGTACACTTGAGTACCTTTTTGTACACAAAAAGCATTTGAGGAACACCTTCGTCAAACACAAATCCATTAACGCTATGAACAACTAAAAAGGACTGGATGCACTATGTACACAATTCCTACACAAGGAGGGCTTAATCGTTACATATGGATCTATAGGTTTTGACTGTAAATGTGTTTGATGAAGGATGTCCCTCAAATGTGTAGTTTCTACACGTTTGTACAGTCAACCATTAACTCTATTTTCCATGAAAACACTCACTGAACACTGAAACTATGTTCGTTACTTTATTCACAGTTCTCTAAAAATGATGCTAATGTATTACACTATAACGAGTTCATGCTTGTTTTCACACTTATTGCTCTAGCACCGATGTGTTAAACTGAATGGCATGTGATAGCATTTCTTTATAGCATGCTTCTTTTTAAGCCAAGCCCCCCCATCCATGTTGTAGCTTGTAGCTGAACTCGCTTCTTCTTTATCATATACTTATCTTACTCATAACCACACCTTCCTGTTTCTCACAGGTGGATAACTGGTAACTATTTTTGTCATTCAGAGGTTATCCTTACACATACAGTTACCCATGTCCTTTATCTTATATTGTTGTCTGTAACATGACGCCTGTCTGACCCCAGTATCCTACTGTTCTGGATATCTGACCACAGACAGATGGTGGAGCTGAGTGCAGTAGAAGTGTACCAGTGTAGGTGGACGTTCAGATGCAGAGTTGTGAGGCGTGTCAGAGGGGGATTGAAGGTCGTGTAGCACTTCCGTAACCTAATCATGCTGAGGAGAATCCCAGTCTTTGTTCACCTGGTCTGGGCCTCCCTTTGTTATTGATACTGCTGCCATGGTTACGCTGGCCACGTGTGTGAGGACAGCGGACAGTATAAGTGGTGATGGGCTAATGTACAACAGTGATGCCAGGGTGAGGCGTAATCCAAAAACGGATGCTGATAACAAACTTGATGACGGGTCTAGTGCTGCTGATAGCGCGGATCGTGATTGTGATGGCCGTGCCTGTGATCTTCCTGTTGAGTAGGAGGAGCATCGGAATAAGTTAAATTAAAATTAACAAGTGTTTACCTTGGATTATGGCACAAGGGATAATAACATCTTATCCTGTGTACTAATGTTCACTAATGATAAGAAGAAGAATATTCTGTCTAACCTTGAACTTTACTTCGAGGATACGTACTGGCAGCTTGTTATACGGCCGTTGTACTGTAGTTGTAGGTCAGTTAATGATAACCTGGATATGGCATGATGCTGCTTTCCTGGAACGTACATCTACCATCGCAGGGATCCAGCTCTGGACCTATTGTTTTCCATGGCAGCGAATGCAAACAAACAACACGGAACCGAGGAGCCTTATTAGAAGGCTCCTCTACTAAATCCTCAGGAGGGCAGCTTATTTGTGAGGCTGGCTGTGGCCAGAGCTGATTTACAGCTACCCCATGGTATTAGTGCCAAGTCAATGAGAGCTAATTACCAGCTGCTTTAGAGGCACACCATTGGTGTGGCCACTACAGATAAGAGGCTGGGTGGGGAATTAGCCAACTGACACATGTTTTATCAGTTAGCAAGAACAGTGCGCACATTTTGGTTTTTAACACATTTTTGTGGTGACTGTTTGGCAATCTGAATCGCCAAGTCTATCTCTAATGACCTCTAATGGACCAAACCTCCGGGAACAGCAGTGAATCATATTGCTTATAGCTTAAATGAAGAGACCTTCCCTCTGCTTGGCCCATCTCTCTTCTTCTTTCCGCCACTACATGATACCAGAAACTAGTGCATCTTTAAATCCCCGGTGTCATGACCTGATTCCTGTTGGATGAGATGATTGTTTGCAGTTTTCGCTGTAGTTACATTCATTCATCAGTTTACTACACTTTCTGGAGCTATTTACATAGCCTTTAGTGCATTACAGCAACAAATCCAGTCTCATGAAATATTAACTGCTGGAAGTGCAGCGGCAGAGCGATAATTTGTTGAAGTGTAAGCCTGTGGTCTTTCTCTTCCAGGATCTAGTTGATGTATATGTATAGTATTGCTGAGGGAATAGTTTTAACTACGGAAGTGTTTTGTTTAAATTAATTATTTGCTAAGTTTACTTCAGATCGTCCCCTAAGCAATTGCCGCAGAAGGCCTATATTTGTAATTTTAGGTGTGTCCTCAAATTGCAGAACTGTGTACAGTTTTACAGTTTTGTTGAATAGTGGCAGCACTGAAGTGAGGTAAAGCAGAAGTATAGCTTAGAAAGTATTCCCAGAAGAAGAGTACGTGTAAATCCATAAGCAAAAGGGGATGTGCTGTTGTTGTGCAGCTTGCTGGAGAGTGTGTGTAGCTGCTGTAGCGGCGTAGCGAGCTAGCTAGCTGTCTGCTCTGGCCCATTTGTTCAGTCAACAGGAGTAACCTCCAGCTGTGAAGAGACCTCACCCTTCTACTGGGGGGAAATAGGAAAATGGAGAGAGCGGAAAGAAAAGGCAGGGGCAATATGGTGTGTGTGTACGTGTATGAGTTCTATGTGTGTGTGTGTGTGTGTGGGGGGGGGGGATTAGGTACTTATGTGTGCGTGTATGTACTCATGTCTCTGTGCTTGTGTGTGTGTGTGTGTGTGTGTGTGTGTGTGTCCTCTGTGCACTCGCTACAGTGCACAGTAGTAGTGAGTGAGCCACTGCAATAAGACAAGAATGTTCTGGGCAGCTGCCAAATGTAAAAGCAGGCGGAAGTGGGCTGGCAGAACGAAGCAATGGGGGTACTGCAGGAATGAATCACCGCTCACTGGCCTGGTCCCACCAACTTGTCTCACTGACACAATGAAACCCCCAGAGAGTGGGACAGGACTTGGAGTGTGTTTGTACGCTGGTGTGTGTGTGTGTGTGTGTGTGTGTGTGTGTGTGTTACAGAGTATGGGGTTGACCAGTTTGAGGGGGATTATGGCGCACAGACGGTGTCATTTTAGTAATGAACACTGTGTGCTTGAAGAGCAGAGATGATGAAGGGATGAGACGGGGCAGGGTGAGCGCCAGGAGGTCTGAGACCGGCCCGGGGAGGACGAATGAAAGAAAAACGCGGTTTGCGAGACAGGAAATGGAGAGGGCACACCGATGGACGAGTGCGCTACGTGATTTAACGAACCGCTGTCTACTTGCATTTGGCAGGAGTTGTTCAGAGTTGTTCATCAGGTCTTATCAGGTCATATTGTATTCTTACCTGGTGTTAAAAAACAGGAACTCTCCTCTGCCCTCCCACCACCACCTCTCTCTCTCTCTCTCTCTCCACATTACCTATTTCAGGGTTTGCCCTCAGATTGCACACTCCTGTATTCCCATCTTCTCTCTCTCTCTCCATCCCCGTCCTCCGAGTGCGTACCTGAATAAGTAGTTTGGCTCCATCTCTTAGCCCGGGGTTATGTCTCCACTAACCCACTCGAGGGGAAGTAATCCTTCTATTTTCACCTGCATATTTTGTTTTCCACCCAGCAAACGATACAGCCAGCAGTGGAACGGAAGAGGAAGAGACACTTGGGGAGAGAGAGAGGGAGATGGTACTAGGAAAGGAAATTAGTCTATCAACATCTCTCACACTCCTATATACACACACACACACACACACACACACACACACACACACACACTGTCTGTCTGTCTCTCTTTCTCACTTTCCCTCCCTCAGATCTGTTTTCCAGTATTTGTTTGCAGCACAGTGAAAGCAAGGGGTCCTGGCACCACTGTGTTGTTTATGTAATTCCCCTCGCCGCGTCTGGTCCCCATGTTTCTTTGCCATGTTGTGGCTCAGCAGACACAGTGACTCAGGGGAGGGTCACACATGCACACAAATGGGCTGAAGCACAAACACCCACACACACACACACACACTTGGGACGGCGGAGCAGATGGAGGGGCAGAATGACTAGTGCGAGACCAAAAATGAACTCAAACTACACCCCATGCTGTCCCTGCTGGCGTGTGTGTGTTTGTGTCTGAGTGTGTGTGTGTGTGTGTGTCTGAGAGTGATGTGTTATTTGGCAGAAGGTGCCTTGTTGTATCTCCCTTAGATGCGCCCACTATACATTTTCTATGACGCATTTTCACTTTCACATTTTCACTTTCAATTGATGTCATTCTCATTTCCCGTCACAGTTTTTAACTGCTCTACTATCGATATTATCAGCAGCAGAATACCTCCACTGTTAACCTCCATGTCTCTCAGCTACAATGGAAGTTCTGTTTTCATACTGTCTGGAGGTCTATCAATCGATTAGTGTCATTGATTAACCACGGCATCTATTAGCTTTAAATCGTAGGCTCAAGTCGAGATGTTGGGATGGAAAGAAAAATGCTGTTTGACATTGATAATATACACGGGTTGGGACATGAAACACAGAACGTAAATATTTATTTAAAAAGTCGTCTTCGGCATTTGAAAGCGCTGTTAAAACGCCGTGTTTATTCAAGCCCTCTTCCTTTAAAAGGAAGCTGCTGTGCCTACAGATAAGGATGGAAGTACAGTATAATCCTCTCAGCTGCTGACCGCCGGTCACCAGGTAACTATTGGTACATTTGTATCCGGTGTTGGTTTTAGCGAAACGTGAAGCAGACAATGTTAGAAGCGAGGCCGCTCACAGTAACGCCCATGCCAACGCCAGCAAATGATGATTCAATATTTTGCTTTAACTTTGTCCTCCATGAATTTGCATTGCAGTTATAGATCTGGCCGAAATCTGGGAATGTTCTTGGCTCCATCATCAGACTTGAAGCGGTGGGTCATAACTCTCTCAGACTTAAATGGTTGGTGTGAGTATTCAGGCTCTCCTACCGTAGACGTTTTACAGTAACTGCTGTGCTGCCTATTTCAGTTCACTTTTTGGCAGGCAGAGCGTTTGAATTTCACTCCAGTGCAATGCAAGATCTGTTCCATAGCTTTTCCATGAAACGGAGAGAGAGAGAGGTGCTTTTCTTTAGTCAGCATTGTTGTCTTTACTCTTATAGAGTATACAGGTTTTGTGGCTGTAGTTGACTATTGACACACAATAAAGTCCTCTTTTCACACACACACACACACACACACACACACACACACACACACACTTGAACACTGTGGTCCCTACAGGCTTATGATGCCCACCGATAGTGGAAGGGTTGAGGAATGCGATCCGGGATTATGTAATCACATGGCATTCCTGTGTGCGTAATCTCACACTTTTTGCAGGAAAATGAAGTGAGCAAATAGAGTAGGCAGGGGCAATAGTGTGTGTGTGTGTGTGTGTGTGTGTGTGTGGTGTGTGTGTGTGGGCGTGGGCGTGAGTGCAAGTTGTGGTTGGAGGTGACAGAAAGAATCGCTAAATGCCTAACAGCCTGTTACGAGTTCAGGGAAGCACCTAAAAGATATTTCCTAACTTTGGTTGACTCCGCTGATCACATTCTGAGGAATTTTAGGAACATGTTGTCATGATGATTAAACATTTGTTTCTGTCGAAACCGCAGGACGTAATGTTTTCTCTTTGACTGTAATCCATCTGCTTCAGGTTAAAGAAATACATCAAGTTTTCGCGGTAGATTTTTTTTGCTCCGGTGCTCCATGCTTACACTGTGTTAAGTGATCGTATGGAGTGGCATTATCCCAAGTACGAAGAATCACCTATGCCCTGGTCAGACTGCCAGTCAATCACATGGTTAATACAGATAGACGGACATACCTGTGGGCAATTCAGTCTCCACCTGACTTATATGTCTTTTGAATGTTTGAGGAAACCCATATGGAAACCCACAAATCTAAAAAACAAAAAAAAACGTTCAGACATGAAAATGAAAATGACTTAACAGTTATCTTAGTACTGCTGCAAGTTCTCATTTCCCTTTTGTCATAATGCTAATCGCACGCGATCACTCGTCATAGTGTGATTTTGGTGTTTATGTTCTCATCAGTTATCTGGTAAGTATTAAAAGAAAAGAGTTTTCTTTTAATACTTACCAGGCTTGAGTCTGTGGCACCAGTAGACTGGGGGAATGGAGAGGAGGGCAGGATGGGGTTAGAAAGATGGACAGGCAAATAGATGAATAGATGAGACTAGCTGGCCAAGAAGAAGTAGGGGGTCGGGAGGAAAGGGGTGTGCACGTGGTTTGAACGTGGTTTGATGCTCTCAGGAAGTGGGTGTGCTATTCCAGAGAGTGATGACGTCATCGATGAGACGGTAAATGTAGAGTACCCTTCCTGTCAAAGGGACATCTGCTCTCTCTCTCTCTCTCTCTCTCTCTCTCTCTCTCGCTTGCTTTCTTGCTTTCTTTCCTTCCTTCCTAAAGCGCTGTAAAACCTCCCTCAGCCCTATATGGTGAAATAAAGCGGTAGGAGATTTTTTGAATTCTTGTGTCCACGCTGACAGTTCCAGGGAATGTAGCCATGGTGGTTTCCTGCCACTGTAAGTCTACACACGTTCTTTAGGAAGCAGTCGGTTGTGGCGTGACAGGATGTGTGTGTGTGTGTGTGTGTGTGCCTGTGTGAGGAGTGCAGTTGTGGTTTGGGGAGGAAGCCTCATGATCCACTTATGACTGAACCTCATGTGACCAGCACTGGACTAATATCTGTGTGTGTGTCTGTGTGTCTGTGTGTGTAAATCAGAAATCATAACTGACAACTGGAATTTTTTTTTTTTTTTTATGTCTGGCACCCAAAACAGCCTTACCACGTCATCTCCAGTATATCCATCCTCCTTCCTTTCCTGACCTTCCACCCATTTGGCCTGCCTCCCTGTTCTGGCGGCTATGGCCTGATCTCATGGGCTGATTCATCCTGAGGCTAATTCCTAAATGAAATCACACAAGGCCCAAACCCCCCCCCCCCCCCCCCGAAATGTATGACTCTCTCCTCAACAACTGATTGGAAATGCCACAGGACATGGAGAGGGGGAGAAAGAATTTCCTTCTGGTGTAGACGAGCAGGCACACGCACAAGCAGGTGACCTGGAATAACAGAGCCATGGAGGTGTCAGGCTGTCTGTTTGGGTGGACGTGGACTAACAAATGAATGTAGATGTCATGAAGATATAGAATGGATTTACAAGGAGGAGTATGGCAGGATCATGTATAGTAATCCTATCCTAGTGATAGTTCCAGTAGAACAGCGGAGCATTTGTGTAGCTAAAACACTGCAAGGACTAAGGGTTTGCCTCCCATTGGAGGAAAAAAAAAGAAAGAAATCTGTCCATTTATGGTGCTGCAAGGGGCTCAGGTAAAAGCACCAAGTGACATGTTAACTTACGATGCTAGAGATCAGGACAAAGGGGAGAGGAAGGGGTCAAGGATCTGATCCACAGTCCTTGAACTTTCATCCATCTACAAAGTGACCCTGAGTGAGTGTGTGAGCGTGTGTGCACACAAATGCAAGAACCGTGTTTTGTTTTTTTTTGTATCTCAGGGAATACATTTTTATGACTCTACTATTATGCTAAGTTGCAGCAAATAGCGATGAGGAAGAGGGAAAGATAAATAAATAAAAAGATAAGAGATGGTGAGTGAGAGTGAACACCGTTATACACACACAAAGAGGAAGTGAGAAATTCCATGCCAGAGGATGCTTTTGTTTTCTGCCAAAGGACGGTGGAAAGTGGAGCGATGAAGTGTGTGTGTGTGTGTGTGTGTGTGTGTGTGTGTGTGTGTGTGTGTGTGTGTGTGTGTGTGTGTGTGTGTGTGTGTGTGTGTGTGTGTGTGTGTGTGTGTGTGTGTGTGTGTGTGTGTGTGTGTGTGTGTGTGTGGTTTTGAGGGGGTGAAGCTGCAGAACAAACAGGATGTAAGCTTAGTTTTCATCCCTCCCATGGTTTCTCTGTGGCGTCTGACTGACTACCTGTCACCTTTCCCTCCGTTTTGTGCTTCACTGTCACTCGGGGTGTATGATCACTCTGTTTCCATGTTTTTGCTGAAGGTACAAGTTGGACAAGGAGAAATACCTTTTCCCCATATGGTAGCGCATGGTTTTGCCAACAGTGTATGTGTATTGATTCTCACAGGCTGGTGTGTGTGTGTGTGTGTGTGTGTGTGTGTGTGTGTGTGTGTGTATTGATCTACCACAGCCTCAGGGTTTCTCGGCATCACTTACAGGGGTCAGGGGAGGCAATGATACGCTTGTCCTCTCAGATGAGATCCAATAATGGTTTGGAAAACAACACAAATCTTTCACCTGTTAAAAAAAACAACAACAACCTAAATGTAAGTGGAAAAATGGTATCATTAAATCAATAAACTGTAATCATAGTAGCTGTTTCAGATAATTGTAAGAGATTTTTTGCTTATGCTTTGAGTTTTCAACTATTTACTTTCTGATGAAGTATTGGAATCGGCTGCCAAATGATGTATGGCCTATTCAGTGTGTTACATGTAGTGATAGTCTCAGTAATTCAGCTTTTACACTGACATAATGCATGTTCAGCATTCACTGAGATATGACGTATTATAGCCCATAGTGCACTTGGTTTTGTGTGTTGTGTGGGTGTGTGTGTGTGTGTGGGTGTCACTGATATGGGGTGGCAGTAAAAATGACCCTTTCTGAGATTGACAGCTTTAAACCCTTAAAGCTGTGTGTGTGTGTGTGTGTGTGTGTGTGTGTGTGTGTGTGTGTGTGTGTGTGTGTGTGTGTGTGTGTGTGTGTGTGTGTGTGTGTGTGTGTGTGTGTGTGTGTGTGTGTGTGTGTGTGTGTGTGTGTGTGTGTGTGTGTGTTCTGCTGGAAGACCTGCCTTTCAGCTCTTATCAGGGAGCTAGCAGAACGGGACTGATCACCTCCCACTGCTGCACTATCAATGTGGAGTTAATTGCCTTTCAGAGGGCGGAGGCAGGGGTGTGTATGTGTATGCATACAGTTACTTATTTTTTCCGATCAGCACGGCCTCCGTTACGGTACCGTTTGGTGTGTGTGGTCTCTTCCTGGAATTGTCCCTTAAAGCCTGCAATCCGTCAATCAGATTATTTCCTTAAACGATAGGAACAAAAGGACTTGACAGAGAGTGATACAAACCACATTACACAGAGACAGCAGCACAGAGAGAGATGAAGAGGGAAGATAGAGGGAAGGGCAGATAAGTGCAGAGGGAGAGAGAGAGAGAGAGAGAGAGAGAGAGGTGTGCGGGGGCCGGGCTTGGCATGAGGACAGCGTGTTCTGTCAGAGCTATGGAGGACAAGGTCGATCAAGGTCTCCTGTCACGCTTGAAGGGTTACAGTGGGGGGGTTTCTCTGTGTGTGTGTGTGTGTGTGTGTGTGTGTGTGTGTTTTTACCTGCCTGCCTGCCTGACTACATGTGTATGATGCAGCCATGTATACAAGGGTCTTGGTGTCCCATTCCGACGACAACCTCAGTGCTATATGGAACGTGTGTGTGCATCCACATGCTTGTATGTCCGAGGCTAATAGCCTTGTGTTGTCGGCTACCGGCTGCCTTTTAGACTCCAGGTCTCTCGTGTCGAATTGCATTTGTCCCAGTTTGCAGCCGTGAGTACCTCTGCACTGACCATTGCTCCAGCCTCTGGAGACCACCGTTTAATGACGGAGACAGCAAAACCGAGGAGGAGAGGAAAAAGATGGGGGAGGAATTGCACACCCACTGCTTTGTATTCATTAGATAAAGTGTTGCCCCAATCCAGCTCAATGCATAAAGACCAGTCCTAGCAGGTCTGGCCAAATTAACCACCAAACCACCCAAAGAATGCCTCAGTGAAATATCTCAGGAATGAAAAGCATCTGTTCAAGGCAGAGTGAGATTGTATTTGCTCTCTCTCTCTCTCTCTCTCTCTCTCTCTGTGTCACTATGAACATATGCTGCAGCCTTGGTAGTGATATGCATGTTATATATACTGATATACTGTCTCTCCATAGTTTGGCATGGAGGAGGAGGAGAGGGATATGTGTCAAAGTATGTTTGTGCCTGTAGGACTTGATCACACTCCAGAAGCCTTTCAGCCTTTTTCCGTCATATGGCTCCTCAGTGTGTGCATGTGTGTGTGCGCGTGCAGATTCCCGGTTTTGTGAAGCAATCAGCTCCCACCTGGCTAATTAGTTTATCTGTGGCAGTGCGTGTGTGTACTTGTGTGTGTACTTGTTTTGCTACCCTTGTTAGAAAGCGTTTAAGAGTTTAAAGGGGAATTCAGGTATTTTTAAACCTGGGCTCTATTTGTAGAAATTCGTCATTTTATACCGCAAAATAGGTACAAAAAGTTTTGGAATTGCTCCGGTTGATCGCCTCAGCTGGCAGTCGCGAAACAGGCTGCTATGGCTGCAACGTAATCCACAGGGGCAAGTGCGCTGATCAAAGTACGTCCACTACAAGTGCTTGTTTTTGCCACTGACAGGCTCAGATTGTTATTGGAAGTGTCTGACAACATTACAGAAAGGATCCCTACAGAGATAAACCTTTGTTTAACCAGAAACCTTTGTTTAACCTCTTCATGCAACAACTCACCTCATATTTCAGGTTTCAGAGCGAGACTTCTCCTTGAGCGAGACTTCTGTTTCTGGTTAAACAAAGGTCTATCTCTGTAGGGATCCTTTCTGTAATGTTGTCAGACACTTCCAATAACAATCTGAGCCTGTCAGTGGCAAAAACAAGCACTTTTAGTGGACCTACTTTGATTACGTTGCAGCCATAGCAGCCCGTTTCGCGACTGCCAGCTGAGGCGATCAACCGGAGCAATTCCAAAACTTGTTGTACCTATTTTGCGGTATAAATGACGAATTTGTACAAATAGAGCCCAGGTTTAAAAATACCGGAATTCCCCTTTAAGACCTTTTTAGAGTGAGGACATTTTGGATGGTCATCACTTCTTCACGTGGCTAGTTTAGGATTAGGACTTGGGTTTAGGGTTAGGGTTAGGTTGGGCTATATAGTGTTGAGGGTTATATGTTAGGGAATGACTGTTATCAGTGGAAGGTCCTCACAAGTATAGTAATACAAAAGTGCTTGTGTGTGTCTATTTGTCTGTTGATCCACTCCTGTGTGTGTGAACAGAGTGTAATGTATTCTCATGTACTCATGTACCTTTTTGTCATGATGCTCTCATAATAAAAAAGTACATGAGCGGAGCCTTAGTGGAGTTGCTCCAGCGGTACTGTAGTATTTGTATGTGAGAGTGCATGTGCTGCAGGGGTAAGATGAGAACATTGATCTCTGTCACTGCGTAGCCACTAGTCTCTGGTCCTGCAAGCCAAGGCAATTTGTATAAAACAAGATGAATGTAATGGAAACGGTAATACAATTACTGATGGCAAATCATATCTCATGGCTTTCCCGCTCAGCGGTGGTACACACGTGCGCGCGCACACACAAATACGTACACACATATACAGAAGGGTCATATTAGGATTGCTTTAAGATAAAGGCTGATTGGATTAATCTCTAGAGATTGGATAATTGGATACACAGAGAGACAGAGATCCATCACTGCCATTGTTTTGGCATGCTGCTCCAGATATCGGGGACAGGAGTAGTCGTTGGTCCTGGGAGTTCAGACGGTTCATTGTCTCAGGTGAGTCTAGTGACTCACTGTAGTGAACCACACACACTGGGTGAGTGTGTCTTGATGTTCTTTAGGCGTCTTTCTATATGTCTGGTACGTGCAATCTGACAATGGGAGGAAGAGGAAGTCCATGTGGAGGCAGGGGGTGCAGAGGTTGGGTCTGTTCCACCAAACTACTCTAGTTGTTTTTCTTCTTTTTGTCGTGTTTATTTTTAGGTCAAACCACATTGACTGGAACTTCTACTAAATCAATCTGGGGGAATTCCCAATAGTCTGGTTTGCAAAAGCGTGCTTTCAAGACAGCTACTACTATTAAAGCTAAATTATGACTGGTATAGGCAACTGACCAGTTACAACACCGTTACTAGTATTCTTTTACTACCCAACCCTGGTATCTTTTTACCACCAACATAGTATATTTTATTTTATTTCATATTTGTATTTTTTAATGTTTTTATTTGACTTAGAATAAAATGAGAGAAAAAACAGGGTGAGGGTGAATGACACTATACATTGTAACAGACAGTACGGCTATCAGGCAATGAGGAAGCTCTCCTAATAAATGTGTGTGTCTGGGTGTGGCCCGGTTAGCTCCGTCGGTAGAGCATGTGTCAGTCTCAGGGTCGTGGGTTCGAGCCCCACACAGTGTTAAACTATGGCCTTTGTAAGTCGCTTTGGATAAAAGCTGCTAAATGACTGTAATGCAATGGGCCTGTGAGGATACACATTGCCTGACTGCCTTACTGTCTGTTATAATGTATAATTTAATTCCTCCTCATCCTGTTGTTTTCCTTTAAGTCACATAAATACATTATAAATGGCAAGTCATGACAGTAACAGTGCTGCAGATGGGTTAAAGTAGTAGAGCATGACAAGGCAGTACATAGCAAGTATCAAGCTATGAAGATGGGAATCAGCCAGTTACATCATCAAGTCATTATCTCTCTCTTTCTCCTTCCTCATTTGGAAAGATTCTACCTCTCCATCCTTTGTGGACTTCCTTACCCCCTCCTCTCCCTCCTCACTCCATAGATTAGCAATCCCATAGTTAGTGTCTCAGGCATGAAAGCCTTTTGATGTGTGGTGGGGAAATCCAACTCAAGTCACCAAGGCAGATAATCAATTTGGGCCAGATCAGGTGGAAGAATAGAACTTGGGCATTAACCTGCTAGCGAGCCGTACGTATCTTTCTTCAATATATGGATGGATCTCCATTGTTTCCCACCGAGAGGAGGCATGGAAGGTGGAAGACGTTGGTCACAAGTGGGAGGATTTTGGCAATAAGGAGAAAACTGGAAAGTGGTATGCAGTTGTGTACTGTCATTGTTGTGCAAGTTGCTCCCAAGTTGACCAACTCTGTAAGTTTGCTGCTGACTTGCTGACCCTACTGTAGTTTCGCTCATTTTTACGGTAAACTTCCTTTTTTATATGCTGGCTCATGTGCGTCCATGTGACTTTTACAGTATGAGTCAAACAAGAATGAAAGGCCTAACATTTCCTCTTTCCTCCCTCTGTCTCTGTCCACAGTGAATGAGTATGTGTTTATGGTCCAAGCCAGAGGGATCCAGATCAGTGAAAACGTGAGGAACATTGGAGCTCAGGTTCTTGAGCAGGTGGTGAGAAGAGGGGCTTACAGCATCAATGGCACAGGTAAACACAAGCACATACACACACATACACCACATAGGTGATGAAATGTGTCAGGAGTGTTTATCCGTATCCAAGCTCATGCAGTTAATGTAGTTATCACCCTGGTGGAATCTAGTAAGTAAGGTGTGCAATGAGCTGAGCACGTCACCCTGGATGATCATGCGTGCTCTTAGTTCAGTCTATCCCAATCTTCATACAGTTATTGACTAATACATGTATACAGTACCACATAGCTGAGTACAACAATACAACACACCAATAGAGAACACAGCTGTGGTCGTGCTGTTCAAGTCTATGGGTCAGATCACTGATGGCGTGTGTGCGTGTGTGTGTGTGTTTGTGTGTGTGTCTCCAGACTATCCATATGACTTCAACTTGAGCGCCAGTGATGCTCCTTCCCCCACTTACCTCCCTGAGGGCTTCACCTACCACCCCTCACAGATTTGCCCTCAGAGGCTGCCCTCCATGAGTAAGTACACACACACACACACACACACACACACACACACACACACACACATGTATGTATAGATACAGCACACACAAAAGCACAGACACCCCCAAACCCCTCATAATATTATGCCATTTGGTGACTATGTACAGTATATGCTGGTTTAATGTTTTGATTTGATCCTTGTGACCTTTAAAGGACAATTCCGGGATTTTTAAACCTGGCCTCTATATCCACAAAATCGCCTATTATACCGCAAAATAGGTCCAAGAAGTTTCGGAATTGCTCCGGTAGATCGGCTCAGTCGGCAGTCACGAAACGGGCTCAATGACTGCAACGTAATCTGTCGGGGCATAGCCGTGCGGTCAAAGTACGTCCACTAAAAGTGCTTGATTTTGCCACTGACAGGCTCAGATTGTTATTCGTGTGTCTGACAAGTGTCTGACAACATTACTGAAAGGATCGCTACAGAAATAGACCTTTTTTAACCAGAAAACTAAAGTCTAGCTCAAGGAGAAGTCCCGCTCTGAAATGGACAGTGGACAAAGGTAGTCTATAGCGAGAGGGTTCACTTGTTGCAGGAAGAGGACGGTAGAAACCTGACAAAGGTATTCTATGAAAGCTGCGCAAAGTCTTCCTCAACATTTTGTTGGCACAGTTCGGAAATGCGCAAAAACGAACCATTGTTGTTTTATCTTTGGGAAAAACAAATACTCTAAACTACGCTTTCTATACTCCAACACACGTCTCCAACGCTGATTTATGTTTACACCATCCTCTTCTTGCAACAAGTCAACCCTCTTGCTTTCATAGACCACCTTTGTCAAATTTCCACGGCCTCTTCCTGCAACAACTCTAGCGAGATTTCAGAGTTCAGAGTTCATAGTTGTTGGAAATGTGACAAAGGTGGTCTATGAAAGCAAGAGGGTTGACTTGTTGGAGACGTGTGTTGGAGTATAGAAAGCGTAGTTTAGAGTATTTGTTTTTCCCAAAGATAAAAAACAACAACAGATTTTGGTTCGTTTTTGCGCATTTCCGAACTGTGCCAACAAAATGTTGAGGAAGACTTTGCGCAGCTTTCATAGAATACCTTTGTCAGGTTTCTACCGTCCTCTTCCTGCAACAAGTGAACCCTTCTCGCTATAGACTACCTTTGTCCACCGTCCATTTCAGAGCGGGACTTCTCCTTGAGCTAGACTTTAGTTTTCTGGTTTAAAAAAGGTCTATTTCTGTAGCGATCCTTTCAGTAATGTTGTCAGACACTTGTCAGACACACGAATAACAATCTGAGCCTGTCAGTGGCAAAATCAAGCACTTTTAGTGGACGTACTTTGACCGCACGGCTATGCCCCGACAGATTACGTTGCAGTCATTGAGCCCGTTTAGCGACTGCTGACTGAGCCGATCTACCGGAGCAATTCCGAAACTTTTTGGACCTATTTTGCGATATAATAGGCGATTTTGTGGATATAGAGGCCAGGTTTAAAAATCCCGGAATTGTCCTTTAATAACTAAAACAACAGTTGTTCATCTTCCCTGGGCCTCTTTAAATACTCCCATTAAGTGTATTGTCATAGTGCTCCTATTCATTCAGTGTTATGAGTAGTAAAATGGTTGAGAGCCCATGCTTTCAGTTTTGATTGATGATGCAGACATATGTTGTAATGGTACAGAATAACCTAACCCAACAATTTATGTGTTACAGGCTTTTCCATGTCATTAACATTTCTCTCACCTTATTCCTTTGCTCTTTTTCTCTCACTTCCTCCCTTTACTACTTCTTTCACCTCAATCACATGCATGGACAACTCTCTCTCTCTCTCTCTCTCTCTCTCTCTCTCTCTCTCTCTCTCTCTCTCTCTCTCTTTTCCTCTTTCACACACAAACAGAGGGCAGGTTGGAGGTGAATATAACTGAAATATCTCTGGCAGAGGTGCAGAGGTCCTTGCAGCGGGCAGAGTCAAGCCTGGCTCCAGGAGGCTACTGGAAGCCCAAAGACTGTATGCCACGCTGGAAGGTAAGTGTGTGCGTGTACATACTTATAGTCACGTATGGCAAAGTTAACGCCGCACTGGAAAATGAATGGCGGAGAGGAGAATCAGTGTCTGAGACTTGTTGTCGCCGGCATACAGCAAGCCTCGTCAGGATATGCTTCGCTAGGGAGACTACAGATTCCTCTACTGCGCTCTTTTCTTTATCACTATCCCTCTTTGGTCTAACAGAGCAATCCTGCCTGCCATCTGCCTGTCTCTCATTAATTTACCCTGAGGGATAGTGTGTGTTCTGACAAGCAAGTCTCTCTCACTCTCTCGCCCCCTCTTCTCACTCCCTGTCTCTCTGAATACACCGCTCTCTCCATTTTTGCTCTCATTTTTTTTGTCCCTCCTTGTGACAGTTTTACTCGTTACTGAGCTTCAAAGGAAACTACAATGAATCTGCTCTCAAAAAGCTGAACTTTTATAGCAACTGCTCTCAGGGGGGAAAAAAAAAATAGTAGGCCCTTCTCCAGATTTTCATCAGCTCTGCCCCGTTGCGATCGATACATGTCAGATCACATTGCAGAAGTGACATTGCAAGAACCTGCCACACCTTTGTCATGCCTTCCTCATTAGAGAAAGTGGCTTTTCATTTGGCTTTGACTTTGCCATCACTTATCCAATCACTGACCATTGAGAGATTATAACTAGGAGGAACAGATGCACTTTGTACAATTACTACAGTTTATTTAGCTGTACAGATCCGATTGTTCAGTCTCTATGGAAGCATGCATTCATGTGTATGTATTTGCAAATGCATTTTATTTCATTTTTTTAATGTATTGTGTAATGTATTGTATTGTTTGTCTATGTGCCTAGGTGGCGATCCTAGTCCCGTTCAGGAACCGTCTTGAACACTTACCCATCCTATTCAGACACCTGGTGCCAGTGCTGCAGAAGCAGAGACTCCAATTTGCCTTTTATGTCATAGAACAGGTATACACGCACACACACACACACACACGCACACACACACACACACACACACACACACACGCGCACGCACACACACACACACAAACAGTATTTGCAGTCATTGGCAGGGAGTGACAGATTCACATGTACGAAGTCCAAGCAGTTTGAAACTCCTACATGAACTGATGTTTGCTCAAATGGCCATTGAGGTGCTGATATAGTGTTACTATAAACTCTCGGTCTCTGATAGTGCTGTATATAAAGCGGTGGACTTCAAATGGTCGAGAATAACAAGGTACTCCACAACAATTAGCAATCTAGGACAACAGGAATGGTCAAATACATCAAAGTCATTCTCTTTCACAACTTTTTTTTTGCCTCACTTCCTCTCTTCTTTCTTTCCCTCCCTCCCTCCAGATGGGTACAGAGCCATTTAACCGAGCCATGTTGTTCAACGTGGGCTATAAGGAGGCTATGAAGGACCTGGACTGGGACTGTCTGATATTCCATGACGTAGACCACCTCATGGAGAATGACAGAAACTACTACGGCTGTACAGACATGCCCCGGCACTTTGCTGTCAAGCTCAACAAGTACTCCTACATGTGAGTCCTGATTCTGTCGCCGTATACATTTCTTGGGTATTTCACTTTAATATGTGCACATGCAGAGTCTGAGTCTATAAAAGCGGTCATCATTTGTGTCCTTTCTAGGCTTCCGTACAATGAATTCTTTGGGGGTGTCAGTGGCCTAACTGTGGAGCAGTTCAAAAAGATCAATGGGTTTCCTAATGCATTCTGGGGCTGGGGAGGAGAGGATGATGACCTCTGGAACAGGTGGGGCCAACAGACATACACACACACATTTTCCAGCTTTGCAGTGCAGGGCTGTCAGTGTCATTGACATGAGGCTTGCTCAAGAGATGGGCACATGGCAGACTTTTTTTTCCCCCCTCCACTTGTCTTTGCCGCACAGCATTGTTGTTGTCCCGCCACCCCCCCCTCCCCCCACGTAGCTCCCAGGCAGCTGTACACACTCGGAGCTCTGAATATACCCTGCCAATTCTTACTGATTTAGGTTTTGTGCTTGTTTGTGTAGAAAATCGACTATTGTTTTGTGTCCATATAATTGTATTGACATAGTGTAACATGATAGCATGACTGGCTAATGCTTGCTATGTCTGACCATTTAAGTTATGTCTTTAACCGCACTGATTATGTTTGTCTAGGGTGCGGTTTGCCAACTACACAGTGAGTAGGCCACATGGAGAACAGGGACGCTACATGTCAATTCCACATCACCATCGCGGAGAGGTCCAGTTTCTGGGAAGGTCAGTCTAAGCGCACACACACACACACACACACACACACACACACACACACACACACACACACACAGTCTGTAGTGTGTACTTTTGCTTGAAGGGTGGGAGCTGAATGAGCTTGGAATGAGACTTAGGCTCATGTGATGTAAGTCAGTCACATGGAAAGTCAGAAGAGTGCAAAGTGCATGTGATTTGCTTGTATGGTTGAGGGCTAAATTCCAATCATACTCTCTGCTCAAAGTCTAAGTTACTCACAAGACCCCATGGTGTTGTTTTTTTTTTACAATTGCTGTTGGAAACTGCTGAGAAACTCCAAGGAGCTGATACTTGAGGCGGGGGGGGGGGGGGGGACTAGAAATCAATGGACAATGTTTCTCTCAAGTCTTCCTGTAAAGGTTCTGTAAAGACTGAACGGTTAATCTATTACTATTAGCTATGTTACAGTGCTTTGCTGGTGAGTCATTTTCACGGCAACATGTATACAACATTCACTCAGACTATCATGAAAATTCAATACGTCATTGTTTATTGATTTTTAAGTGCCACCAACTCAACTTCAACTTGCAACTTTCTTTAAATTCATGACATGATGGATCAGTAATTGGGCAGGTTGATATACCGTCTCTAAGTATTTGTTTATTTTTCATTGTTCCTGCAGGTATACTCTACTACGTCACTCTAAGGAGAGGCAGCGTGTGGATGGACTCAACAACCTAAACTACTCCCCTCTAGTGTCCAGGAGGCCTCTCTACACCAACGTATCAGTCAGCTTGAGCAGAAATCTTACCCCCGTAGCTGACTACTGACCTACACACAGCCGGGCTGCAATAGCCCACCTGGGGAGTCCTCTGGGACGTCAGCCATATCTCACCAGTCGCTGCACTGCTTAGGACGTTTTAGTTGATCAAGTCTTTGCTTTGTTTTTTTTGTTTGTATGCAAAAAAAATGGAGACGCACAGAAGTATGTTGGGTAAATCACGTAAGAGAATAAGTATAAATGCTGCACTTATTTGTGCCACAATCCATCACTCCTTTCATCCGGGCTTCTCTATTGTTCAGTCTCCACATGCCTTTTGCACCATTTTGGCCTTCAATATACATTAATTCATTTCATTTGCTTATTCAATCAATCATGCGTTCATTACTCCACTATGTGCTCAGTTATGAAAATAACACACACACACACACACACACACACACACACACACACACACTGACTGACTCTCTCACTCACATGTGCTGACATGGTCCCTAAGGCTCTGATTTTAGTTTGCTCGTGCACTTCTTATTTTCACCAATGCAGTAAACCTGTAAAAAACACGTGCATGCACACACAACCACACAGCAACCTAATAGAGTGGACTCTTGCAGCTGGTTCTGCAGAAGGTATGCCAAATCTATAAGTGAAGAGAGAGAGAGAGAGAGAAAAGGAGTGAGTGTTTTCAATCTTATATATGTGAAATAGTGAATCTTAAGTTTAGAGTATATTAATAGCTTATCCAACTCTTACCAACTATATGTGTCCTGTATACATACCATGTTAAAAAAAAAGGTTGTGATGCTTGTGTGGCATTGGAAGTTCTGTCTGCTTGGAAATGGCTGTATGTTTGAGAGCAGCGCTCATACTGTTAGCAATAAGCTGTAATATCAGACAGCAGAGTTTAGACATGACTTCCTCACTGTACAGATGCAATAGCATGGGTACTAGCATGCCCTGGTTAGAGTACAGAGAAGGAGTGACTCTAGTAAGGTTGCTCTGTATGCAAACCTCACAATCGACACACCTTTGCCTAGCAAACTTGCCACCCAGTCAGAAACGTCTGTGTTTGTGTCTGTCTGTATACGAGTGATGGAGAGCTATGCAAACGGCCATGTAGGTATTCCGTTGACAGTGGGACTTCAAGGTGATATCCTGGAGACTGCACCCCTGAAACTGTGACAGAGTGACTCTAGACCTCAAGTCTATAAGGCCAGAGAGAGAGAGAGTTGTCTTTTTTTTATTGTGGATCCCACATCCTTTTATTAAGGTTCTTGGAGTCCGAGGTAGAGAATAATTGATTGCTGTCACCGTCATTGGTGTTTACAGCAGCTGTTATTTTTAGGTGGAGTGTTTGTGATACTGTTCGCCAGCCCTCCCTTATTGTGGGTGTTGTGAAAATGATCTCTCCAACAACTGATCTGAGGCTGCCTTTATGTTTAAATGACACATCCTATCTAGGCGTGGATAGGGGAAAACAGATCTAAATGCCTCTCTTAAGAGGTCACATAATAAGTCACTGATTGGCTTAAGCGTTGGCCAGTGAGTGCTGTAGGAAATTCAGAGGTACTGCCGTGTGATGTCAGTCTCTAGTGTTTTTGTTGGGTGGCATGCGACATAACACTGCATATTGAGACCGATTGACAGCACACCGGCAGTACATAGCCGTGCTAACATTTCCCTCTTATTTATATGCTTGACAGTGTTTATTTTGAGTGATGTATCCCAATACTGTAAATTGAGTCCCTCTTAAGAACATTTATACAGACACTGTCACCTCATGATGTCTGCCCTCTTGTCATACAGCCACGTCATTTCACACAAATCGCCTTGTATGCATTTCTTAAGATGTATCTTTTTGGGGAAACGTGTGGGCGGTCGACTAACTGTTGTGTTCCCACGACGGAGTAAGCAAGTTAAGAGGCTGGACCTCATTTTATTTATTTGATCTTTTATGGATTATTTTCTGTGATTGTTTAGTTTTTATTTTTCTTGAGGTTGATGTGATGATTTACTAGGTGACATGAAACGGACTGTGTTAGATGCACTGAAACTTACAGTTATGTATATTTGTGTGGGATTGTGAGGTCCAGGTCTGTGTGAATGGGGGCCGTTCCATTTCGTTAAGTCACGAAGCGATTTCTTCTTTTCTTCTTTCTGGTTTTATGAAATGGAATGGGACCCATAGCCTGGTGTGTATTAATCTGCTGAACAGACACTGTTGAAGAAAGCCATTTTGTTTGACAACCACAGGAAGAGAGGGACACCTAATCAGGAAATGCTGGTAGTCACTGACTTTCACTAAGCACCTCCCATATCCTAATTGATAATCAATGGTGCTGACTTTCCAGAGCTCCCTTTTGAGGGAGTCACTCACTACGTGCTGACTGGAACCAATCCTAACATCATACAGGCTACTATAGATGGATTAAACATCTCAAAGTTATTGCAGCGCTTTCATTTAACTGCTTATAAGTGGGGCAGTTTCATGTTTTTTGATACATACGGTTGTAAACCTTTTACATTTCCATCCTGCCAGGTAAAACCAATCAGATTGTAACTGTTGTACTGGTTCATTGTCACAACCACAAGCACACGTTTACCTCCTAGCCAATCACTCTGGAGGTGCTCAGTGGAAGTCGTGGACAATAGCAGCATATGTATTACGTTTTTTTTTTCCAAGTGTGTTTGAGTGAAATGGCTGACTCTGTCAGTGCAGAGGTCTATAGTTCTCTATGTAGATTTGAGTTTTTTGTTTTTCATTTGTTTTCCAGCACTGATAATAATTGTGATTTGTAGTGACCTAGTTGAGGACAACTTGCAGGTTCTTTTCTAGTTCTTGACATTCACATCATACACTGTATATGAGCTTTTATTCTTTTTCATTGCTTGAAATTAAGAAGCCAGATGGACATATATTAGAAGCCAAATGGGTTTAGTTAGAGTATTGAATTGAAGAAACGAATCGGACACTGAAGTAATCCTCTATATGAAGAGGCCATCTGGATTTCATGGTCCATAGTCAGTATCAGGATCTATGCTCCAAATATAGAACCGATATTGTAGCCTGCTAACAAATATTCAAAAAGATTCGTCCACTAGATAACCTAATAGCAAGGGGAAACAAGTCAGCTTTCCCATGCTTTTATCTAAAACAGGAAATAGATCATTGGTGATAAGAGCTAGCTGGGCTTGGTCCTGTTATGTGCATGGCCTCAACCCAGACCCAGGCCAGGCCTGCCACCCCTAGACGGGCTCCATCCTGCCATGATATCACCTATTCTTATCCATTCTGTGCCAGTCTACATGACGGGCCCACTCCATGGACACCTGACAAGACTGGCAGCCTTAAAGCTTGTTAATTTATTGCAGTGTTTTTCACTCAAGTTTTTATAAGCAAAATCTATTTAAATTGAAGAAAGTGCATATCAAGATAATGACATTGTAAATACTGTTGTGTGTAGTGTTTTAGAAATTATATAAGGTCTTAAATCACTACAGATGCTAGCTTAACAAACAGTGCTTTGGAGTGGTTTGGCTGGGGATTTATCTGGTGCCATTTAAGTGCTAGTGGAACTCGAACACGGCTACATCAGTGTGATGTAAAAACATCACCGCTTCCAAGCACGTCCTTCTTTTATTGGGAATATCCTGACATGATCCCACAAACTTTAGATTCCTCTCACAGTCTCTGAGGTTTTCTGCATTCCAGAAGCTTCCCCTGTCCTTAACATCATGCTGTAGCAATTCAGAAAGACATCGCAGGAGACGTAGAGCTGTAGGCATAGAGCTTCATCGATCATCATAGATCTTCTGGATAATGACAGCTCTTGGGTTAAGGTGTAGGTCAAAGTAAAGCACTGTAGGACGTAGAAAGCAACACCATATGCTAACAATGCTTAGATTGAAACACAGGCGCCCAAACCAGTGCACAATCCACTCCAAAATCTATAATTCTCTTTTTTTGTATAAAAGCTAACTACAAAAAGAAAGATGAGAAAAATTTAAACTATATCTTCTCTGATTGTAAGGAGGGACATTCTTCTTGAATTGAAGCCATTTGAAGCCACTTGTCAAAACTTGATGTCAGCCTTATGTGTATCTGTTTGTGTATCGGCATATTATCTTTTGATTATTGAAATTTGTATGATGGAGATTTTCTTTTATACCATCATTGTTATTGTCAAAGTACACCAATAAAATGAAACTTGAAAAGATGCATCTTTCTGCCTGCGCTGTGTGTTCTGTGTCCCTGCTACGTCAATATGTTGGCACAACTCGCTCGTCCCAAGCATTTCCAGACAGTATGGCAGGTGGCTGTGTTTGAAATGTTCAGAATAATAACCTGTTTACAGAACACTGCCCAGGGCACACACACACACACACACACACACTTGCTTCCTTCCTCTCGGGAGGACTTTAGTTTAGACTACACTACTGTGACAAAACACAGAGCACAGACTGGCCACCATCACAGTGTATGAGCTGCTGGTGAAAGAGCTCCACTGGGAATATTCTTCTGGTTATGCTGTGGAAGAAAACTGATATACTGTATGACATGAAGTAGTCGTAGTCGCAGTACATGTATGCCATGCTGTATTTGACTCATATAAAGTTCCTAAATGAATCAAGGATACTGATGCTTCATGTTAACTAGAGGATGACCTAAAACCTAGCACGTCTAAAGCGGCTTGTGTAACTCGTAGGTAGATCCTGCTCACTCTTAGAGGGGCAGAGAAATGCTTGAATGCTGTTGGAGCTGGATGCTGATTTCTCTCCATGCTGCAACATGATTAAATGATCACTCTGCTTCAACAACTTCCAGTGGCAATTGACTTCTTTGACAAATTTCCACGACAATGCTCAAAGCCGCTCGAAACTGTCAAGAGTAGGTTCAGCCTGCATGGACTCTCTGAAGTGGTAATAAAAGGTGAGGTCTTTGAAGTGTCTTTGAGTGTGTCCCAGAGGATTCCCAGAAAGAATGCAAAATCCCTAAATATCACATCATATACTTTACTAGTTAGTGCAATGATAGAATGTATTTATCTGTTTGCAGTTCCATGGTAAAATGGTTTTCTATGAGGGGATACTTGGCTAAATGTCCTGGTAATCTGAAGTCCTGGAAATGGCAAAATGTGAGAACTGTAATACGGTACTGTAGGTGCCTCTGGTGCAGGCTAAAGGCCTGCATGAGCACTGAGGAGTGCATCAGAGATTGGCTCCATCTGCACTGTAAGAGGGATATAGATAGCATCATGTCCCCTCTTAAACAGTCTCGTCCTAACAGAGCGTTATTGTCTGAAGCTCTGGCTGAGAGGCAGTGGTTACAGATAGTAACAAAATCCCATCTGGTCTTGGGACCAGAGTGTTCTGTTTTTTTTTATAGACTGCTTTATATAATGTGTGTGCATGTACACATCCTGAGCCTGGGACAAAGATGCTGCTTGTTGGGATGTCTGGCCATTCACAGAAGCTACATTGAGAATGGGGAGCAGAATGAGATGTGGTGATGAGAGGTCACTTCAGTTGCAATGAATCAGAGCGGCTCTGTGCCCTGTGGCATTTAGCACATTAACAGCGCATCTCCGCTAGTTAACAGGGCTGACAACTGCTAATTAGATTATGGGCTTGGAAAAGGAAATGTTAAGTGGCAGGGATGGCACATCTAGATGTCAAACGTATTTCAAGGAGTTTGTAGAAACAAAATGTATACAGTTTTCTAAGAGCAATGGCTGTTGAATTTACACAAAGGCAGTATTAATATCTTGTACTGCATTTGAAAAAGTGTGAAAACATTTCCATTTATCCTCACTGCTCCTGCTTCTCCTTCTCTGCTGCAGTGTAATAGTAGTCGCTGTGTGTGTGTGTGTGTGTGTGTGTGTGTGTGCGTGTGTGAGAGAGAGAAATGCTTGGCAGAGGCATGGAGTAAAAGCCCGGCTGGAGTAGCCACATCTTAATGGAGTCTGTGAAACACAAGGCTTTGGTATGCTAACACCACTGTCACTTGGCTGTCAGACACACACAGAGGGCAGCTCTTAAGATCTTAAGGGTAGTCCTGGCACGCAGATAAAACACAGAGACACACAGTGTTCTCATGCACATCCTTTATTAATTCATCCACATCCACACCCTTGAGTGCTCTGCCACTCAAAGGCTTTGATGCCGGCATCAGTGGTGCCTTTGCCTCTATATACTGTTTGTGTGTGTGTGCTTGAGTGTCTTTGTTTCAATGCCCATTTCCTGTTCAGAGTGTCTTAATCTGGAATCTGCATCACAAAATAGTTGCTTCACTGAATTTGTGGTGGTGCAGAATAGTATCACTCTTCATCTCTGTTTCCCTTGTGTGTGTGTGTGTGTGTGTGTGTGTGTAGGCTGCAATGTCAGCCGTGGCCCCTCTCTAAACACAGGATCTGCTCTGAGAGACAATCAGAGAGACATGCCCTTTAGCTTTCCACAATTTGTTTTAGCTTTGTGTGTATGTTCTATATGCTGTATGTGTCCATGTGTCTATCATATCTGGTTAAATCAGATGTCTGAATAATAGAGAACAACAGTGCCTCACAGGATACTAGGCGTGTGTGTGTGTGGAAGTGAAAGAAGAAAGAGAAAGAGAAAGTCATGTGGATGCCGCATGTATTCACATTTGTAATATCCCTTACTATTATTAGTTTGTCATGTCTCATGTTATTTTCTGTCCCCATCCTCCTGCATCCTTCCCCTCCGTGCTGTGTTTTCTCCATGGTCACCGACAGGACAGCCCTCTTGTGTCTCGCCTCCTCCCCAGGAAGGGTGAGGGTCAAGCATGATGGGAGAGGGCATCCAGCTGCTCCCTGCTCCTGGGGTATACATTCACACGGCTGCTGTTTGCCGTGTTGTACTGTTAGTGTGTATGTGCATGTGTGTGTGTGTGTGTGAGCACGCACATATTTTCCCTGGCTAAGGATTCCCAGAGCCTTGTTGTGACTCTCGCCTGCTCTCCTTGTCAGGGATACGAGTGACTCACCGAGGGACGACACCTTTCTTGACACTTCATTCTCTCCATCTGAAGGTCCATCTTGCTCTCTCCTGCATGCCCTTCCCTTTCCATATCCCTGTCTATCAGCTTTAGTATCCTAGCAAGCCATGCTTATCTGCTCAGCTCCCCTCCTCCCTCATCAGCACCATGCTCATCCATTGTCTCTCCTCATTCTCATTGCAATTTCCCCTTTCTCATGATTATCTCACCATCTCCCATTCCTTCCTCCTCCCCCTGTCTCCCTTGTCTTCCCGTATATCCATCCTCCCTTTTCCTGTGACCTCCACCCTCTCCATCCGCTCTGCCCATATAGCTCCTCCAGCATTTTTATTTTTATATCTGACCTCTGGTTTTCATTCTGCTGTGATTGTTTCATCCTGTTCTGGTTACTGAGAGATGTTGCCTTTAAAAAGTATGCGCTGATGCTGAACGGAAGCCCTGCTGACGGTGCTTCAGTGGCGGGAGGTCAACCAATTTTCCCAGTTCATTTCACTGTTCCATTCATTATCACCCGGCCTCACCTCACCTCTGACTCTATGCACATTTTATATCCTCCACACCTAATGCTTCTTGGAAACTTGACCTCACCTCAAAAACCTACCGCCACCTTCCCACCTCCTCCATGTGACCACCATATCTAGCTGCCACAGATGTGTCAGGGAGATGTTCACCAGCCACATGAAAAAGGAAGTCCTGAGGTGATGTGGTTTGCAAGTTTACTATAATGTGCTCACACGGCATTTCAATGAAGTTGATACCAAATCAGTTGTCACTGTTTACTTTATGTATTAATTTGGCGATGTCAGGGTTTTTAAACAAAAAACCTCTTCCGAAACTGCTTACTCCATGCAGTTGCACATCAAACTCCTCCAGCCAATATGCTGTGCAGCAGAGAGTAATGATACATTTCTGTTCCCCATTACAAGCTGTCAGCCCGTTTTAATCAATGAGGGATGTTGCTGTCCCAAACTATGTGCTGATGCTCTGTGAAACCTGCAGACAGTGCAGCCTGACTGTAGGCTTAGGCATAACTCCAAAACGGTTTACTATCTTGATTCTGGATGATAAAACAGACCTCATGATAGCAGATATGAGAGGAAATAAATGTCATATGCCTTTTTTACTGTCAGTATTTCATCATTTTAAGGTTAACAATGTGACTCATTGGTCATGTGGACATTCAAGAGCAGAAACTTAGCAGATGTGGTTTTTAACTTTCAACCCTTGAACCGTCAAGTTTCTCTTTTTTGTTTTGCAAAAGGACAACATTAAACAATCATGTCTGAAAATTCAAATTAAAAGTTCAGCACTGGAGCTTTTTGGATTGTGTTCCTCCTCCATCTACCATGCCAATGTGTTTAATGTGTGTGTGTAATGTGTTTTCACTGCCCCCTACAGGTGGATTTTGGAACTTCACCGAAACCGGAGCAATGCAGCAAAAAATGAACACAGCAGTCAAAGGAGATACGTTTCATTTTAACACATGGGTGAAACAAAAGTTTACAAAAACATATAGCACCGAGTTGACGTACAGTATTTTGAAAGGATCAGACAAGTGTCCACACAGAGGGTGTTGAGCGTGCTTGTCAGTAGAAACCCGTAGCAGCTTATTAGTCCCATATCATTCACTTTGTTTTGTTATCGTTTTTACACAAACATCTCTAATACAAACAGCTTAACATCATAACAATGCAGTCACTTAATATAAGTTAAAAAGTGAAAACGAAACAATCATGATCAAAGAAAAAAACAAAAACAAATGCCCTATAGAATAAAATCTCAAAGGAAAATATTGCCCAGCTATACAACCATAGGTGTGTCTCACTACTCTAATGTTTGTGTCTGTCTCTCCTCAACTCACTTCACTTCTTTTTAAAACCCAGGATAGCTGTAGGCTGTAGGCTGGGGGCTTATGGGAAATGGCTTTCACTGGTTCAGTTCATTTGCATCTGGCAGATGGAGGTTGAAAGAGAGAGGAGAGAAGCAGAGGAAGTCACTTGAGCCTAATGAGAAGCACACACACGTTTCTTTTTCATTCTGTAGCTCAGATGCTACTGGTCTCCTTTCTGGTTGGCTGCTTCCTTGGCCACAGAGTCTTTGATCTCTCCCTTCAGCTCAGCTAGCTGTTCTGAATGGTTGTCCAGGGTGCCGTTCACCTGGGCCAGATAGGAGTCTGAGTGTCTCTCCAGCTCTGCCCTGATCCTCTCCAGGTGCTCTGCCAGCTCCCCCAGGCTGCTACACTGGCCCTCCACCTGACTCACCCTGCTATCGACCTCCTTCACCTCCCTCTGTACTCCCAGTGCCGTGCTCCGGCAGCCCTGAAGCTCCCCGGCCAGCCTCCTCTTCAAGGCCACTAGCTCTCCCTTCAGCTGGGCCAGCCGCCTCTCCCCAGCCCCCAGGAGGGAGGCTTGGTGACCTACTAGCTTGGTTATGCCCTGCACCTGGCTGACTAGCTGGCTCTCTCTCTGCTCCCAAGTGGCATTCGCATGGCCCACTTCCTTAGCGATGAAGCTAACAGAGTCCCTCAGGCCCTTCAGGGTGCGGTTCACAGAGTTGATGTTGACCTTAAGCAAGGTGATCTCTCCGTAGACCGAGCCCTCTAAGTCCTCCTGGGTGATACGGAAGAGCAGGTTCTGCAGGGTGCTGTTCAGACGATCCAACTGGTCACCATGGGAGTCCAGGCGGTCATTCATCTTCTTCTCCATCCCCTCACACTCTTCTTCCACCTCAACTATACCCACACCCCCTGCTGGTGGGGTGGAGGGTGAGCAAGAGGAGGTGCACAAGAGCTCAAGGTCAATTAACTGTTTCTGGATGCCGTCCAAGTCTCCCTCCACTCTCCTCCTCACAGATTCAATCTCTGTCTCTAGGGCTGGAACCACCTGGCCCTCCAGGAGTGCCGGGGTGGTGGCATTGCTCAGCTCCTCCACTGCCACAAACACTCTCTCCTCCAGGGTTTTCAGCTTGTCCTCCAGCAATGTCTTGAAGCCATCCAGACCACCAGGGAGCCCTGCTACTCCATCTATCCCACCCTCTGTGGCATTGAGACGGCCCTCCATGTCCACCAGGCGGGTCTCGATCAGTGTCTCCACGTGGAAGGTCTGGTCCGTGAGGGCCGTCTGGAGCTGTCTCTGAGACTCTGTCAGACCTTTGACTGACTCCTCCAGCAACAGCACCCGCTGAGACAGGCTGTTCACCTGTAATAATCATAAAAATAAAAATAGAAATGTCAATCATATGAAAATCTAAGTTTTAATGATAGTCTAAACACTGTCATGGCATCTTTCATTCATAATTACAATGGAGTTGTTGTTTAAAGATACAGCCTGAAAATTATTAAGCTAGTTTGAAGTAACTGTGTTATTGAAGAGCTTGTCTTGGAAATGGAAAACAAGCTTTCTAGACCTTTTCAACCCATCACAACACTATTTTACCTCAATCCATTAAAAATGTACACGTGAAACTCATATTTAGCTTCCATTGCATTGTGTTTCAATAGTATTGACAATTCGAGTGTATTGCCAGGAGTTTTTCTGCTGACTGTATGACAGTCATGCCTGTAGTTTCACATGCATCTGGGTGTCATAGCTACCTGTCCACAGCAGCTCTCAGTGAGAGTGAGGCCCTGGATCTGAGCCTGCAGAGTGCCCAACTCTTCCCTGAGGCCAGTCTCTCTTCCATCCAGAGACTGCTGCATCTGCTCCTGGCCATCCATGTGGTCCCTATGGCACTGCCTCTGTACCTCTCCAATTTTGTCATCACAGTGGCTCTCTAGACCTGTCAGACGGCGCTCAAACCCATCCAGGATCTCAGCCCGTACCCCAGCCAGCTTGGCATCCAGGAGTTCCTCCAGTAGAGAGGTAGAGCCAGACCCCGGGATGGGCCTGCCACCGGCTGTTTCCATTAGCCTCTTCAGCTGGCCATCATGACCCAGGACCATACCCTGTAGATAGGGGGAAAGAGAGAGTGACAGGTGAAGAGGAGAAGGAAAAAGTAACACACACATGCGAGAGAGCGCAAGAAAGAAAGAATGCTCAACATGATGAAGTTGTACTATTTCCTTCAATCAACCTTAGTATAGGAGCAGAGGTGCACAGTACCTGAATCTCCTCCAAGATGTGAGTCTTGGCCCGCAGTTCATTCTTCACTTCTGTTACCCTGCCTGCTAGGTCTCCAAATCCAGTGAAGCCTTCCAGCCCATCAGGCATCCCGTCTGGGATCGCCCCGAAGCCCACCGTGGAGTCAGACAGACGGGGACCATTGGTGAGCAATGAGCCCAGGAACTTGTTGGTATCCTCCCGGAGGGATGTGCGCAGGCGTTCCTCCAGGCCAACCACTACCCCATTGAGAGTGTCCAGACCCTGGGTGAGGCGGCGCAGGTCCTCCTCCATACGGTCCAAACGCTCGCCAGTCACTCCTGAAACCCCAAACTTGTTTCCTACACAAGTATCATACAGTGAGGAGATAGTGAAATAGTGGAATATATAGATGTAGCCATTATATACACTGCTGCACTGTCGCATCGTCTA
Organism: Hoplostethus atlanticus; assembly: GCA_034670405.1. Taxonomy (NCBI): domain Eukaryota; kingdom Metazoa; phylum Chordata; class Actinopteri; order Trachichthyiformes; family Trachichthyidae; genus Hoplostethus; species Hoplostethus atlanticus. The sequence goes on from JAXDDX010000220.1 coordinate 91,378, forward strand.
TACTTTATAAGCATGATTATAACCGGTGGGGTCTGTTCTTACCATAGTTTGGTTTGCCATTCCCAGCAGGCAGCTGTCCTGTGGGAATAGGTCTGTGGTCAGGCAGGCTGGGAAAGGGCTTGTTTGGCTCTAGGTGGCCTATTCCAGGCTTGTGGTCCAAGGGGGGTCTGGGGCCATGGGGGAAGCCCTTTAAACCCGGGCGGTGGGGCATCATGATGTCAGGCAGCGAGGTGGGTCCATCGTAACAGTTCTCTCCAGAGTAGCCGGGACAACATCTCCACTCCAGCTCAGTCACTGTCTTATAGCCCACCTTGTACTTGGGTTTGTAGAAGGTCCGGTACCTGGGGGAAACATAATAGTAAGCACAGTTGCTATCAGAGGTAAAACGAGCTTTACATCATTGTCATGGCGACATGATAGCAGATCCTATCAGATCAGCTGCGTTTGTGTGTACCAATTAAGAGCATGCAGGCCAGGACAGAGGATGGGAAGATGGGAGGTGCAGAGAAGAGATAAAGGGATGAAGTTGTTCTCTATGGGATTAAGGATGGATTAGAGAGAGATTAGGAGATTAAGATAAAGTGTAGTGTAAATCAGGCATCAGAGGATTGGACTACGGTCAGCACCACACGTCCGAGTGTTATCTTGTCCTTTTCCTTTTGATTTAGAATGAAAGTATAAATCTCTCTCTCTCACTCCCTCTCTCTCGCTCTCTCTCTCTCTCTCAGTCTCTCTCTCACACACACACACACACACATCTGTGCAGACATTTGACTACAGCTTGAGATTTTGTAATGTGTAGAGAGTAAGAAACAATACACACAGCAGCTGATATCCTTTGTCTAGTTAAAGAAACAATCCAATTATTATGAAAACTGGGAATATTAACACCATTCTCCCCCAGCGGCCCTCTGTCTGCAGAGAATCGCAAACACAACAACACTGATGTACATGCAGCTGTTGGGCACACAGATCTGCTGTAGTACATCATGTGGCCACCGAAGGGCAGCACCGGAACGTACTCTAGTTTATAATGTATTATAACCTTCTTGTGTACTTCACACTGCAGTTTTCTGAATGGAATGTATTGATTCAGATACATGTACAGTATTTACAGAGCAGATATCAAAGTAATCTAACTGTACTAGGCCTAAGTAGGAACTCTAGTTGGCCTGTTGTGGTTGTTGTGTGAAAACGTACATGACAACAGGACACTTCTGACCCCAGATGCACTTGGTGGTGTATTCAGCCTTCACATAGGTAGCCACTCCATCGTGCATAGTACATGTGATGTTCTTCTGGACCACATAGGCACAGTGGTTTCTGTGGGGACAAGAAAGAGAGATTAGTGTTTAATACCTATCGATACTAAAATGTGTTTGGTGATTTTATTAAATTGAGAATAGAATGTGAAAAAACATCTATAACGACAACAGAGCCTTGTTTTGCTCCACCTCCATCAAACTCAATCTCTTGAAAAGTTGTCAGTTCAGTGAAAACTAACTGCACTCTAAACACACAGCTGCACAGCTGAGTGACACGATCTCAAATAACACTCCATCCCATTCAGTGATATTTCCTTTGGAGGCGGCGGTGCTACGCCACCTCCTGCTGGTTGATGGCAAAATCTGAGACACCTATTCCTTCCTGAAAATAATTTGATTTAATATGAAGCCTGACCTCAGCTCAGTCTGTGTCACTGGAAAATGTGAAAACATTATAGATTGCCCTATCTGAACTGAACTGATCTGTCTAGAAAAGGTGATAGAAGAGATGATAGGAAAGAGATGACAGGGTTTCTCATCAATTTAAGCCTTGATCGCTCAGTTCTGCAGCAACAGATGGTCCTGGAACAAAATAGATTGACATCAAGCTTCTAAAGATGTTATTTGTAATTTTTTGCCAGCTTCCAAGATATATTTGTTTGGGCATGTCGTCTCTGACAGTGTTGCTACATACTGATCATCTATGTGCTAAATAATCTTGCAACACACAGGATGCGTGTCTGTCATCATCTGGAAGCCTCTGGGTGGGAGATGTATGAATTCCAAACAAAATCTTTTGGTTTGCAATCTAGTAACTAGATCCTGGGAGCTGTGGAGGACTATTCACAGAGGAGCTTAATATGAAATGGAAAATGATAATGATTTAGAGATGTTTCAGTGCTTAGTCATACAAACTACCACTTCAGGTTCACCATTCGCATGGTCCAGGATGATGACAGAGGGTGTTTGTTCTGCTGCAGGATCAACCTCCAACGCAAGTTAAGGGAGCTTTCAGATTCGTATTTTTATTTATTTATTTTTTTTACAGCATCCTGGTTAAATACTGCAATCACTGTGGTGTCTTACAGTTTTGCCTTTGTGTTGTGCTTGTTTTATGTGGTCTTTTTAATTGTTGCTGCCATTCCCCCTCCCCATTGTCAATATTCAGCATCTGCACCATCAACTGAAAACAACATGAAAAAAGTTCTTCCGCTGCAAAATGACATACGTTGAGCTAGAATCACGTATGAAGACATTTAATAGACAAAAACAAAGAAACATTGCTTTGAAGGCTGAATGTGTCTGGATTCCAACACATAATAACTTCACTATAACCACGATGAACAGTTGTTGCATCATGCTCGACTCTCTCTCTCTCTCAGCCTCTCTCTCGCCTCCCCTCTCTTTCTCTTTTCATTGCCAGTGCAGCTATAGCAACTGCTAAATGTTCCTTGGCCCCTGCACAACACAGGAAACGATGATTTGCGCTCTTTAGGCTCACATGTGAGGCATTTCTCCCATTCAGAGGGGAGCGTTCAGCAACACATGCGATGCTTAACAGCGCTCCACAGCTGTTTCAGGACAAATAGACGTGTTTGGAGGAACAGGGAGGGAGACTGGGGACTGAATAGTGTCTATATGCCAAGTTAACAGGTTCAGAGGACAGCCTGTGAGAAACCACTGCACCGCTGGTTTCTACAACTGCTGACTGTGTTGACAGAGCGCGTGTGTGTGTGTGTGTGTGTGTGTGTGTGTGTCACCACTCTCCCTGTGTTATATGTTAATAGCGGTGGAAGGAAAAGGGCAGGAGTTAGAATGACAGAGCTCCTTTCATACCAGCCTGACAACCTATTGCCAGGTCATGCGTCGTTAAGGAAGTGGTTAGCCACGGCATGACCTGACCCGATGTGGTATTATGGGATGTCCTTAAGCACTTTAAACACACGTAGCCAATTTACTGGATATGACTTTCAGTAAAAGCACATCCACGGGAAATTGGGCTGGCGAGATTATTATTATGTATCAGATGTGCTTGGAAAGTCGTATCCATGTTTCTATTCATGTAATGTGACAGCACATGACCACTTTCGCACAGGAATGGTACACAGCAATAGAGATGGATGAACTGGAGTAAAGGTGACTATGCTGTTATCCAGACATCCTTTCACAGTAAAAGCCACTACGATGAGTGGTTTAAGAATTATATTGTAAAATGTACATTGGATTTAACGGTTATGGTTTCCTGCTCATAAATGGCAGATTTATTGACATCAAAAAAAAAACTTTATGACTTGTTGTCTGTGTACTGAGTGAGAGTGGGGGAAAAAACCTGCTATACGCATACAGGGATGTCTGACAGCTGATGGAGAGCAGACTGTGGCATGTGTGTGTGTGTGTGTGTGTGTGTGTGCGTGCGTACAGTAACTGCGTGACCTTTCTCACATTACCCACAAGGCTGATCAGAGGAGTGAAAACTGACCATGCTCTCTCGATTTGTTTGTCAGGTGCACATCGGGGGAGAGCCGGTGACCGTCAGACCCACACACAACGGCCTTAAGTGCAGGAATCCAGATGTACACTAGGAGAAAAACGAACCTGCCTCTCTCTCTCTCTCTCTCTCTCTCTCTCTCTCTCTCTCTCTCTCTCTCTCTCTCTCTCTCTCTCTCTCGTCCAGCCCTTACTTCTTTTCACAGGTCTGTCAATGTCATTTGGATCTGCGTGTGATATTTTATCCTAGCAGGTGTCTTTCAGACGGAGGAGTTCAGGCTCTCTGAGAACCGAAGCGGAGTGCTCAGATAAACCATGCCCCCTTCTACGCTTCAGTGTTGGGTCAGAGTTGTGTGTATCGGGTAAATGAGAAACAGACCGATTTTTTTATTCGATGTATGTTGAGTTTGAACCTGAGAGACAGTGATAGTGTGTGTGAGCCCCGCTCAGCTGGACGCACACGTACACCCACAGTCACGCACATACACACACATATTAGACATATTACACACAGGGCCTTTCATCTCATGTCCAGGGGGACCACACAGCTCGGGGGTATAAGGATTACATGGGCTTTATGGGCAGAAATACGAGCTCATGGTGTGTATGCGTGTAAGTGGTCACATGTGAGAAAGAGGAAAAAGGGATGGGTACATGGATAGGGATAATGTGCAGTCAATGTGCTGTCTCTTTTGTGCGTTTTGTGTGTGTGTGTGTGTGTGTGTAGGTGAGAACTTGGTATGGGCTGGTTGTGTGTGGGAGGCTTGCCAGCCTGGAAAATACAGCGCTAATCTCGACACTGGGGAAAAGGGATGAGAAAGCCTGATCCACCATGATCTGAGATCTGAGGAACAGAGAGAGGCAGCAGAGGAGAAGAGAGAGAGAAACTCGACTCTTTTGGTGGTTTGTTTTAGCATTCTTGGGTGACAGATGGGTGGGGCTTGCTCATAGCACAATAAAATGAGTGTAAGAGTGTCTAGGCAATTACAAGCGTTTAAAAGTCAATTTAGTACAACTTACCCAACACTATCTGAAATGTTATGATGTGGTTAGATCCCAACCATCTAGCATTTCAAACAAAATTAGACTTATTTCACAATAAAACTGTTTGACAATACTATTTTAATCAAGTTGTAACAATAATCCTAATAACTTTTTTTTTCTTATTCCACTAAACCCTGTAGTGCCCACACATCAGACTATTTTAGACAATGCATCCACTACATGCTTGGTTGCTATACAACCAGTGGAAAATCTCTATTTTAGATATTTCTGGTATTCTAGATATTTCTGCCCCATGTGTGAGAATAAAACAGAGCTCCCTTTGTGTCTTACAAGTTGTATCCCACTGTAAACAACAAGACGTCCCAGACCCTCAATGACCTCCGTACCCTGATGCACACAGCTGATTCACCTCACCTTACTCTCTTCATCCCCCAATCAATATCAAAACAGTCTTCACCTCCTGCAGCCTTGTCAGAATAGCATCATGTCCACTTCTCCTGCCTCACTTGTCCTCTGCCTCCCCCTATACATTTTCCCTCTCGACGCCAAAATATTGTCTTTTTTCTGCCGTTGGAGCATGTCATTTTTTGACTGCCGGTCTGGTCCCACTGTAAATATTTCCAGTATAGCATTACAGTTCCTAAATCCCCTCCTGGCCTCCCAGGGGGAAAGCAGAATTCCCATCTCAGATTCTCACGTGGAGCACTTTGACAAATATTATTGCTGCTAGACCCCCAACCTCTGCTGGGCCCAAAACAACTCACCTTTCTAGCCCTTTCTCTCACAAACTCACTTTCTTTTTCTCTTCTTCCTCTGCAGTTTCTGCAATCTTTTTTTAGTTATCTAAGCACTGTACCAGTTGTCCTTTTCCCTCTATTCCTCATATCATCCTTTTCCCACCCTCTTCCTCTTTAATTGTCCTCATGTGTTGCCTCATCGTGCCCCCGACATCTCTGGCCCTCTAACCTGCCACTCTCTCCTCCATTGCCTTGGTTGTTTTGACACTGTGGGACTAAAGGGCTCACCCTCCTCGTTGCTAAGCAAGTCTCTCACCTGCAGGGTTCCTGACTGTTTGAACCCAGACGAATACTGCTGGATCTGACAGATTTATGACCGGGGTGGGCCAGACAGAGCACCATGCAATCTTTAATAGGACCTTTAACAGCCATTTCTATGAGCTAACACATCTCCTCCAGGGCCCATTCTCTTCCTTCTATATGCTCTTAATGAAACCTATTTCTAGCCAACTGGCAGGTCTTTATGGCCCCATGGCGCAGGGTTGATTGACATTGCTCTTGTGGCTGCTGATTAGGATTAAAGGGAAGTAGTGATACTCCCAGCTCTAGGACCAAGGGGATCTCTCTGTCATTCATAGACAGAGTCAGCGGTCAGCGCCAAGCAAGCTCTAGTTATTATGGCTTAAAGGCCGACCATTACGCTTACATGTGCTCAACCTTTGGCTATTGGCCTCTAATCCTTGCAACAATAATGACATTGTGTAGACATAGAAACTGTTTTTTCATTTCATTTTCATTTGAATGGTTAAAATATGACGAATTAAACCCTTTTCCATACCTGAGTTGCCGTACGTTGCTTCATGTGACACAGTCACATCTATTCTCTGTTGCTTGTGTTTTCTTTTGGAAGCATGGTAAGAGGCTCAGACACCAGTAGTGTAAAACTATACCAACAACTTGGCTTATCCTCAGGCATTTCCCAAAGCACATAATCTTCTTTGGTTAAGAAAAGCTCTCTGTGTTTTTGAACAGAATAATTAGACTTCAACTGTAAATACTGTGGGAATGAAATGAGTGATGTGATGTTTCACTAAGATGTACTGTAGATGGCTGTTGAATAAACCAGGAGATGCTGCTGAACAAAGCTTGAATCTCCTTTATGATTGTATATCAGGGACAAAATCTAGGTTTGCATGTGTCTACATATGAATCCCAGCCTTCTCATGAGGTTAGTGAAAGCAGTGTGCTAGATGGATATGCATTGGCAGGGAGCTTGGGAGTTTACTGCCCAGCCTCCGTGACCCTTAGCAGGAAACTGGCTCCATTCAACACAAACTTACAACATCGACTCATGACCCTTGACCTCTACCAACTTGGTGACCTTTCCCCCCTGACCTCTGTCCAATGCATCATCAAAAACCCCTTGGATATCTGTAATCTGATCAGTGAAGTCATGTGGCATCTCCTAGGATCTTAATTGATTTCTACAATGACTTATGCTGGACATTTGAACCTTTTATTTCATGCTTCATGATTTACTATGCTCCAGTGTAATAGGGTGACTGATGATGATCTTAGGAATGTGTTTCAGTCTACATAGAAGAGAGATAGTAGTATAATAGATAATAGTTTCCTATGAATCGTTTGGCAAATTTTCTAACTGCTATGAGATCAGTTGATAAAGAATGAGGGGATCTAAACACACTGAAGAGTTTTTAGTTTTTAGCGTTTTTGTGCACATTTATTTTTTTATTATATTATATTATTATTATTATAACCATTTCATTAATGGGACTTTTCCAACTCTGTACAGTAGATCTGTGACTAGTATTGTAATTGTCTGAGATGTCACAGTCAATGACTGGTTGCACCGAATGCCTGGAAAGCTTCACTGCCAAAACACAGATAATAAATGAATATGAAGAAAAGAAACTGCAGTGCACCAACAGCTGAGAACCTCGAGATATCCCAGTGGAAATGACCATTTTGTCCATTTGATGGCCGATAAAAGCATGGTTAGTATTTACATGCTGCAAGTACATGAGTGAAATCATTATTAAAAATACACACATAAACAAACTTACACATGTGCACACACACACACTTTGACACACAGGCATGTGTTATTTATACGTCTCTTTTTCCACTGACTAAGCAGGCCGACAACAACTGAGCTCATATATCTGTGGTGGTGGGCTGACCAAGGTAGGTCAGCAGATAGACACATCTGGGGAATATTACTAACTACCAGCTACAAGCAAATACTGACCGACTGTCATGATCAATCTGTTGCTTTTGAACAGAAAGATCCATAATGTCTGGTTAGCCTGAGCTTCCTATCAGTCTCCTTGGGATTCAGGCTAGTAAAGTAGACTCTGCCTACTGTCATATGTCACCGACATGCATCAGGCAGAGTTGTGGCAGGTCCAATATCATGACAAGCAAAGTTCAGAGTGAAACATCTGAGGAAAAATAAAGATGCAGAACATACAGTGCAGTTCTGACAGTAGGGCTCATGCTGAAGTGAGAAGGAATTAGAGAGAGAGAGAGTCGTTAAGGCTGAGAAGAAGAGCTGGAAAGTGAGGGAGAGCAAAAATTGGTCACGTGAATATAATGGAAAAATAAAACGTTGATTGACAGGGAACAGGGACAAGTCAAGTCAACAGCGGTGAGGGGGCTCAAAACTGAGAATCAGGTTAAAGATTCCTAGGGAGAGAAGATGATAGGATAGCATGAGAGGAGATTATCAGGAGATAAAGTTAGATGAAGTTCAAGAAGGGTACGGTCAAGGGAGGGTGAGAAAGGGGGGGGAACCAAAGATGGCTGGATTAAACTGAAAGTGGAGGGTCACAGTGTGAGTCAGCTCGAGGGAGACAGAACCTCAGGGGTGAGGGATGGTGAGGCTCGGGGGTGAGGGAGTCTGTTCCCTGGACGTGAGGGTTGCATTGCAGACTAAGTAGGGCTGGGTCATCAGCAGTACGCTGAGGCAGTTTGAGTGAAGCAGCAGGTAGCTGGGGAGCTGTCCAAACTTATACAGCTCTCAGGGGAAGCCAAGCAAAAGAGACGGGGAAAGGAGAAAAACTGAAATACGCCACAAGGCAAACATCAACCAACCAGCGCTATCCAGGCACAATATATCCACAGGGCTCTGTTTCATCTCACAGCTTTATGAGTTTCAAACGCATAGCACGGGATTGTTACTCTTCTCTCTGTCCAATGTATGATCTGTGTCACGGCCTAGTTCAGAATATGGATTTACTCCACCACACACTGTTGTTACTGGATGAGACCAGAGTTGAGCAGGCAAAAGCTTTCGATAGTGATCTCAACGCAAAAGTGAGTTGAGATCACTATGTTATTGTTTTTGTATTGAGTGGAGATTTCGTTGTACCACTCCCTTCTGGCGGTGGGTGCCCAGCTGTACTGTAAGTCTGCTTCTAATTGAGCGCCCCCTTCCACCACACACACACACACATGCATGTACCCCCACCCCAACACACACACACACACACGCTCACACACACTCAGATCAATACCCTTGTCATCAGCTCAGCACTCCCCATCCCCATAATGAAGGCTTTGTTTTCATAATGCGCCATGTCATTGTTTCTCCATAATGTTTATCCTCGGCCACAGATGATTTAAAGTGTGAACCACAGAAGAGGAGCTGATGCCGAGCGAGGGAGAAACAGAGAGTCGATTCAAGACTGTTACTGAGCTGATACCCTAACCAAAACCACATTTCTGTAACTCGCCGGTGACATGTGTTACTCAGGGGAAATACAGTGTGAGGTGGGTCCTGCTTGCAGTATCAAGCTCTCCAAACTACTTGGAATGCTGCTTGAACTCAATACTCTGCAATGTGGTGAGGCAAATAACTACATCAGCCCCGGTGACATGTCCCAAAAGGAGTACTTACTTGTGACGGGTCATGGGCTTGTTTGGTGTGTAGTGAGGGTTCGCTCCACCTTTGTACAGGTTGTATCTGTTTCCATAGAAGGGGTTGACATGGCCTCCATAGAAGGTTCCTTTACCGTCCACCACAGACAACAGCACTCCTAAGAGATAGGACTGTGCAACCAGTTGACACCACTTGGTCCTCATTTTCTTTCTTCTTTCTTTTTTTTTTTCTACGATAAGTCTGAAAACGCACTGAAGATTAATTCCAAATAGTCTTTTAAAAATACAACTGGCTGATAAGGGAAAATGGGAGAAAGCTGATGATGGTAGATCCCTCAGAGCGTTGTGATGAAGGTCCCCCCGGTGCGCGTGTTGTCTTGTCTTCAGCGGGCCCTGAAGGAGACGTGCAGCCCAAACAGCTGTAGCATCAGCAGCATCTCGCCCTACACGCCTTCAGCTCCCACATTCCCCGCACTCTGAGCGCACAGACGGAGGAGAAGGGAAACTAGTGAGGGGAAAGAAGAGGGGAGGGGAGAGCAAGAGGGGCAAGGAAAACAACACAAAGGTGTGCTGGAGGGGAAGGGAAAGAAGAGGAAAAAGGAGGCAGGGAGGAGAGCAAGAGAAAGAAGGAGGAAGAGAGAAAGAGACAGGGAGAGTGTCTATAAGGAAAGGTTCAGCTCCACACACATACAAGCATGTGTGAGACCTGCTGACTCGGCCCAACCCTCTGAGTCCTCTGGACTGTGTACGAGTGTGTGTGTGTGTGAGAAAGAGAGAGCAGTAGCATGCTACTCTGCTGCCTCCGAAGGGGCAGGCAGACAGACAGCCTGCATTTGCATGTCCCACCCCAACTCCAGCCCTGGCTGCTACACACAAGGGGGGATGGCTGCACCACACACACACACACACACACACACACACACACACACTAACACACCCTCTCTGACCATCACATTCAAAGGAAGAAAAATGCTCCTAGTTATGCCTGACAGCCTCAAGCCGATGCAACAGTATCACCCCATCCTCCCACCTCCACACAGCCCACCTTCCAATCTCTCTTCACCCCTTTCTCTCTCTCTCTGCCTTCCCTTCTCTCCCCTATCTTTCAGAATCAGAGTTTGTCTCTTTAATCCTCTAACACTTTTATTTCTCTCCCCCTCTTCTCTCGCTCTCCATCGGGTTATGGGCGCAGCTGTACATCAAAAGGGCAGCCCCAGTGTGCGGTGCCATGTGCATGACTGTGGCTGTAGCCGGCTAAGATGCTGCCGAGCTGGACACAATGGACCTCCTCCTCGCCTCACTGCGGTCAGCCATTAGAAATCCAAGCCACAATTCCAGTCTCTGTGCACCACCACCACCTCTTACCACCTCTCCCGTGTCTTTCAGTACGTCGGAAAATGTTTGGAATTGAAATCAGTTCAGTTTCTATAATAAGAGTCTGAATGAAAGTTTGTTGTGCTCTCAATTTAAGTGTAAACAATATTTCTGAAACAGCACTTGAAATGCCACACTGCTGTCAATGGATGGCTTGAATTTTCGAACTGAAATATTTTCAAAATGTCCCTCCATGACTTTTCCCAGAGCCACTTTCTGTACAAATCAGTGTTGTTAGATTTTCAAAATCACAAAAGGCTTCTTCTGATTATATTTACCCCCTTCAGTTGGTGGTTCTCAGCCTTCTCTGAGACCTCCCAAAATCTGTTGGTCTTTCTACTGCCAGGGTCCGACAGTAACACCACCTGGATAACTATCTTATCTTTTGCTGGTCACGTTATCAGTAAGAGGACAATGACTATTTGGCCAATTGGTGGCACATGTGTGTTTGTTGGAAGCCACCATGAAAACGGTGAAGGAAGAGAAAGGTGTCTGAATCGGCCCCTTTGTTTGGATGGCCGGCTTGGGATCACCTTCTCACCTCTGTGTGGACTGCGCACCATGTGCCCTGCTCTGTTTGCTCTTCATTTACAGGTCATTGTGAAAAGAAAACACACAGGCTTATAGTACACAAAGAGATACGCATCACATAGGTGTAAGAGATCCCAAATATGCTCCAGACCTGAGAGTGCTTACCACGTCTCAAATGCACACGGAGATGATGGGTCTATCCAATATGGTGCATTCTGGTAGATGAAAGGATAAAAAAACACTTCAAACCCCTGCAAAGTATTTTTGAGTTACTTTATTCAGTAGATTAAAGATGTACTGTAGTGTGGAATCACGTCTACCCTGTGTGGTACCCTGGGGGAAAAAACGCCACTCACACATTACACCGGAGACGAGATTATAAAAGGAATTTATAGGGGGGGATCTCCAGCAGCCGCCTTGGCTGCTCGCTAGGTCCAGTCTGTTCTCTTGGACTGCAGACTCTCCCTCTTATCAGTTGGCTGCAATCAGCTCCCAGCTGGCTGATTGCTGATGTGGTTCAGTTTGGGCAAGATGGCCGACAGACTGTGGCCTGCTGGGTAGTGTAGTCCCCTCCACCCAGTTTGTCCATGGCAGACGCCTCGTTCTGCCACACCTGTTTCACATCTCAACCCCATTTGCTTCAGTCCTTTCACCAGTTTGATCTACACCTTGCACGGGTTCAGAGACTCACAGTGTATGTGGCTGCTGAAGTGCTTAGCGTAGCTTCCTGCTGAAGATTCACCCAGTCGCCCCAGAAACTGTCACCTCACAAATGGATGGAGACAGTGAGAAGGAAACTATTTCTAATTTGCCTATTCTGGCAGAGAGCGCTCTGTTGAGACACCATCTTTCACGAAAATGACTGATTTTTAACAGCTGTCTGTCCAGGCACACAAGTCCAGATGCTAAAGACTCTACAGAGATACTGTGGAGAATGAATCTCTCTGCTACCGTTAATGCCCCTGTTGATTTCCAAGAGTCTTATGTCTTATCTTATACAGTATGTGACCCAACATGGAAAAATAGGCACATAGTGGCACAATAAGTTTCACATATTATTGGTGTTTTTTTGCATTCATGGCTTTAAAATGGTGTATTACATAACAGGGGTGAATTCATTATTTGTTTGAATTAACATTTTATGAATCAAATAGTGCATTTAGACTATTTTTCTTGTGCATATTGGTCTCCTGTACAGTTAAATCGTCTGGGTTCCTTCCATTTGGTCACTTCCTTTTTCATTTCCTTGGGTTTTCTGTTGAATAGATGACCATTCTGCCAATCCTTGTCTTTGCTTCTTCAGTGCAACATCTGTGAGTAGTTATCATTCTTATCTGCTGCTAGATTGATTTCAAGCATTGGATGGGGATTTGAGAGAAAATTAAACAATTGTATCAATCTGTTAGCCCCTTGGCTAATATTATACCTCATCCATTTCTACTTAATAAAAGTCAATTGACCAAAGATATTCTACTGCGCTGTGTGTAATTTCCCGATATTTATATGGTTTAGAGTCAGGATAATGTCTCCTGTTCCTCGTGACATACAGTCTGTGTCCAGGCTTCCCATGAGCCCCAGTGCCTGATATGAGCCATCAGTACAGTATATAAATCTCTGTGCTCAGTCCTGAAATGATGAGAGACAAAGTTAATGAAACCACTTTAGTGTAACGGGACACCGCTCAATTAGTTTCATTGCCCTAACCCCTCCGTGAACCATCCCCGTCGTTCACTATCTGTCTTCTCCAGGGTTTTTACAGCACATACTTTTATTAGATTTAGTCGCAGGGGCACAGCCACAGTGAGGGAGAAGGAGAGAAAATGGATGGATTCCAGTATAGTGACATCAGCTACTTAGCAGTGAGAAGGACACCTGATCCAGTCTTACAGTAGTGACCTAGGAAGTGACCCAATCTTCATAAAGCAGCAAAGAGAAGGAGAGTAGTTGTCATTTATTTCCCTCCTCCCGAGGCGAGAGAGGTAGAGTTGGTGCACACATGTGTACACAATCATTTCTAATGGTCAAAGATGTGTTGAAGCTTCAGCTAAAGGACGTAGTCAGCTCTGTAAAAGAAGCAATTTTGTGTGAGTGTTTTCAAGAATCTGGACATTACAATTTGACATCAAAACCCCCAAAGCCAACCAAACTTTTACTTAAAGAAATTTACTTCGAGTTAAGCCATTTGTTGTGTTAACTCCTTAGGTGGTGTGACCCTCCACCACTTCCATCATAAAGTCTCCTCGTTAACATCTGACACCAGCAGTAAAATCAGACCTCCATCTACAACAGTTCACGATGTACGGCGATAAATTACCCCGCACCCTCCACAGAGCTGGTATTAAAGACCCACCAGTGGTTTCCAAAGAGAGAGGAAATACTCTGTAAAGGCTTGGGATAGTAAGTCTTCACGTAGAGCAAACAGCAAGTGGCCCATTAAAGGAATTCCACTATCATAGGGAAAGATATGGATATAGAAAAAGATATGAAAAATAACTACTGTAACTTATTTGACATGAAAGCAAGTGATATCCATGAAAGAAGGCATGGATCTCGGATAAAGGCTGTTTTGGAAAAGTAACTTATTCTACTAGCTTCTTTCCAAAATGTATTATTGCGAGCGCTGAAATATGTCCGACTTGAGCAATAGACCAAAGAGCAACCATTGTGCATTGACCCATTGCAGGTCCTCACATAGTTGGGACAATCACAACATTTTCACTGGGGTCAAAGGGGCCTTCCTGGATGGAAACAGGAGGATATGAACTCATAAAGACGTAGGTGTGGGAATGCAATGGCATTTCAGCGTGTACTCTGCCATGCACAATACTCACTTTTTCCTCTCCTCTTTGCTCCATTCATCCACACAGTCCCAGAGCGCTTCTCCATGTCACTGTGGCAGGTATGCACCCCTCTGCCCAGGTCTTCAAATGAAAGAGTACAAGGGGTGAGGGGGCACGGGAGGAAAGGGGAGGGGCATATATTGTCACAAAATGGTGGCTATAGTGCTCAAGACAGAGAGGCGCCTCACCATGAAAGGAGCGTCCTAGCTCCGGGTGAGAATGCGACAACGGTATAGCTGCTGAGACACGCTCCCAGTGTCTCCCTCATCTGAGAGAGCTGCTACTCCTCTCCTTGTCTAACCCTTAGATCTTTACTCCCTCTGACACCAAGGACACCATATGCCTGTATCTGTCCAGTTGTGTGTGCATAATCACAAGCACAAGGACTTGATAAACTACAGTGAAGGGCTGATTCCCTGAATGGTTTATGTGTGACTGTGTTGACCTCACATTTCCTGCACCTCTCTTTCATAGACAGACCAGGAATAGCATTCAGTTATTTGCGCTTCAGTAATCAATTTGTCTGAGATCAAATATGCACCAATCAATCAATATGCACTCTCCTTTTCTCACAACTATCACACTTCCAGTATCCCATGCTTATTTTTTTATTTTTTCATGGATTGGAAACATCTGACCGCTTGACTGAATCTATTCTTTCCCTTCTAATAGTGTTTCTGAAAATATGACGGAGGCCAGATTTGTCAATTTGGTCGGAATTTTCTCAGGGTTTTTCCATATCACAAGGCTGTTGGCACACACACACACACACACACACACACACACACACACACACACACACACACACACACACACACACACACATACACAACCATACACACAGGAATGACTGTGTTAGCAGATAAACACAATGTACTGCCCAGGGCACAGAGGTTGATTAGATGTTGTTCATTTAGAAGTTGAGCACAGAACTTCAGCCTATACACTATAATTGGTCTTGTTACGAAATTGCACAGAGTGTTTCAAATGTATCCACTAAGCATCGGTGGTCTAGCTGCTGAAAGTGGTTTTAAACTAAATCCCATCATCATTATCCCATCATAATTCCTACATCAATTGAAATGTGATATATATAAAGAGGTCTACAGGTTAAATACATTAAATCAACATGTATTGACATAATTTATCTAAGAGGGCTTTCAGAAGACCATAATAACAAATCCGTAATATCGGTGTTCTCCAACCGCTGAGCTCTGTGACAGCGCGGTGGCTATATGCAGTCTATATGATTTATGGGTCAGTCATATGAAGCATGAGCTCATTCTAGCTTGCACGGCATCCACCCTCTGCCAATTGTGGTTGGTGCAACGCAAGATTACATTGGATTCGTAATCAATGCTGGCGCTCCACATGCACCAACATACACACACACGCACAGACCTCTTTCTCTCTCCAGTGGGTACGATAGTCTGCATCCACTCAACATCTGGTTTACATTAGAACCAGACCACCACCACCACCCAACCCAGATCCATCACGAGACACGCACACACACACACACACACACACACACACACACACACACAAATCCATCTCACCCATTTTTCATACCTCATCAGGGTGAAACACAGAAGCACAATGTTATCCTTTATCCTCAGCGAGCAAGCTGACTTCACATTAATCCCCTGTGTTAAAACACTGTAAGTTACAGTATCTTGACTGGTCCTTGGAATACATCGGCATATATAAGTACAGACACACACGTTAGAGTGTTTGCATGTGAGCGTGCATGCAAACACTTAGTGCTTTAATTGCTGGCTTTGTGTTTTATTGTAAATGTTGGAGAGCGGGTGGGGGTCAGCGGTCTGCAGAAAATATGAGGTGTGTTGAGATGAACACACGCTCACAATGAGCCCCTTGTTTCCTCAGCAATGTGTTCTCAGTTGCAAAGCAATTAAAGGCTAGTTTACTGGCCAGGACTGCTCTTTTCTCTGCTTCTGACGCAATCCTCCAGGTTTGCCCTGCTCAAGGCTGAGTGATGGGCATACACACACACCGGCATGCACAAACACAGGCTCACATACACGCACAGGCAGACATAAACAGGCACACGTGAATGCATACATGTGAATGACACACACACACACACACACAATTTACCCCTGGCCGAGGTTGGCAGAGGGAAAACACACTACGTTATTGCAGCACAAGGCATGCCCTGTGTGAGTCCTTTATCCACCTTACTAGTACGGTGGATAAGTGAAATGAGTGACACACAGATTAGAGTGAAGTCAGAATCATTCATGTGGCTCAACAGTAGATTTATTCAACATAGAGCTCAGCTTTAACCTTCAATTCAACCCTTAAGCAGCAAAATGTATAAATGCAAAGGTGCAGTTAGCTATGACAAGCAGTGCTTATATGAGCGCTGTCCACCTGTCTTATAACAACCAATAGTAAAGGCAATATTTCACACTTTTCTCTAAAGTTGTACCTGAATGAACTGACTGTTCTTTATATTCTGTCCTTGTTTCACTTCACCTGTGAGATAAAAACTGCTTGTGTTTTTATATTTTTTTATTTACACCAAAAAGACGTTTTAATATGAGTTATGCCATAAAGTACTGTCATTGATCCAATTTATCAAAGTACAGTTTAAATTATAAGGTGTGTGGAACTTTTGGAACTTTTGATTTGATTTGATTTAACAACCAAGAAAAATAAAAAATGAACAATGACAAAGGTTCATAAAATAAAAAGACCAATGAAGGAAAAGTAACAAAAATAGCCCCAGCCTTAGGGATAAAACTAAATAAATAATTAAATAACATACAAGGCAACAACGATAAAATAAATAAAAGCCCAAAATTATAAAAAGGCCTTACAATAAGTTTTAAGAGGTGAATTAAAAAATAATATTGACTGCCAGCTTCAGCTCCTCAGGACACAGAGACAGTCAGAAGGGGTCCGAGGATCTCAGGCTGCATACAGGCTCATAAGGAATAAGGAATCCAAATTTCAGATAGATAACCAGGGGCCAGGCCATGCAATGCCTGAAAAACAATCAATTCAATAGTAAAATCCATTCTAAAATGCAGTGGCAACCACTTAAGAGACTATTACACATGGTCTTGTCTCTTAGTTTTAGCTAAAAGCCTTGCTGCAGAGTTTGTAACACAGCGGAGCCGTTCTCGTACCTCTTTTTGGTTAAGGCAGGTAACGTTCAAGACAGATCCAATTTCCACAGAGTTCCTGAGATAGAGAAAACATGGCTGAACAAGCGTTTTGGTACGCGCCAAAGCTCTTCACAAATAAATCACTGGTGATCTTTTCATTACCAGTCTTAGACAGGAAAAGATTAAATGTTATTCCCTGTTGCAACATAAGCAAATCTATGAAATGAATATATTCTGAGGCTCAATGTTATTGGTCTTCAGCAGGCCAGTGTGCAGGGCTCAGGCTGGTATGTACAACGTGTGTGTTTTTGCTGAGAGAATATCACCCCAAGCTGATTTGTCTTATGATAGCACCGCGGGGTGTGTGAACGGGCATAACTTTCTCCATGTGTGTCAGATGTGGTCTTTACCTCACTCTTTCCTCCCTTTCTCTGAATTCTCTCCAACGGCAAAATGGATACACATGATGAAGAAGGATTATTGTTATTTGGAGAGAGTTGAAACAGTGTTCTACACTATTTGGCCCACTTGAGGTCAACGGGTTCAGGATTTTTGCGGTGATTTAAGTGGGTGATAGGGTGGAAGAAGTCTAAGCCAAGTCAGAGAAAAGGCTTCTCACAGTTTTTCTCTCTCTCTGTTTCCAATGTGCACCAAGAGGGGCAACTAAAAACTCCACGCCAATGTTAGTTCAAGTCCCCCAAATCACTTCAGGTTAGGCAGCAGGGGAAATAAATCAAGTAGACTTGAGTTTTATTACTGATAAGCGCTGGTGTTATTCCTTATCTATGGTCGGGACTGGAGCACACAATGGCAGCCTTGAGGTCTTGTGTTTGTTCTCTTCACTGTGGTTTGAGGTTAACACAACAGGAACGGGCCTATCACTCTTACAACTTTGTGTGTGTGTGGGGGGAGTATATATATATGTGTGTATGTGTTTGTGTGTCCTCATTCATGTGTGTTTTTCCCACACACGCGGCAGGAACTATGGTTCATGTGAGGTCAACACTTAACAACGTCATAAATCCACAATACAAAAGCCATCATTGCCTTTCCTCGCCCATATCCTTGAACATCACTCATCTGTGTGAAAAGCTCCTTGGTCCTCATTCCCCAATTGCCTCCACTCCCCCACCCCCACGCCGCCCGCTTCACATTCACTGTAATCTTCCTCTCCATCCCAGCCTCCCAGATGCCTACCTACAACCCCACACCACCCCCCACCCCTTCCTCCTTCATCACTCCATCATAATAGAGGGATTTCTTTCTTTAGGCTGACCAGTGCGGCTCCCCACCCCCAGCTTGGCTCCCTTTCTAAGCTGATTCTCTAGTGTGTTAAACTGTGAACGGTACCAGTGTCACCGCCCTCTGAAACACTCGGACACAGTCCAAACCCACCCTTTACAATGAGACCATGCACCAAGAGTCACAATAAGCTTTTCCACAGCAATAAGTCCACAGCCCCAGCGACTGGTGCCAACAGGTTTCTCCTGGCCTGTCTATAGAGAGAGCCTTCAGCTGAAAAGCCTTTTAGAGCGTTTGTCAAAAAAAATAAAAACTCCAACCACCCAGCCACTTACTTCTGGTCTCTACAAACAGGAAGAGCTCAAATCAAAGGTTGACGGTCAATGAAGTCTCAAGGAATAGTGAATGCAGGGAGAGAAAGACATTCCCAGATTGAAAACAGATATAGCTGATGTATAGAAACTGAAACACCCACCAAGTGAGCCTGAATGAAGGAGGTGAGGTTTGGCTCCCAAGGTCCAAGCCTCATCAGTAAGCCTCAGTGACAGCCACTCCACAACTGAATGGGTCTATGGGAAGGAATGGGGAAGCTTTCACAAAGTCATTTAGTCAGCCTAAAGGTTTTTGGTGTTCATTCTCTTTCCTAAGGCCCAATAATACAGATTGTAGCCCATAGAGCCGAGTGACACATCTTCACTCATGCATCTACATTCTCAATGTCACAGAAATTGGGTACATTTATTCTTAACGATCGAGTCAAAGATGTGTCCTAATTAAATAAATAAAGCTTCGAATTTTCTGCCATCTAGACCACAATTTGTTCCAGTAGGAATTCAGAAAATCTGCTTTTGGCGACCCTCTCACACCAACGTCCATAATTTAGCAGGATCCTGCTGTTTAAGGGTTGTGCTTCAGGATTAGAACCTTAACCTCTGGCCCTCCCTACCCTGGACACACACACACACACACACACACACAGGGTGGAAAGAGTACCAAAATATTCTGCTCAACTAGAAATACTGTTCCTTTGCTCAAATCTTACTTATGTAGAAATAAAATTACTTTAAAATGTAAAAAAAACAACTTTTACTTTTACTTTTAGAATAAAATAAATTCGTACATATGATTTTTCCAGTGCAATGCAACTAATTTTTGATTGAAAATAACCAAAATAAACTGCATAAACAAAGTAAAGCTTGAATCGGCACAATTTAGGGATGTGTTTGTGGGGTTTTATGCACAGACCATCCCTCTTTTCGTCACCATCATTCTCAGTGTTTTCAGAACTGCAAATCTAAAGACGCCAAGGCCATGCGTGAGGGCTGGGGAGATGCTTTGGACTTAATGACATTCACTGACTTTCCCTAACCTATTGATCATCTCCCTCACTCACCAACTCCTTCTTTCCCTACCTATTTTTACTTACCCATTCACTTTTCCTGCTCTCATCAGCATCCCAAGGGAAACCCCAGTCTTTCCCTCAATCATCCAAAAACAGGTTGCTGTAAGACAAAGTGAATTACGAGTGTGTAGCAGTCTAAGTAAAAGGAATGTTAAAACAGAAGAAAAGGGACATGTGAAAATATGGTTTTGGTAAGTTTTGTGCTGTGATATGGTACACAACTTGATTGTTGTATACTCTTTTAATGTACTTTTTGGCATTGCACATTTTTAGACTAGTGAGCGTTCTAAAAATAAGATTTTTTATTTTACCTGTGATTGAAAAAACTCCTTTGCTCAATAATATTACTGCATTGAAGTTTATTTTGCTATCAGCTATCCAACTAGCTAGCAAGGCTAGTGAACTAGCTAGACAACAACCAGACAAATTGTATCTGAATGGGCGGCTACTCAGCTAAAGTTAACTAATCTTCTATCATGGAAACATTTCAGCATTTAATTTCATCATTAGGTAACTTAATGTTCCCTCCACATTCTTGTGCAGGTTTGACGCAAATGCAATTTACAATTGGCCAGTTGCCAATGCAAAGATTATGGAGAGCATACAACATTTGTACTCCTTTAAATCAGAATGTGCTGAAGTCAAAGTAAAATTACTGATTTCAATTACCTTACTTACTTACTTACCTTACTTCCATGCACGCACACACACCACACACACACACACACACACACACACACACACACACAGGGGAGACAGTGGCTTGGCTAATCCAGTTCAGCTCATCACTCTGTCCATAGCGCTCAGCCCCCCCCCTGGTCTGTCTGTGTGTTGAGTTTCAGATTTATAACCACTACTGACACAGGAGAGGAACGAAGAAGAGAAGAGCATTTGGCAAGAGCCGGGGGCCGAGGGGGAACCTTTACCCTTCTGTGATCTAGGACTGCGATGAAGGCTTTTATCACTCTTTGGTGGAAATAGCATCACTCCTTGTCATCTGTCTTTCTGTCTGCCCTCCCAACCCTCTCCGGACTCCCAGCACACACACACACACACACACACACACACACACACACACACATACACACACAACATTTTCTACTATTGTTATCCTTGCTGTTTAACAGAATATACTTCAGCAGCCTGCTGTCAGTGACGTTTATGAGCTAGATTTATGAGTGTCTGTGCATTCACAGGACCAATGGGATGCTGAGGGCGTATAAAGATCTGTAAGCACTCATCACTTCACTACACTCTTCATCAAGTCGAAATGCAATGGAATAATAATAAACACTTTCCCCCTCGTTTTTCATTCAACATGTTCATTCATTCAACTAAGTTCACATGCTATGAACGTCAAATCAAAATGACCAAGTCATGTCTCTGAGTTTGAGCACTGACTTTTTTTTTTCTCAATTTCCTGTGAGTGGAGGCAGGGAGGCAGACATGTAGTTAAGTGGGGCTCATCTGGGCTGCAGTCTGAAGCTGTGATTGCCAAGAATCCCTGGCCTGCATACCTGAGGGAGCTGAGACAGGATGGAGGAGGCAGAGGAACGGCATCAAACACACCGCACTTCAGTTCAAACACCGCACCGGGCTGGCCTCACCACCAGCCTCTGAGCTAGGATCAGCTTGTTTGTGTAAAGTAGCAGCCTTGATCGGATTAGTAAATTCTTGACAATGCATTGTAGAGAAAGACTTCAGTATTTTCCATGTCGATTGTTGACCATCTCATAATGTGTATCTGGAGGTAAAACTATCAGAAGATCTCTGAGAATGGACAGAATGAGGCAGTCTACTGGTTTTTGTGTTACTGTGAACAGAAAACTGGGGCTTGTGTTCCTCCGCCGCCCTGACAAAGACAAGCAGACAGCTAGTTAAACTTCAGGTCACTCTTACAGGAAACAGGGAAACAGGGAGGATAAATGGAAAGGTAATGGACATATGGAGGAATAAGGATGTCCACTTGTCCAGAGCAACAATCCAACGATTGAAAGGAGTTTCAAAGAGCTGACTCAGCACCACACGTGCTACAGACGAGACTAAAAGCGTAATTTGGCAGATTAGGAAGCCTTGGTGGTGATTTGTCTGACTTCTCTCTGGGGGCTGCAGGTGTGTGTGTGTGTGTGTGTGTGTGTGTGTGTTGAATGAACCACCTTGGTGACACATGAAGCACATTTACTTGATCCATTTACTCTGTGTATTGTTACGTTGTTATGAATATAGTATCATTCACATAGCTCATGAGTGACTTGACTCAAAATATGTAATGGCTTACTGACAGACACCTAGACAGACACAGACAGTCAGGAGACATTTTTATTTTTCACAGTATTTTCTACTGTTACTATTGCTGCTATTTTGCACAACCTCTGAATGAAGTAATCCATACTTTTTTCATACTTTCAATAATACATTTCTACTCATGTTTCTTGTGTATCTTCTCTTCTCTTCTCTTCTCTTCTCTTCTCTTCTCTTCTCTTCTCTTCTCTTACACACACACACACACACACACACACACACACACGCACACGGGACAACCTGCTCTCCACACCTGAGTGAATTATCCTAGTATACTTAATGGATCCCACGTGCCACAGTCTGTATTGGCACTAGGTCTAGCCACTCTCCACTCCCTGGGGCCAGGTCTAGTAAAAGGCTTCTATAAATAAGGCCCACTTTTTCCCTGAAGCTCATAAATCTTAGAGAGCTGGATTTCTCTCCCATGTGGCATCTGGCGTCATTTGTCACATATGTGGTGAGCAATTAGGTATAAAAGAAAACCAGGAAACCCAGAGGAGGCCGCACTGGCTGGTGCCAGCAGCCATCGCTATGTTAAACCTCACCGCAAAGAGACCACGATCCGGAGACTCCAGCGGACTGGGAGAAAAAGCAAAAAAAAAATGAATGAAATACTGACTATTGGGTCTGTGAAATGACATCATTGTTTTCCAGGGCAGTTTAAGTTACAACATCCTTGTTTATGTCCGCCACAGGCTAACAAGCGTTTCAGGCTCAGCATAGATTGCAATCAAAGTCCTTTGCTTCACAATGTTAATCGAAGATCTGGCGCACCCAAACAAACGGACAGATATGGTGTAATTGCAGGCAGACATACACAAGTACAAATACATGCACACACACGTGCGCACGCATGCCACCATGCACACTCCTTGAATGATATACTTTTAAAGTTGACATTAACATGACACATCCTGTCGACATGTGTTGTGTTATGCAAGGCATCACAAATTAGAGACTGTGTGGTATAAATGTTCATTCTATAGAGTCATTGTGGACCGTTTCCTGGCTCTGGTCTTTGGACCTGGGTATTTCTGTCCTCTTATTCAAACAGCACCATCCGACACAGACCAAAAACTAAAACAGGGCTTCCTGTGTCACACCCAATCACTTCCTGGTGCCAGTCACCATGCTGTGCAAGGGACCTACCCAAACTGAGAGGTTTCAGGCAACATTTCAAGACTTCTGAAGAACAAAGCCTGTGTACCAAAAATACTGCCATTCTTGAAGGAAAATTGAATTTCAAGAACTGAATTATGTGTTTTTGATTACAGCCCAGCGCATTTATTATTGCTTTTCAAGCAGCCGTTGCAGAGATCCCAGCCTGGCTCTGCAGGCTCCTGGGCTCTTCCTCTACCTAAACCCAACAGGAGTCTAATTGCTGCATCTGTTTCCCTTCACTCTTAAACCGCAATTAGGAGGTTTCACAGCATTGGGGGTTAAACAGCAGAGCTACCAACTGAACAGAAACACTATTAGACACACTAATGACTGTAAAGAGAACAGGACACATCTCAGGCCTGTATTACTGCCATTTGTAAGGTAACTGTACTCTATAGCTAGTGATAGAAATGTCTTCTGCTGGTAGCTTATGTTTGAAATCTTAAGAGGCCAACATGTTGAATAACCGATCCATGGTTAAGTCAAAACCACTTGTAGATTTCATCTGGTGAATGTAAAACATCCACCTGCACCTTTCTCTGGTCCTCAGCTTCACTTTCATCAAGACCCCTCCTATTTCTCCTGACTTCCTGGTCTGGTAGCTTCAAAGTCCTGGACTATGCTAGAGCATGCACCTGTGCCAATAAACACAAATGCATAACATCAGCAGATGTGTATGTACACACACACACACATGCCAGCCATAAGCACTAATTGTTTTAAGCGTAATAAATTATGATGAACTGAAATGATGCACCAAATTTTCATATTTATTTCCTAATCTTTAATAAAGACATTACACATTCCTTAAGATCCTGACTAATATATATTGTATCACTGTTTCTTGAGTTTTGGTTAGGACCATATATATCTTTTCAATAAAAGAGATCTAAAACCATAAAAAAAAATGAACAAGCTGCTACAGACCATGACAAAATCTCATTATTCTTTGAAAGAATAATATTTCTCTCCCTCTCTTTCCTGAATTAGCCTGATAATTATGTTGTTTAATTTGTTGATTGCCACCAATGGTGCTGAACAAGGAAGTACTAACTTTACACAAACTGGCTATAGTTTCTTCCTGCTGGAGTAAATGATCATCATCAATAAAAGGGTAGAGTGTGAGAGTGTGCGGTGGGAACTATCTGAGCCTGAATTGCTAGAGAGGAAGACCGCTGAAGCAAATCCCCATTCTCTTTATTTCCAAGCTGCCCTTGCCACTTACTAACCCCCCAACAAATACAATATAGCAACAAAATGCTCTCTTCATGGAGCTTTGACCTAGCCAGTGGGAAAGTGCCGCTGAAAGCCAGAGTGAGAATAGGGGGAAGAGTGTGTATGGACTGGGAGAGGACTGGGATCACTGATGCACATCGAGCTAGCAGTCCCAAACCCCACCACCCTTCAACTGCTCAGCCCCGTTCCTCCCCCATCCAGTCACCGACTCCCTCCAACATCCCCGTCGAGGGCATTCTTTCCCCCTCTACCCCGTTCTTTTCTTCTCCCTCTCTCTTTCTATACCTCTTTCATTTACTCTTTCTCTTTCCCCTCCTCTCGCTTTCACGGGGTAAAGAGAGTAGGACGTTTCAGTGGGTTCATGGATGGACAGAGGAATGCCATTCAAAGGCTCTTCTTATGGTTCGAGGGTAAAGTGTGGCATTTTTTTGCACAGTAAAAACCTGAAACTGAAAATATGGAGCTTTGCCTCAGATCTCTCAGATCTATGCCTTTGTTTTGGTCCTGCATGTCCGCATGGTCTTGGATAACATTCACTATAAGACCTTTTTTCAAGTCAAATATGTCCCATGTCTACCCCAGGGCTTCTGACTGTGGTTATCCTTGGCAAACAAAGGTCAAATGTCATATGTTCCCGTTAAGAGATTTCAGCACTGGCCTTTGACTCCTGTCTGTTAGACTGAGGGTGTGGCAGCAAGTTCAAAGGGTTACAGGGCATACCTTAGACATTACTGACATTGCTACAACTATGAAGGGACTGTGTGTGTGTGTGTGTGTGTGTGTGTGTGTGTGTGTGTGTGTGTGTGTGTGCAAACACGTCCATGCATACATACACACTACCTTGCCTGCAGGTACGAGTGTATTGTCGTTTCACCCTGTGTGATGGTAACAATTCAGTGAGCATTACGAGCCAACACTTGCAGCCCCTGGATCACAAAAAAAGAAAAAAATGCACCCAAATTAGACAAAGCACAATGCAGCTTCTGTTGTTACAGTAAGACTAGCCTCCCTCTGTCCCCAATACACATCTGCAAAATCATTAACAGATGTCTAAAGAGTCTCCCTCAGCCAGCGATCACAAACACACACCCTCTACCTCGCTGTATTATTCCATTTTCTCTGTCACCGTGTCTGGCTCCACTCTTCTGCATTTCCTCAATTCCATCCCCGCTGCACACATACTAATGCGCTCAAACACACACACACACACACACACACACACACACACACACACACACACACATGCATCTTTGCTCAGCTCCTTCCTCCAGTGTTGAGGCTTATCCCATTCCAACAAAACCATGATCACTACAACAATCATCAAACTCTGTTAACAACTCCACTCATCCCCTGTGATGTGGTCTATACTGTCTTATGGCAGACGTCCAAACGCACATCATACGCTGAAGTATGGTGACATCACTTCATATAGTACAATTCTCTGTCCTGTTCATATTCAGCCCTTTCACTCCAGCAAACCTCTTTCCTCCTGAGCGTATCTCCAC
>JAXDDX010000220.1:122500-202500 GCA_034670405.1 Hoplostethus atlanticus
CAGTGGAATCTCCTCAGCACAGTGGAAAGAACGCGTGCACAAACACACACAAACACACAAGCGGACCGGAGCGCGTGGATGGAGTGGAAAGTGCTAGTGTTTCCCAGTTTGGGAGAGGTGAGTAATCAAGCCTTGGGATCAGGAGCAGTGTTACATGTCTGTATCCTCACTGATAAGCCAGGGCCCGTCTCCATCCACATGTCACGCTCTGACCTCTCGCTTCCCAAATTGTCTGTAACCCCTATTGCATTTTTTTTTTTTTGCAGTTTCGTTAAAAACATTGTAACATTAAACCTATACTATGTACTGTATGTATAGTAGTACCATAGTTCCAGTGTTTCATTGACTCATTGTTACTCACAGAAATAAATGAATCAAGGTAAGGCATAATACTCCCTGATCAGGTTTGACATCACATTACAAACAAATGCTCCACTTGAAAGTATGGGAAGAGACAGAGAATAATGAGATCTGGGTCTTATTAAAACGCCAGAAACCGATACAGACAACAAATTGGACTGAAGTACTAAAGTGAGGGGTCAGAGTGGGAGCAGCACCCTGTACTAATCCGTCAATACAGTCTCCTTTCTCAAAGTGTTAATGATGAGGCATCACATAGCTGCTGATCTGTTTCCTTTTATTGGTATTTGCAGGACACATTTGGTGTATTTGCTATCACGAGATAACCTTGATGCTTGTCCATCTACAATAAAACAAACACACACACACACACACAAAGAGTCAAGTACCGTCCAATGCACTGGTATGCAGACACACACATGCACGCACACACACACACATATGTGCAAACACTCGCAGGCACCTTGGTGAAAGCTGACGGCTGCAGCCACTACAGTGTGTTTGTTTTTGTGCGGACGGCCAATTCAGATGGGTGGACTTTCAAAGCCGTCTCTAATCCATTTGATTAGCTGAACCCAGGAACCTGGGCTGCAGACAAAGAGCTCTTTCACACATGTAGCCACTGCTTACAGCTACATGTGATCCCAGGAATCTGTACATCACAAAACAGTCTCCTGCACTCCAGCTCCCTGCCTCCCTTTCTTTCTGTTTGTTTCCCCTTTTTGCCTCAGTTGATAAGACAATTGAAAAAGTGTTTATAACATAATATACTGTAGAAATAAGGATCATTTGTGGTTTTGGTCTGTGCACTCTGTGGTTTTCAAGCTTGATTAAAATGTGTCTGCTAAATCATTATGACCAAGTAATGGATGTCCTCTACAGAAATATGACCCTACATGAATGATTTGTTGCTGCCTGATAGTCAGTGTGTGAAGTTAAGAAGGACCAACAGTGATTCAGAGATAGGGCAGAAAGAGTGCTGTGAAAAACCTCCATCTGATTGATGTCAGGACTAAATAATCCGGCTCAATAGGCAACAGATGAATGGTTCTCTGTGTGGGTCCTGTACCTTATTATTGCCCAAATCATTGCTTTATTTGACAGAATGGGAAAACGTGACATTTTCAGAGAGGTTTCAGAAACTCTCCCCATTGTCAGAATTCCTTCCTTAATTGACTGAAACCTATAACCAAACAAAAGCCATTGAATTGTGATAGATTACAACATATGCCAAAATGTGGATATAAACAAATCTGTTCTGGACATGAAATAAAGGCAGCAGAAATGCATTCTCCCTCATTACTTTTATGTCAACACGTCGTTAGCAGCTTCATGTGTTGCCATCTCTGGTCCTGAAGTTGATTTGGGAAAAGAAATTGAAGGGCCATCTGTTTTGACAGGGCCTCTGACATCAAATGTCTCCTGTTAAAAGTCCATATGAGCTCCCAGGGAGGACCGACATGGTTCAGTCAAACTCACGTGAATACCGCCGTCTCCTCGATGCCTAAACACATGATCCAATGAGGGAAGTATTCCATGTTGTAAAACGGTGGTGGTCAGTAAACCTCTGCAGAACATTAAACGCTGTAGTGTGAATAGTAAGGAGAGAGCGTTCCCCTTGACTGCTGTTCCACCAACACTGGATCAAAGTTTGAACTGCTCCCCTGAGCCCTCCACTCCATCAGTTCCCATCAAATATATCAACTTTTACATGACCAACAGGAAAAACAGCAGGGAAGAGGGAACAGCTTGTATTTTGTTTTCATGGCTTCCTGCTAGAGCCTATGAACAGTTGACATTTAGATGTGTGTTGGAGCCCAAAACAAGTCATTCCTTCTCTTGTGTGTGGGCAGGGGCCAACGACTATAAAAATATAAAAGTGAGCATATCTGGTTGTTTACTGGACTTTAAGAAAACAGCAACCAATGCTGTTGAGGGCCAAGTTGACACCATGTACCCCCAACTCTTCACACACACACAAACCACAGGCACACACACACACACGTGCCTTCTCTAATGGAAAATGTTTTCTGACGAGCACATCCTCATGACTGGTATAATAAATTAAACAACAGCATGTCAAAACATTTAATAAAATGTGCATTAGGTATCATCCCTGAGGGACCAATTTAAAGGTGTGTTCCACAATTTATAGATCGTTCCAGACAAAAGCACTTGGGACAGAGACTGGCTGAAAGTGTGTGTGTGTGTGTGTGTGTGTGTGTGTGTGTGTGTGTGTGTGTGTGTGTGTGTGTGTGTGAGAGTGAGGTGTGTGTGTGAGTGTGCAGGTTATCCAGTTTAATGCGACACAGAGGAGAGGCAGTTTTGGGTTAGTCAGGGAGTGCCGGTGTGACAGGACTCTAGGAGCAGGCAGCTGTTGGCTCTCAGGTCCTCTCTGCTCTGCTTGTTGGAGACACCGTGGCAATAGCAGCTAATGAAATGTTTTCCCAAGGATAATGATAGCAACCACTAAAATACTGTTTCTCACTGTACTTTCTGTACAGGCAAAAACCATAAAAAAACTCAGGGAAATAGAAAGAAAGGGGAAAGCAACAGCGGTGGGAAAGGGAAGAAAAGTTGGTGTGTGTGTGTGTGTGTGTGTGTGTGTGTGTGTGTGTGTAAATTGTGATAATATCCATGACAGATTCAAATCTGATAACACAGAGAAGGAGCAGAGTTACAAAGTATGTGTACACTGTATTCTTTGTTCATGGAAGATGTTTGGCATCGCTACGTGTACAACAATGACTTCTGCGTAACTTCCTAAGTGCCTGCATTGCATTTTGTATTTCACCTGCAACTGAAACAGATAGCTACATAGTGTGCAATATGACAGACAGTCTAAGCTATCTGCCCTTGGAAGACACCCTTAACTATCTATTTTGTCTCTCTCTCTCTCTCTCTCTCTTGCTCTTTCTCACTCTCTCTCTCTCACCCTCTACTCCTAGCCAGCTGTGAGTCTGTCCAGCCAGGCAGCAGGAGACATCTGGGATGCATTGGACCCAGGAGAGAGGAGAGAGAGGGGGCAGCTGGAACCTATCAGGCCCCAGGCAGATCAGGAGATCTGTTCTGTGGATGGGATCCGACCGGTCCTGAGCTCTAAAACCCATCCAGAGTGCCCATATAGGAACGAGGGCAAGGTAGGAATGGGATGATATTGTTTTTAGAAACTGATCCAGGTTCCCTTTTGTGCTTTTTAGGTTGTGTTTTTTAGGTTCGGTCCCCTTTTGTGAGTGGATTAGACCAGTTTTTTTGATCTCTGGCTCTATCTAAGACAGCACGAAGGTGAAGGAGGGGAGCAATACGCAACTAGAAAAATAAGCCCTGAATACCAGAATTGTTGTCATAGGCCGGTGGAGAGAAATGTGGTGTCCCTGTGTATGTTTGCTGAGAGTAATGCGGCTTTGAACTGCAGTTATAGTTGGCCTTTAGTGTATGTCAGTATTTTCTCATTCTTGGTTTTGTGCAAAGCAGATTGTAAACTGAGAAATAGGCCAAATCACTCATGAAGAGAGAGAGAGAGAGAGAGAGAGAGAGAGAGACGTGAATCTTACACAATCACTCCCACTTCAATACTCAGTAATATAATAATTCTTAAATTCCTTGAGGCACCTGCAATGCTAGAAGAGTAATTTACCACTTACTTTGGAGATTATTTTTTTAAAGTCTTGCTCTTGAAAAACTTAAATGTAATTTGTCTGTACCGAGCAAGTATTTATACTCTTAATTTCTTCAGACAGTAGCTTGAGGATACAAGAACATGGAATCAAACACTGGGACTCAGCCAATAAATAAACCCATTCCCATTTTCAGCAGCCCTCCTCCTCTCCTCCTTCCCCCAAACAGAGTAGACATCTGTGGACAGGTTAAGCCAGGTGTGGCCTGACCTGGGCCTGGGAAGCCTGGGGTTAGATTTAGAGCCTAATGCAGAAGGACAGATGTGTTTGGCGGGGGGTGCTAACACTAACTTGGCCTGACACCTGGAGCCTATGGTGATGATGGGGATATTTGGACATGTCTGTACCCTGTAATCCCTTTACGCTTGGCCTTTTCAGATGAGAAGAGAAAAAAAAAAAGTGTTAGAAAATCACCTGACAAGCTTTCCGAATCTTTGCCCTCTGTCATGTTTTTTGCTATTGAACTCCAAACACACCTGCCCCACGGCACCTGGCACCTGGCACCTGGCACCTGCTACAGCTGAGACCCCAGCCTGCCACCAAATGTCAAAATGGCTGGGGTCACTGTTAAGTCACGTCACTGAACATTTGTTGAGCGTAAAGAGTTTCACACAGCGCTGACCTTGGCCATAATTTGATTACAATCTTTTACTTTGCACCCATATGTTATCATTTTTGCTCCGGCATGTCAAAGGCATTCTGAACCAACATGTCGTACTGTGATAGGGAGAGCATAACAAGGCTAGTCCAGCTATGCGTGATCTCAAATCGGTCAGTGTGTGTTCATTCAAAGGGCAGGAGTTTGAGCTGTGGGCAGCGAGAGATTCTGATGTTGGCTCCGAGTGTTTGTCAGGAGAACAATGTTCATCATCAGGACTCCATTTGCTCCTGGGAAAATGGAGCAAAACACCCTGTTTCTACACACACACGCACACGCACACGCACACACACACACACAGTTGAATTAAGCATGAAATCACCAGAAAACCCTTTCATATACCTTGTTGGTACCTAACAGCCATGTGTGATATGTGACACAACCATGTGAAGATGTCCTGACTGTATGCACCTTTTACAAGCACCAATCTGAATTTACAGTTAGATTACCATTTCAAATTTCATCTATTTCATCCCCACATTGCATTTGTCTCAAGTCTGGCCAACAAACCAATAACCTTTTCACTCACATGCTGCTTCCATATGTTAGAAAGGCACTCAGAGCTGTTGGTATTGTAGGGCATCTGCTCAACTCAGGCTTCATATGGCCTGTATGATTTACCTCACTCCTAGAGAGGTGCATATTGCAACAGAAAACCTGTATTTGCAGCATTCCCTTTGTTCACGGTCGCCCATGTAGCTGATCAATAGAATGGAGCCTGGGGGGAAATAAGTTACCTACTAGGGAATGAGAGCATAGGAACACAGAGGCAATCAGAACAATGCACCAGTGCCTATTTCCCAGGGGAGGTAGGAAAACAGTTGTGTTTGTTTTTGTGACCCCCTACTGCCGTTTAACTCTAAGTGGTTCCCAAACTGCTGTGTGCTTTGACCCACCTTCCAGTTTCCAGCTTTCCCCTGCTCAAGGTACATTAATGTGTTGTGTCACTCTCTAATTGCAGTGTGTGTGTGTGTGTGTGTGTGTGTGTGTGTGTGTGTGTGTGCGTGCGCGTGTGTGTGCATCTGTCTGTCTGCCTGCTGCCTGCTTGCCTGTTTGCTTGCCCATTTTCCATAAAATCAGAAATCAGTCAGACTGGATGTTGTCCAACACAGTGACTCACTGCTGTGAGAGAGTAAACAGCACACTGAAAGTTCATATTAGTTACTGGTGACAATGACAAAGTTAAAGCAGTCCCCTTTGTATGTTTACGGTCCTGTTGAAGCAGGCCTTTGTCTGCTTAGCTGTCACTCACGAGACCACCCAATACAATGTCAGCGTCGCTAAGAAGCCCTGGGTGATTTATCAAACGGTGACACACCCCAGTTAGAGAGACACAGACACAGAGGAAGACAGGCAGAGATCAAAATGGTCAAGTTGGATGTGAGAGGAGAACAGAAACCATGATGAGAGAGGGATATAAATCACACTGGGACCGCTCAAACAGCAAAGACACTGGAGTTTCTAGACACAAATCCCTTTCCCCCTTTCTGCAGAGGCACATCCTCTCAGGAAGCCAGCTTTGCACCATCCTGTCACTTCCAGACGACCTGATCCCTGCTCCCAGGTCCCAACCCGCTGTGGGAAGCCTGAAATCTTGGAATTCCAGAATTCCAAAGTGGTTCCTGTATGGTGACAGCGAGCTCCCCATGCAACCCCAGCCCCACTTCCTTCCTTTCTGCCTCGCTTTCCTTCCCTGAAATCTCCACTTTAACGTCTCTCCCTCTAAGTCGCTATCTGGAGTTTGTTCGGCGTTGTGAAACCATCCAGTTCCACAATGCACTGATATCAAAGTCACAGGTGGAGATCTGTCCTGCAGTGGGGCTGTTAGACTCACTGTCACACAGCTCACTGACTCACAAACAACTCGTGATCCATTCAGCTAAACATTTCTTTCTCCCCTGCCAGCCACTCCTTTCCTCATCGATGGAATCAAATACATGCAAACAATGCATGCTCTAATGCAAAGTGACACATTGGATTCCTCTACAATTGACCTCTCAAGACCCCCTTGCCCCCCCCTCATCTCTGTTTTGGACCACCAAGGTCCTGTCAGCAATTTGACCTTTGACCTGATTATTGACTGTTAGTTTAGCCATCTCTCGCTCTCTCTCTCTCTCTCTATCCCTGGAGTTTACACATCTGTCTCTGTCTGCATTATGTCTTTCTCTCGGGCCTAAGCTCCTCCCAGTTCCAATCTTTTATCTTCTGTCTCTCTCTCTTCACCTGTGTTCTTCTTCTTCTGTCCTATTTCCCTTTTCTCTTACGTCTTTCCTTCTTATGTCATCTTTGGTCTTCGTTTTGTACCTTTCACTTCATCTCTCTTTCGTTCTCTATCACCTTTCTCTCTCTTTCCTGTCTCTCTTCAAAGCGCTTCGCTAGAGGCCAGCCTAGTTGACGGACAATTGAGTGCCCCTCCTCTGTTGTGTTCCACACAGCCCCTCCAGTTGCTATGGTGTAAAAGTGACCGCCTGGCTGAGCACAGCTCTCCCATCTCTTTTTGGTGTCCAAGGTTAAGTTGATCCATCAAGACGGAGGCAGTGAAATGCAGAATAATGATCCAGTATTCCTGGCTCTATATGGCCTCTCGCCAAGAGGAATTTCCAATTATCCAGGCAGGTATTCCCAAGATCTCACTGTGACCGGGAACAGCTTGAGCTTGTGTGTGTGAGTGTGTGTGTGTGTGTGTGCGGGAGGAGAGGTTGCGAGCCTGTTAGTGTGTTTACAGTCACAGTCATTCGAGTCCTGTCTGCCTATTACCCAGGGTAATGGAGGTCTCATAGAGTGCACACACACTCTCCTTGTCTCACAGAGGAGGGAGGGAGCAGATTGGCAAGGTTATGATGAGAAACGATGCTCGCCATACATCTGGAGTCTCTGTATGGAGGTATGTTTCATTGTTGTGTTGTGTTGTGTTGTGTTTCAGGGCAACACTGACATGGAGTCAGATATATGAGTGACAAACAGTAGTTAGTAAGGCCTTTTTTTCAGGTCAAGCTCCAGTTTATCATTGGTTAATTTGACACTCTGATCTATTGGCGCAGCTGGCTGTTTACGAGGGCAATAGAGAGGTAAACATTGAACTGAACAGAGAAACAGAGATACTATAGGGTTTAGATACAGGCTGGCTCTATGGCATGGTTGTCAAACAAGAGCCAGATGCTGCCCTGTCTTCCCCATAGCATTCCCTATATTATTTATTAACCTCAATCAAGGTCTGTAGATTTCAAGAAGTTCTACTACTTTGAAGGCGATCATCATAGACAGCAACCATCATAGTTGAAGCCTTGGGCCCACTCAACCAGGAGGACGTTTGAGGTGGAAGCCCGTTGAAATAACCCCCACCTATCAATAACAGATTCAATTGGTGCTAGATAGCAGTCAAGCACCATTAAGCCTCTGTAATGCCCCACCGTGCTGTTCACAGTGACTTCAGCTGTGCTTGCAATTCCAAGGACACTGCTGTCCTGGCCAGGTTGTTGCATAAGCTCTGGAGCCACATGAAAAAGACAGCCTGGAAATGAAAATCACTGAAAACCTCTCTGGTCACATCCACAGAACCACACAACTCCTCCTCCATGCAGGCTACCGGCCAAGCACATCATAACAGCTCTGCACTACCCTGCTCTCCCTCTCGGTTAATATGGCTGCCGTATGGAAGAGCCACAAATCAAAACCTGAAGTGCTAAGGGGGACATGTGAGTGCAAACTGTTAACATGTTCATATGTGTGATGTCTGCTGAATGTGTATGTGCATCCAAATGGGACATGCAGCATGGTTTAGAGCTTCTCCAAACAGGCTTGATAACAGCTTCATATTGTTCCCACTCTCCCTTGTACATGAAGGCATTAACTTACCCCCATACAAACAAGAGCGCAGTGAGACTATAAAAGCAGCATTACGGGAATTCGCCCACAATGATTGATTGCTCCACAACCAAAACAACAAATTACTCCCAAAGTCGAGCTCCCCATGGGCCAAATTGATGTCACACACAACAATATGTTATGTGGTTCTGATCGGGGGAAACGATGAAAGCCATCACTCCTGGACGACACCCAGAGATTCCAAACATGTTCGATTCAGTGAGTCAGGGCAGTCGGCGTCATGCACTCATTCACCCTGCTCACTGGGAGATCTACAGGAACCTCCTGTGCGTTAAACTGTGTGTAAGGTATCAAGGGACCCAATGAAAGAAGCATTATTTTCTTTGTCTTCGTGCTCAGAGAGTTCCAGATGCCCTCTATTTGCTGAAGTCAAGCACATTGGACAATAGGCAGCAATAACATGACTTGTCCTTCCCGTAGTAAAATGCCGTTCATCATAACATCTTTTCACAAACTTGTCAGTTGTGGTTCATATATATAATTACAATGGTTAGCAGGGGTGTTGTTAATATCATAATCCTGCTTTCATAAAGTTGAGATGGTCGAATTATTCCTCTGATCCAAACCAAAGAACCAAACTGTTGAATGTTCTGTGTGAGAATAAAGCATGGTAAAAAAAAACATTACCACTGCTAAAACAAAAAATCATGCATTGTTGTTTGAAGGGCAAGTTTCTCTTTAAACCGCCGAATGGACAGAAATGGGAGTCTACTTTCAATTAGAGCATGCACACACACACACACACACACACACACTATACTGAACGGCACTTTCCCCCGAAGCATGGATTGCAAAATTCTCCAACCGACGCCCATTCAGCATTAAAATAAAAGAACTGTAGTGGAGGGCAGAATCCATTTCAGAGCCAGGCACTGTAAGCACAAACAGATGGGCGTTCTACCATTGAACTTAATTGATGGAGGAATGGAAATAATTTCACCGTCACCAATCAGAGGTAATCGGGGCTAGTCCTCCCCTGACACCCCTGCTCTAATTAAATGGTATGCGATGTGCAGTTGAACTCCTCGGTTGGTTCATTCCACTGGGGATTAAAGCTTTTTGACTTGGTCTTGCCTCTGCATTGTACCACATGACCTGACCCTGTAATCGTACACTGCATTCTGTAATTGTACATTAACGTGTTGTGTTTTTCCACCAGGGGAAGTAATCAAGGGTAAAGAGCCCATTTCTGTATATCAGGGCAAGATCTCTGTCTCATTGTATAATTGGTGTGACTTTGATGTCTGTAAAACGTTGAAATAAAACTGTTCTCACTCCCTCGTTGCCCCATTAACTTTTTGTCCCTGTATACATGAATGTGTCATCTAACATGCAAGCACATCATCATCATCATCTACTGAGGCCATGTTCTTTGGTCAGGGAAGGACGCACAAACCTTAGTTAGCATAAAAGAACAGGAACAGCGTGTGATACTCTCCTGAGCCAGTCATTTCCCCAGGAAAGGCCTCCAGTGGCCCAGGTTGGCATGCTCCCTTTGCCCCCTGGCATCCCCCACTGCTAGCACTCCGTTTAACTTGGACACGTTTTTTTTTATTTTGACCTTCTACTCCACTTTGCTATGTATTGTAATTGGCTTAAAATTGTTAAAATTATCTGAGGAGCAAACTGGATGAAACAAATTGATAAAGCTGTGACTGGTCCTGGTAAGAGGCGTATTCACTGCTTTACTTGCTAAATGGATGCAGGAAAGAAAAGTTGGAACTGCAGAGGTAGAGTAGAGCAAGACATTCGAATTGAATCAAGTGCATTCCGTTCAGCCATTCTTCTTGCCCGGGGAGGGAGACTGGAGAGAAGAGAAGGGAGGGAGGCATCAGTTTGTTGGATGCTGGTCAGGCTGTGCAACACATTGAGTACTCACTAGAGGCGAGTTTGTAGAGGTTTCGAGTCCACTCCACTCTGTGTATAATGCCCGAGCCAGTTCCACAACAGTAAACACTGAGAGAGCTGCAATCAATCAGCACGTTAGGCAGTAAACAGCCCAAGTAGCCACTGGAGGTTTTTGGGAGGTCAGTGTGTGTGTACAGTCAACGTGATCACATCATTATTTGTGTCTAGCCCATAATAAAATACAATACCATGGTATTGTACAGTGCGGTTGTGTACAGAACAGTAAATTATAGTTAAATACACCATTGTACAACACACTATACTGCAGTACAATACAGTGTGGTACCGTTTATTATAGTAGTGTTTCCCACAGAGGGCCCAGGGACCCCCCAGGGGTCTTTGGGATTTGAGGGGGTTTCCAGAAAAAAGCAGAAATAGTTACATTTAACTAGCAGTCTGGCTTAGTAGTTCTATATTAAATCATATTTAATAGCAAAACTGTTTTATATGGAGGTCCCAGGGATGACATTTCATCAAATGGACATCTGTGGTCTGACATGTTTCTATTTGGGGGTCCTTGACATGAAACGTTTGTAAAAACCCTGCAAAGAACAACAGAACATTACAATGAAGTGCTTTGTACACATGGCAGGGAGGGAAGGAGCTCAAAGAAATACCGAGCAGAGGACAAACAGATGCAAAGGCTGGTGTGGAGATAATCTGTGCTGAAGAAAAGGCTCATATGCAGTGGAATGTAAGTGAGAGAAAGGGGCATAAATAATGATAATAATAATAAAGAGAAGAAATAAAGAATGAAATGAAAAATTTAATAACATAAGATACATAGCGAATAGCTTCAGTCATTGGTTTCTGTGCTATCGTTCCAGAACCCTCTATCATCAGCTGTAGTGCATATGTCAGTCAAGCAGCCAGTGAGCCGAGAAGAGAGAGATGCCTTTCATTAAAACATCAAAGAGTGTGTATCACTCCCCCAACCTGAGCGCTTCACTGAGCCACTTGCTGCATTGCATGCCTTATTAGATGAGTTGAAGCTAATCCAACTGTAACCAATTGTGCGTTATTGTTCACGCTAATTACTCCGTCAGAGGAGGTTGGTCTCCACTGAGTTCGCCTGAGCTTCACATCAGGAAGTTAGAGGTCACTGAAGACCAGGGTTGCACCCTCTTGCTCAAATATGCCCTCCCCCCCCCCCTTCCCTCCCTCCCTCAACCCCCAGCAGCTCAACCCATATCCGTACCTCCAGAGCCTGGGAAAGATTAATCCGCAATAACGGGAAAATGGGGTTGTCATTGGAGATTTGAGTTAATACGCATACATCCGCTCCCTGTTGTGGCCCTGCGCCCTGTGCATGTGCCCCCGTCAGGTCTGGGGCAATCAGAGTGGAGGTATGTGAGGAATGCCATCTCTCTGCAGAGTCGGGCAGACGTAGACGCAGAGGGCTGCAAGTGAGAGGAAGAATCGCAGGTTAGGAGGTGAGGATCACACTTCACGCCCGGATGAATGTTTGTTCAAGCTGGGATTATTTATGAAAGCAGCCTGAGCCGGAGAAGGCTGTTACACCTCATCTCTATGGGATACACCCGTGGTGCTCCACGTGGTCGAAGCAAGCGCACTTTCTCCACCTGCCTAAGCTTTTTCCCCTTCAGCTTGGATACAACGATGTGTCATATGTAATGATGTGTAGGAGTTTGGTTCAGTATTCAACCCCCCTCTAGCTATCTCTTACTTCTGTCTATCGTCTGTCTTTAACCCTGATTTGTCCTGCCTGGCCCAGAGTAAGAAGCAAGCAGGGCCCTCATTTCACACATAATAATCTCATTTAACAGCCTCTGCCCCAGGGTCAGAACAGAGGAAAGCTCTGGAGGGTGGAGGTACACTCACATGGTGCCATTGTGTGTGTGTGTGTGTGTGCGTGTGTGTGTGTGTGTGTGTGTGCGTGTGTGTGTGTGTGTGTGTGTGCGTGTGTTAGGGGCCTCTCCTTTCTAAGGTTTGGATATCTGGTTTTCCCTGTTGGATGAAAAACAACATTGCAACATTGTCTGGTAGTTTGTCTTGTACTGTAGCTGGTGCTATGTTTATTTACACACATAC
Organism: Hoplostethus atlanticus; assembly: GCA_034670405.1. NCBI lineage: Eukaryota > Metazoa > Chordata > Actinopteri > Trachichthyiformes > Trachichthyidae > Hoplostethus > Hoplostethus atlanticus. Next base: position 135,041 of record JAXDDX010000220.1, read on the forward strand.
GTGTATGTGCATTTGAACACACACACACACACACACACACACACACACACACACACACAATGCCCTGGCGAATTTGAGGCTGATTGAGCTAAATAGTGATGCAGTGATAGCCTATTGACGTGATACAACACAATGGGCATTTGCTGGCAATATATTATTGGGCTTGAATCTGTCCCTCTAAAAATTAAATCATGCACATGACCTCAAAGTGCACACATACACACTCACTAATTGTAGTGTTGGAGGCCCCACACAGTGACCTCTACCCTTCAAATTTTCCCTGAACCTCCTGTTGTTAGTTCTGAAGCGTGTTTTAATAACAGTGTAGGTTACATACCATCACATCGCATGGATCACATACCAAACACACAACAGCTGCTGCCAGTGCCTCTAGTCTCTACATACCCTATGGGCACTTCACCACACCCTGGATAAGTCCTATGCATGCGCAAGCACGCACATGTACACACACACACGGCTTTCCGTGGAGCCTCCAAGTCTCTCACTCCGCTTTGAAAAAGGGGAAACGGACTGTTGCCCTAATACTGTAAGGAATGTAATCATGCCTGATAGATGGATCAATGTCAATAAATCAGCAATGTACTGTACTGTCTAAGCATGGGAGCCAGAGCATGCTGGTTTGTAGGAGAGCTATAGGCTCAGGGAGATTTAGACAGACTCTTTTGTCTAGCACATAATCCTTCATATGACATGGTACTAGCCAAACAAATCTCACATTAATAGACAGGAATTCCTCCCAGGAACCACAACAAGACCCAGCCTGGATTGGGTGTGATCCTGGAGGGAATGTAGACACACAAATGTTGTACATTGGTTGTACATTGATGAACACACATACTGCAAAAGCACCAATTCAGAGTATAGAAGCCTATGGCATAGGGTAAGCTTTGGTCATGGGGGAAAATTGTCATAATAACTGTGACATTTACCGTATTGCCCCTGATCTCTAACTGTGCTGTCACACTGCAAGCAACACGATCAACAAGTCACTGGAAGTCCATTCATATCATATACAGCTGGGAGACCAGGGAAACTGGACAATCAACAAGCTTGTCGGCCAAGAAAAGTTGGCCACGGCTGAACTTTTTGTGGCCGTCGGCCATCAACAGCCAATCAGATTCCCTGAACAATGTGATTTAGTTTCATGAACAACAGTTCCACCTGACAAGTGCAAAATGGGGAAGACGTTGAGCCATTCAACGCTTCCCAGGTCTCTATAACCTTTTTTTTTTTAAAAGACTACAGGAATAAATGTCTCAAAAACGGCTTGGAGAACAGTTGCATCCATCGCTGGGGTCACTGAGTTTTTGTTTATTTTAATGCTGCAACATTTTGAAAGGCATTACCAAAGCAGCAAAAAATACATAATTTGCTCGATGCCTGTTCGAAACTCTGTAGCTGCACGAGACCACTACATACATGCAATCGGAGCCTCTTGCACCGTCCATAATCGGTCAGAATAGAGCAACCCATCAATCAAGTTGCTCACAGTGTGAACACTCAGTAACTCCTTGATCACAATGCCCTTGTCCTTGACCCAGTCCCATCTCCAATAACCCAAAGCCCTACCATCTACCAAATCCATCACCCATCATCCATAAAAAGTACCATCATGCTTATTCCTTCGGGCTCCTTCAAGCTTTTTACCAGAAGCATGCAGTGCTAATGTACTTACTCTCTAGTTCAGCCCAGTTCCTAGTTGATCCTTGGATAGAGCTTCTATTCAGTGATGCACCCTGGACCCAACACACCCCAAGCCAATCAGTATTTTTGTATTAGTCCCTGAGTAGCTTTCTAGGTGGCTGTGCTTTTTTTGCAATGCCTACTACTCCCCATAATAGTAAACGATGTACTATAATTTGAACAGGATCATTTCCAAGCTTGTCACTCAGCAGCTATATACCAATAATGATGTAGAATGTGGCTGTTTTTTGGGAGCTGGTGCATTTGAACTCATTCAGTATAGAGAACAATCGTCAGCATGAAAATGACCCATCAAAAAAGATACGTTCAAAATAAATAAACCGTTCACAAGTTGTACATCATTCCTCGTGAGAGTAATGGACTTCTTCTACTTTTCAATGTGTCATTAAATTTCCGTTGAAAGGATTGAGAGGCAGATTGAGAGGCAGTGGAGGGTCTGTATGGAAGGCCATCTGGTTTTTACTGAGCGTCTCTGCTTACGAGCACTAGAAATGATTTGTGTCGGCCCGAGAGCAACTGCACCATTTAGGCTATTCCAGGTATCAACAGGGACCTGGACCGTACAGAGAAGGTTACGAACAAAGAGAAACAGAATCTCTGTCTTCCTCTCTATCTCTCTCACACAGCTGTTGGTGATGGTTTAACAGGAACGTGTTTTTCCTCTGAGACTCTGTCCTCTCCCCATAGAGTGGCTTTGAAGAGGGTTACTTTGCCTGCCCCAGAGTTATTTTCTTTTAATAAAGAAAAAGGTCATTAGCCCCCCAGAGCAGTGAGAGTATGGATTTAGCCCCTCACCCAGCCCACTGAAAGACCCACAAATCTCTGCCCTTTATAAGGCAGGATATGAAGGATGTCTACTGTAGCAATCACAGAACATGTGCCAGCCTTTCACGTGTGTGTTTGTGTGTGTGTGTGTGTGTAAGCACATTCGTGTGGTTTACATTAAGTAACCCCTACATGCTGATCTACAGACTGTCTTGTGTTTTCTCAGCCTATTGGTTATTAAGGTAAGGATTTGTGCATTGCTGACCCTAGATATGTATCTTAAGGCAAACTGTATCCACTTAGCGCCGCAGCACTACTGCTGAAACTATAAAGGCATGGCAAATAACGAAGCAATTCCCAGTTGGACTACTTAGGAATTCCTGCAGCTTGCCCTTGAAGCAGTATTTCCCAGAGGCGAAAGGGGTTTCATTGCTTTGTACGGTATGTCTGTGTTTGGTATGTTGCTTCCCACTGCCCATTTCTCTATCACCAACCCCCTTGGAAAGTAGGAGCCTTTTCTTCTTAACCCTAAAACACAAACAAACATATACAACACACTCCCATGTCCTTGCCGGAGACAGAGGTCTCTCTCGGGCGTGTGAAATAATTGTGTGAAAAGCTGGTCTCCATATTGGGTGGGTGTGACGGCCACTGATTTGCCAATCATTCCATTGCTTTTATGGGACTGACAGGGCTGCCAAGACAAAAGGGGAGAGAAATGCAGCCTTTGAAATAAAAAACGGAGAGAAAAGAAACAGATAGAGGGATAGAAAGATTGAATTGGAAAAGAGGCTGAGAAAATGAACACTTAATCAGGAAGAGAAAGAAAGAAAGAAAGAAAGAAAGAAAGAAAGTTTAAGTTTAAAAGTGTTTAAAAACCTTGCCACAGCTACAGTATAACACAAACTACCAGATAATGTTGGTTCAGTCTCATAATAAAAATACATTTATTTTCCATCGTTTATTACCACACACTCACTCAACAACACTCCAAGTGAGCAGTCGGCCCCAGCTGTGTGCAAGTGTCTTTTTGTGTGTGTGTGTGTGTGTGTGTGTTTCACTCATCCACGAGGAAAACAGAGAAAACACATGTTTGTTTTACAGAGGCAGAGGCTTCAACCGATAAATCTCCGAATCTTATCGTTTGTGTCGGAAGTGATCCCTCATCTTTTGATAAGAGCCTGTAAATACTCTGTTTCTGCCAGTGGAGGTGAAAGGCAAGCGTTTAGCCACATGGCTCATTCCCCTGTCTGTCCTTTGCACATAAGAAGATACCCTGCCTCTGCTCAGAACGGTAGCAGTATGATCTCAATACCATTCACAGATCCTCAGACCGCTCTGAGCTGTTGACTACAGCCACAAGCAACTACTATAGAAAAAAAGTATTGCTTTGATTCCTAGAAATTACTCAATTTTTTATAAAAGAGAAATATTTTAAATGGAAACTGATTGATTATCATTACAACCACAACTATCCTGTAAAATCATCATCATACCAATGGCACCCTCTGAAAGAGTCAAGTAAAGCTCAGGTCCAGTTTGGCAGACTGTGTGTACCCCTCAGATGGAGGCGTGACAGCCAGCATCAATCTGCTGAATGAAAACATCCCTTCCATTCCCCTCATTGACCATTGAACGAGACCAGATCGCCACACGCGTTTCCGTCCTAGCGCGGGTCTTTGTTTGTCTACCCGTGGATCCTGGCAGCCCTGGGGCTCGGCGTGCAGGAAGGGATGCAGACTGGAAGCTGTGAGAGTAGAATATCATTAGCTATAAGGCGGATCTTCACTCTGCATCCCTGTATGAAAACTCACCATATGGCCAGGGCCCCGCTTTAGAGCCAGCTGCCTGGGACTGAGTGAGCCTTCAGATCCAATGTTTGGTTTGGATGGGATGTCTTCCCTTAAGAAATGATTAGAACAAGACGCCCCAAACCTGCACAAAGGTGGATAGACCTGACAAGTCTTGACACCCCACCTGGCAAAACAGATTATGTGTGTGTATGTGTGTGTGTGTGCATGCACACTGAAAAACACACTGAAAACACACTGAAAAACTTGCAAAAAAATGCATGCATATACACATGCACACAGATACAAAAATGCAAAACATTCATACAAATAAAGATTTTTTTTTTATTCACTAATTCTGTGAACTGCTCCATTGCTGAGCTGAGATTTTTTGCCATATAAACATGCAAACAATTGGACTATTATATCAGCAAATGGAGATGCCCTGATGTTCCTGGCAGGCTTAAAATGACACATAGTAGTGTCACGCTACAAAATCACCACCATGTCCACAGTAGTCCATGACTTTTTCTCAGGACACACCAGTAGTCTGTGTGGAGGCGTTCTGTGGGCAGTGGGGCTGACTTTCATTAGCCAGCTGTGGTTCAGGGGTAATGCGGATCTGGAGAAGACCCAGAGCAGAAACATGGAGCCGGTCCAGACCAGGACCTGTGCCAAAGTCTGTTTACCGGCCAGGCACAGTGGGCCAGAGATAAACATTACCAGCACCAGACTCAACCACAAAACGGAGGGATCGACAGGCGGAGAGGGAGAGAGAGAGAGAGAGGAGCAAAGACCCATGTTGATGGAATCATCTGAATTACTCTCCTTCTGGGTTTGCTGTAGAGAGGGAGGTGGTCGAACGTCCTCAGAGTATAAAGCCGCCCTGCCTAACGTTGCACAACAACCACTAGTTAGTGACATCAATGCGGTGGATGGGCAGATCCTATAGCTGCTCAGTGATTTAAGTTGTGACATGGTTATTGTTAAGTCCACACAATTATGCCACGGATAACGCATCGCTGGACTGTTGCTGAAATTCGGATGATTTAATGCTTTTAGGTGGTCCCAGTCTTGTTTGTATTAATGACTTCTGTGACCCCAGACTCTCCAGACCTCACCCATGTTAGCTTAAAGACCCAACCTACTCATCAGAGACCTCAATAAATTCTCGGCTGGAGCTTATCTCAGACTCAGGGCTGTATATGTCTTCAGCCATCGGTTAGCGTATCTCAGACCCACGGTCAGATTCTGAAACCGCTGGCTCTCTCTCTTACAGTTCCAACCATATCAGTAACATCTTGGAAGAAACTCAAACCGCTATGGTCATATCTGCGTACTAGCTTTGGCTGGATTTCAGACCTATAGGCCAAATGTCACATCCCTGGTTATATCTAACGTCTTCCGATGTATCTATTGCCAAGCCTTTGGCAGCGTATCAAACCTTGCATTGTGTGCATCACAAGGCTCTGTTTATTGTCTGTGGTTTACCATTGATAGAAAAATGGTCTCCGATGAGCCAAACACGTGGCCACCTGGCTCCAGTAAGCCTGGCCACAACACGGCCACAGACACACACACACACACACACACTGACAGAAGCCTGTCCAATTAGATAGATTTAATTGCAGTGGTGACAGCAGCAGCACAGAACAGGAGACAGCCAGGGCTCAGATTAGGAACGATCAGCTGAGATGAGTCTGGGATTCTGGCCAGCAACACCGAGATTTGGAGGGAGGGAGGGAAAGCTGGAGAGAAGGAGGGAAAGAGTTTAAAGCAAAGAGTAATTAGGAGTTATTTACTTAATATCCCTAATAAACATACCCTGATGAGAATTGATGTTTCTTTTGGTTCTGCTAATGATTAAGAGACTACGTTGTTGAACTGAGCTGGCCCGCCCAGATGAATGCAGAGCAATAAGAAGAGGGAGAGCAAAGTAAAAAATACTGATCAGCAGATCAAACCCAGTTTTCCTGCGCTGCTACCCCGAGGGATGGTCCCATAACTCAACTCTGCCCTGCATGGGGAGAAGCAGAGCGATGGAGGAAATGAAGGATAGAGAAAGAAAGAGGGAAATGGTGAGAAGTGAAGTGAGAGAGAGGAGGCAGGAAGAGGGAGATTTACTGCTGTATTGAAGAGATAGTGGAGTAAAAAAAAAAGGGGGAGATGGGGATTTCTCTGTGGCTTTTTAAAAGCTCCCTGCGTCACAAAATAAATCCCAGGCCTTTCAAAATGAGCTACAGCATGATTAATGAAGGAGCACTACACACACCTGCACGACCCTCTGAGAGAGAGAGAGAGAGAGAGAGAGAGAGAGAGAGAGAGACTGGAGGTGGTGTCCTCAGTCCACTTCGGTTCTGTTTGTCAGGCCTGTGGTCTGTGGTCCCTCCAGGAAAAGCCAAAGCAAAGCAGCCATACCTCCTCACAGCTCTCCTCTCTTAACCTGGGCTCCGTTTCTAACACTCCAAAATGACTTTTACTACACAGATGGGATCCAAACTCACTGGTAAATGGATGCAATTGTGCACATGTGCACATACATTTGCATGCCCTTGCAATAATAACACTATATAGCACTAACTCACTCGGCATTCACTTGGGGGAAAAAAGCTATTAAAGGGCTATTTAACCCATAGGAAAATACCACTGTATATTTTTGTAATCACAGGTATTTCCTTCACACCAAATCTTTTACTCCATGTTGGAAATACTCACACCTGCCATCATATTCTGCACTCTCTCTCATCAGTATGTTGAGAGAGAGTGCAAGGGAAGGGGGTGGGGGGGTTCATAGACAAAGGAGAGCTTTCCATATTTTACCATTAAGCAAAAACAATCAAAGCATGTCTAGCCCATTTAAGACAACATCAGCGTGGGCATGAGACAGGAGAAATAAAACGCCAGTCTGAATTATAAATCATAAATCTCTGAATTATTGAAGGAGTGGAGAGTGTCAGCATATGACAGAAGGAGGGAGGAGAGAATGTGACAAAGAGAAAATACAAATAAATGATAGGAAGAGGAAAATGGACAACATGAAGAGAACTAGTGATGGATGGAAAGGCTTTGGGGAAATTGTGGAAAATGAGGCATAGTTTTAAGACCCAGTAGAGAAAAGTGACGGGTGAATGTTTTGATGCTCTTCAGACCCCCATCTGAACGGCCCAGTCAGCCCAAGGTTTCCCTCCTGCCCTTCCTCTCCATCCCGATCTCCCTCGGGCATGGGGCTGCCAGGACGGGTCCGCTTTCACCTCAAAGCCCTGGACACACACACACACACACTCTCATGTATAAACACATGCACACACAGAAGCAGAATCACATCATCATGATTTTGTGAATATACACATTTTGTAATACACACACACACACACACACAAAGAGATGGATTTTTTTTTCTTCCCTTGAAAAAATATTCTTTCATAAACTTATCAAGAAAAAATGTGGAGGGAGAGTGTGCGTGTGTGTGTACGTGCGTGTGTACGTGCGTGTGTGTTGGTTGTGTGTAGGGGAGGGGGTGTTCAAATCCTTTCTGCTGTGACAAGGTCTGCCAGAGTTCAGCTCAGAGCCCCACAGCCAAAGACAACACACACACACACACACACACACACACACACACACACCCACACACACACTATAAATGGAAGACAGGGATCTCTCATCTGACTGACAGGTGGGGGAGAGGGAAAGATCTGATGGGAGTGTGGACTGGGAATAGGGGATATGAAAGGCTCTTTACTGTGGTTCCACTAAATGGTGCTTGATTCAAAATGACTTGACCGATGTTTAGTCAAGGTCTCACGGCAGATATATTGTACAGGTGCAGACACTTTAAGGAGTTAGCATCTCTGTTGTGCTGCTGTGTATCGCGTGTGTCTGCGTGTGTTGTGCTAACCAATTCAACCCTTCTAAGGCAACGTACATCTGAAAGCAACTCTGAAAGTCATCAGTCCTGCAGGCCGGACTTGTTACATCTCCACAACTTCAGTTAGTTAGTCAGGAAGATTTATTGCCCAGCTGTCCTGTCCTCATGCTGTACATGATCACATAGACAGACACACAGACACTGACACACACATAACATAGGCCTGTTAATCAGACCTCAAAGAACTACCGCCTTGTTTTGAGCTCCTGCCTTTAATTACTTCAGCAGATCACTGTAACAGAACATATTGTTCACACACTCGCTCTCTCTCGCCCCTGGTGTGTATGAAGTTTCCAGGAGGAATTTTTTAACTTCCATCCATCCCTGCTTTTAGTGCCCCCCCCCCCCTCGTCCATATGTCTGGGCACCAGAGCTCAAAATGTGCACGCGCCCACACCACACACACACACACACCCTGGGAAAGTGTACACGTGCCTGCCTCACGTTTGGGTCATGCGAGTCAGACATGTGAAGCCCCGGTGGTTCTGGAGAAGGAGAAGGAACACATGGAATCACGGCCTGGTCATCAACACACACTTCGGAGCCAGGGAAAGAGGGAAAACTGGAAGGAAGAAGGTGAATGGAAGTCTTCAAATTGCCAAACTGGCAACTGACGTGTGTATGTGTGTATGTGTGTATGTGTGGACTGGGAAAGGAATCCACACACACACACACACACACACACACACACACTACATGCTGTCTCATTGCACATTCAGATCACGGGAGAAACTCGTTTGATTTCCATCTGGAATAATTCATTTTCAGAAATACACCTGAAAATCAAGAGTCTGCATTGAGCTGTTTGCTAGTGACAGCTACACACACACAGATCCAACTCCACCAGCCCACATACAAACCACACTGTCTGTAAACATCCATTTGGCTCACAGGCCTATGCGGTCCACACAGACCGGCGAAAAAAAAAAAGGTCAGACAGCAAAACACAGCAAACACCCTCCTGTGCCGACATCTTTCCCACCACATGGAATCACGGGACACGGCCAATTAACCGAAAGCCCACTCTCTGACAAGCTATTCACTATAGTTGTGTGCCTTACTGTACAACAAAGTGGTGACGGATTGAAACGTATGAATGAATCTGATATGAACGGAAGAACATGAGAAACAGCTGCAGAAATATTCTGTTCACGACAACCTGAAAAAAAACCTTGTATTTATACAGGGCAGTATAGTCCAGCCGGTTGCCCTGTTGTGAAAAATGGTATTGAACCGGCCTGGTGCTGCTGAGCCTGCACTCCTCCCTCTCTTGTTTAACACTGAACGCATGTGAGAGAATCCACTACAGTGGCCAATAAAGTCAATCTACTGTAATCTAATTTACACAGACACTTAAGTCAGAAACAACTGAGTCAATTAATAATTGAGTAATGGCAAAGTAATGACAAACACACAATGACTTGTTCAGTCATTAAAACCAGAGTCAATGCTCGGTCAAGGAGTCTCTTCTTCACACACACACACACACACACATATACATATACACCAACGTCCTCCCTCCTTGCTCCAGTGAGGGGGGGGAGGGAGAGTGGGTGAGCGACTAAGAAAGAAATAGAGGGGCCTGTGTTTACACTGGCAGAGTGAGCAGAAATGGCCAGCCCACATCTAATGGAGAGAAAGCCCCACTCTGACTGACAGGACCTGCTAGGCTTTGAGGTTCTGCACAATCACTGCGTTCCCGTTTCCCAACGTGCTTCGGCCCCCGGGGTGGCCACACCAAATGAAACAAATCAGAGAGAGATTAAAAGGAAATGGTTGCCATACCAGAACCAAGGCAGGACGATTTAACAGGGGGTGAAGGGGTGTATACTGCGTAGAATGCTGGAAACACAAGGAGTCGCTTGCCAACTTGCTGTTTACTGTAATTCCAGCACTAATGGAGGAACTGGAATGCCAAGGACATCCCAGCACTGTCATTTGTGAGACTCTCCTCGTCGACTATGTACAGTATTTCACCCCCGGAAAGGAAAATGAATCTACAAATAATCACTCTACATTTCCTTCCTTGCTGATATGTTTCCACCGTGGGTTCCAAGCTATTTTCTTCATCTGAGAAAATACATTCAGAAGGAAAATAACCAGCTCGGGCTCTCGGTGGTCTCAGAGTGGACCACAAATACAGACTTGATGTTCCTTGAAGAGGACTAGCATCACCACCCTCCGTTCCACAATGCCATCTGTCTTCAGGGAACAGAAAGGATCTCCATCAACAGGGATAGACTCTATTGATTCAGATAATTACATTAGATGGCTTTAGTCCTTTTCACAGCAGCGTCATGGTTCTGAGAGCGTAACGTAGAGCCGGGGCGTATCAAGGAAGAGAAGACCAGCTGGAGAGACAGAAGGCCAAGAAATGGCAGAGGAGAGATGAATGGGTAAATGGATTGATGGACCAGGAGGCAAACATAAGGTCTGCCCCCATCCATCAGTCAGAGAAGAGATATGCCTACTATTTCTCTCTCTCTTACACACACACACACACACACATACACATATACATTCACAGCTGATGAAAGGCATGTAATTAGGTTATCCAGTTAGCTCAACCACTGCCAGTGCACACACCACCATCTCCCCATAAATCTCTTTAGGTTGGCTGCATTGCAACTTCTCTCACAATGGCTTTCACCGGATCTGTCATGCTTTAAGTCACACTTAAGAGAGGGTTAGGTCCAGAGAAGACTTGGCAGAATTGGCCCCCCGAAACTCAGTTGCGCAATTTACTCAGAATCCGATTCTTCCCAGCACTGGAGATAGGAGCTTTTCATTCTCTGTGCCTGCACGTTGACAAACACACGTATAAGCACACACACAAACATGTGTTAATAATGGATCACTTTCCAGACTGAGGTACATCTGTAGAAGAGTGTAATATAGTATGTGAAGAAACAGTGAAGCAACCTCACTTCCAATTATTGGGTGACTTTATTTTGAGTTACTGAAGAGCTGAAGTTGCTTCTGACGTGTCCACAACACCAGAAGGCCCATGGATGCCATCTAGTGGAGAAAAGGATGACTTGTATATCTGATAGGTATTGAAACATGCATTATGTTGAACAAATGACATGAACAAGAGTTATTCAACGCAACACAATCAATTTATAGCAAAAGTTTTGTTTATTAAAGTGAATGGTTTCTATTAATCAGACAAAAGTAAAACCCAGTAAAAAGGCTAAAGAGAAATGAATTGTGGGTTTTACAATTGGCCCATGCTTTATTATAACCAACAGGAGACTATTTCCTCATCTAAAGGGTCTGGCAACAAAAATAAAACACCAACATAAAGTCTGCCACAGTGAAGAGTTATGGTGGTTTGGTTCTGCTGTAGGGTGCATGAAATCAATACAATCAACCTACACGGGCAAAACACACCCTGATCACTAACATAATACTGAGTTATTACCTTGTTCCCATGATGCATTTCTCTGTCAGCCTGGAGCAGTCCCATGGATGGAAATGCCCCCATTAACAAAGCATCAACCAATGGTTTAAAGAGCATGGCAATGATATTAGCCACATGCCAAAGCTTTCTCAATAACAATATACAAGCCCAGCTGAGCATTTGTGGGATTGTAAAATGTCAACTCGAAGTATCATGAAGGGGCCAACATGTTCACTAAAAATAAGATTTCAGTTGTGATTAGCAGTGACCTTGTTCCCTGGGAGATTAAAGCACCTCACACCATCACAGTGTGCATCACTGAGGGAAGCCTTTACACTGGTGTTTCCTTTCTTCTAGCCAAACCCTGCATGCCATAAATTGAAGTGACTGCACAGTTCACAATTACAGTTCCCTCGTCCATACAGTTATTGGTTCTGTGCTACATCACTCATAAGAGCCATTCGCTTATTATCCAATTATTCTCGTCCAATTAAATGAATCCAAAAATAGACTATCCACAATTGTTTTTAGTATCAAAAGCAATGCAATAGTAGTTCTAAAACTGCTTTCTGAACATACACAAAACCACCACCAGAGGGCATCATTGACACTCAGTATACTGTAATTCTCCCCTTATTTTACACTCATGATGACTCATGAGACGTTCTGTGTAATGAAGTTATATGGGGAAAATATTGCACAGCCCACATGTAACACCCTTAAAACATTCTGCTGGACAACTGCCTGTGTTTCAAAACTGAAAAACACTGCAGCACTGTAGTAGTCAGGATGTTCCCGTTTCCTCAACGCTCTTGACAACCGTTTGAATCTAGGGTTAGATGCTGGGCCACACTAGTCTCCTTCAGTCTCTGACATGTTCCCTGATCCTGGTTCCAGTAGGTATGTTGAGTCCAGAGCAGAGCGGGGTCAGTCCATTGTAACATCCTCAGGCAGCTCAACCACCACAGGGGCACAGTCCTCCAAGTCTGCGTCAAAATCCCAACGGAACTTCTTAGTCAGGTGGGCTTTGAACTTCTCCGCTCTCTTACGCAGTGTGCTGTCTACCCCAGGCCCAATGGAAAACTGGAAAAAGTCCTGTGAGGAAATAAATAAAAGAAGGAGGGCAAACTTTTAAATGATGGTACAACTCTAAGATACCGAAAACGTACAGTTATGTCTTGTATAACTGTAATTATATAACTGAAAGTGTACTGTTACTGTACGTCAATAATGGCTTCCCCTATTGGCGGATTGTTCCAGATTAGTTGCTGAAGTGCTTCATTGTTTCAACACTGGCTTTTACAGCAGGCATTGCTTCATAGATATGGATGTTAAGGTGAGTGGTGACACTGACGATAGCAATTGCAAATGGAGATAGACCACTACTTCACTTACAGATTAAAAGGTATGAATGAACCAGCTAAACTAACAGCTAATCTAAAACAGACGATTAGAAGCTAGACTCTCAGTCAAGACTCTTTTTGTTTTAGATCTATGAGGATGATAATAAAAAACATTAGTTTGGTTGGCAATGACCAATGGGATCAAGATTCTGATTGCTTCTACCTGTAGTGTGGAGGTGAGGAAGTTGTTCTGAGATACAATGTCGACAAAGAAGTCTGGCGGGACTTCTCCAAGCTGGTGGTAGAGCACGGCGATGAGCCCCAGATAGAGGTCCTTACGGCTGCCGCATGGCCTCCTCTGAACGACACAGCAGAGCCAGCAGTTGCTTCCAGTGCTCAAAGCCCTCATACACATTTCCAATGAGGAAACACACAAAGGCAAACTGCAGCTCAGCTGAGAGGGGAGAGAATCAATTCAGGTAATTTAGTCCATTGCTTTTTTACATATAATTTGACAAATTTAACTGTATTGCCTCTATATCAGTTTATGGAACATCATTTCAGATGTACTTCTTTTAATCTGCAATATTCTGTATCGTATCCAGTACATACTTGTCATCACTGAATGTGTAAATCATCACCTCCTCCAGGCACTCACCTAGCACGTTGAGAGGCTCCAGCTTGTAGTGCTTCTCCAGCAGGGTCTCCAGGGCGTAGGTCTGGTCCATGCTACACTGGGTGATCTGGGCTGGTGTGGCCCCAGGAGGGTAGGTCTGGCTGGGGATATGGGAGAAGCGCAGCTCTGTCCCCTCCCTCTGCTTCATCCTGGGCAGCTTGTCAAGGCCCTCTCTCATGCTCTGGCAGGCTGTGTCATTCCTCGGCAGATTCTGCTTTTCCCTGTCCTTGGTGTACTTGAGCTGGAGCTCGGGAATGACGTCACTGAAGGCACACACTCGACCCGACAAAGGCTGCAACTCACTGGCCACCTCCTGGGTCAGACGGTCAGTCAGGGACACCCACTTCCTCATCACCTCATAGGGGTAGGGCCCCAGGAAAGGGTCCAGGTCTTGTAGGTTGGCCCGAATCTGGCTCAGCCTCCTCCTCATTGTTTGAGGCTGAAAAGTTCAGATCCTCTTCTTGGGGATCCCAGTTAGCCAGTAGGATCTCTCTGGGTTTGAGGGTGAGGAAGAGGCCTGTCTTTGGGCCTATTTCAGCTCCACAGCTAGGTGCGTTAACAGAACAGTAGTGGAGGAAGTGCAGGCCTGGGGGGATCATCTTCACACCCCTGAAGCGGGGACCAACCTGCCAACTTTTGTAGTCAATCCCTAGCTCGGTACCCTGAGGAACCCCCAGCAAGACCAGGGTAGCTCCCTCCTCAAACAGCCTCCGAGCAACATCTGGATCCATGTCCACACTTGCCATGTCTACTCTGTCCAGGAACACGAGTCAGAAACCACAGTTATATAGCTAAAACTACTAAAGCAAATCAGACACACCAAGAATTAACTAAAGAATACGCGTTGTCTGGCTTTGTCTTGGTTCTAGTTTAAAGCGTTGAGTAAGAATTGTTCACGTCAGAAAAAACTGACTGGAATGTCCTAGATATTATGACACGTGAATTCAGTAACGTTATTTTAACGCTAGCGTCTTGGATGGACTCAGATGTCAAATAGTTTATCTGCCTCTATCAAACGCGCGCGACTAAATAAAGGAACAAAGATATTGTTAAAAATGTGTAAGCGTTTAAAACGTATACATGCCTACACGTGTTAGCAATTAAATGCATGTATCGCAATAATACCTTAATTTCTGTTGTTTCGCGTCGTTCTAAAATCGTCTATTCAGTACTGTCCAACACAATCACTCCTCCGGACAGAAACATCGGTTTAGAAGAATTGTTCCGGAAGCTGAGCTACAACCGCGGCTTTTCAGAGGGCTTTACAAAAAACACTGAATCACACTACCGGGACCTCTGAGAAGTGGAAAATCAGACATTTGAGAAAAGTTTGTTTTATTATGAAGCATGTACTGAATAATGATGGTAGCAGCAGAAAAAGCATCGTTTCAATGGTATGATACATGGCTTACAAACACAAAAAACAATAATTGTGAAAACAAGAAAGGCGTTGGACAACGTGCATATTTTGAAACTATTTGAATGCATTATAGCATTATCACTATTATAGCTTATCTGTGGTCGGTTTCTACAAAACTAGTCCATAAAACAAACAGGAGTAATGGTGACATGCAAAAGTCTGGTATAATTTTAGTCCACAAAATACAGAGAATAAAAAACAGTAAACATTCAACAAATCCAGGCTTTTGAAATAAGAGCAAGCTAAATACAGTGCATTTTGATCATACTTTGATTCTCTGTTGGATGCACTGAACTGAAACCCAACTGTTACCTTTTTATATCTTCATGTGTGAGTAGTACATGGGTTTATACCGGGTAAACATACAACTGTCTTTAGTGTGTGAGTGGATAGATGCTCTGAAGCTTCTGCCAACAAGTGATGAGTGCTCTGATAACTTTAATGAGCTTCATCCTCCTTCTCTTCTTTCCTCGTGTTTTCTGGCTAGCTGGACAAGAGGCTCTCTTCACCTGAAAACATACAACCAGAATTAAAGAGTTATTGTGCAGCATGTGCAGAGGTGACCTCCAGCCAGTGAACTGCTTTAGCGAGGTATCAGTTTACAGATCAGATGAGGATCTGCAAACTGTTTTCTCCACCCAGTGTCAGCCTTTGCTGGTGTGGATTTCTACTCAGTCATCTCAAAGAGCTGTTGTTGTAGAGGTCAGAAATGGATGAATCTAGTCTCACCAGGTAATCACGACTGCAGTTGTGACCGATGAGCTGTTCCATACTCTCCACTGGCTTTCCCAGGTCCCGCTGCTGCTGGCCACCCCTCTGACACCGGAACTGCTGTGTCATACCATAGATGGAGCGCAAGATGTGATGTGCCTGCCATGGTAGAACATGTGAAATTATAGTCCACAAAATGCAACACATGAAGAAATGAAACAGCCCTTGAGATAACCTACTGGGATACTCTGTTGATGATGCTATGTAACAATTTGTGATGAAACATATTGATGTGACAGGTTCTTAAGTTTGCAAGATAAAGCGAAAGTATCTAGCTGGGATGGGTGAACAAATCAAAAAGTTATCTCTTTACCCTGTCCATGGTGCTGAAACAAGGAGGTCTCATCTTATTTGTACAGTGCCATTTACCTTTCCTGAGGGGCAGGGTTCGCTCTCTTCGGAGGTATTAATTGAGCCAGTCAAATTCTGCAACAGAACAATCAAATATTTATTCATCAAGTTAGAATTGCGTACTATTTCAATCGAGCGTAAAATGAGCCACAGCTTTTACTGGCACAGTGGCAAACACTGGAGGGCAGCCTATCACCAGATAATCAAACATTACACCCACATCTCTGATTACTGCTCTAATTACCTCCAACAAATTGCAATTGAGACCATGCCTGTTAAATCGCTAACATTTTTAATGGAGCTGAAAATCTCGACAAACATCAATTAATTTAGCTTATTAACGGCGTAATATTTGACTTGCAACAATACGTGCATACCAGATTTTGAAGCTCAACGAGGATGATTTCTCTGTAGGAGCCCAGTATTTCCTTATAGTTACACCTGCGCTTACCACAAGAGAAGGTCATCAGGAGAACCACCACAACGCTACGGAGTACAGGCCCGATCAGACACTACGTGAGAGAGAATTGTACGTTAATCAATAGAGTCATTCTGTTCATAAAAAGTCCATACAATTATTACTTTTTTTTTTTTTTTAAAAGTACTACGGATCATTATTCACTCGGGGTTTTGCTCGGACTCACAGCGCGCCACAGCTTGACCTACGTTAAAGCATCAATCAGTTTCCTGCAGCTATAGTTTGAACCAGGTGCCATCATGAACAGTGGGAATCCACTGTCATTTGAAATACAAAGGGATCTACACTTACATGAATAAAACTATTTGCCTGTGGTGTAAAATATCTTATCTGCTGCGTAAATAAGCATCACGTTAAGAGCCCACTTACCATTTATCATGTTCTACTGCAGGATCCTCAGACAAGCAAATCCATCTCTGTCAGAGGTAGCAAGATCCACAGATGTTACTCTCGATACGGCAGTGTTCATTGTATCCAGAGTTAGGAGAGTATTTTTTTTTTTTTTAAATGTCCTCTTAAGTATAGGTTAACGCGTCGTCGGGCAGACAGCCGATGTGGCGCTCTGCGCTTTCCAACATCTCCAACTTCACTGTCTGCTCCGGTCTACTCCGATTTCTTTCCCGTCATGGATTGCTGGCGCGGGGCTTAGGATTTCACCAAACTCCAGCCCGATCAAGTCGAGGAAAACGTCTGCAATCAATCACCTTTTATGTTCTTTCGGTTTCGTTGGAAACCAAGGAGCAGTGGTGTGACGAAAAGGATCATTTGGTGGATGCTTTTATCCAAGGCGCCTTACAATACCTTCAGTGTATACATTTCCAGCATGGGTGGCCCCAGTGGGAAAAGATCCCCTAACCTTGGCATTGTTGGTTGCACGGACTAGCCATTTAGATAAAGAACCAGTGTAAAACACAAAAAGGCGTAAAATATGAAGAGGGTAAAATGAAGAGATGATCCTGCAATCCCGCAGTGCTTAATGGTCTTGATTGTCTGTTGCCAAGTTCAAATACATGTTTAAAAAAAAAAAATATATATATATATATATAGGCAATCAACTTAGAGCACGTGATATACCCCACGTACACTTTTATTCAATATTTTTATGGTCTCTCAGCCACACCAAAAATGTGCCAAGTAGACTCTGATCTTTAGACAGAAATACTATACAACAGGAAGGCTGACAATGCCTGGGAACTGGCTGGACACTGGGCTGTTACAGTTGAAAGGTCTGGGAAAACACATCTCACAAAGAGACAAACTGTCAACTCAGTTTTTGAACAGACCACCAGTTTACTGAATCTAAATGATTTGCTTGGGAAAAACAGGCAAGTACGCAATACTAATTGCTTTTTGTTTACTGGATGCCACCAAAGTTATTTTAAACACAATTTCAAGCAAGCTAAATAGAAAAAGCAGTGCATTATTATCATGCAAGTACATCTGAACAATTCCTGATCAAGTTAGTTTATGTACACTGTCAACTGTTGTTGCCAAAACAACTGGAACGTTTTACATGTCCAATTGGACAGGACGCCAACAATTACTCCATAAAAATAAACTCACGCAAGATCATGTTTCGGTAATTTGTTGAACACTAAAACACATTTTTCAAAATAACAACTGATCAACTGAAACCTAAAAGGCCTCAGTCCAAAAACAAAAGGGGAAATGAAAGGGTGAAACTGTGTATTTCTCTTATCTACCACAGATGGGAGAAACTATAGTAGAGAACTAGGGCTCTGTGCATGTCCATAGCTGTCCCCGTCATGGCTGCTGGGTTGTCCAGCTGTTCTCAGTCCAAAGTTCATCGGGCTCAGAATGTGTTCTTGATCTTGCTGGCCACCTCGGTTAGGATCTCCCCTATCTTCTTCTGCCAGTTGAGGACATGTTTGGACTCGGCACACCACAGCTCTCCGTGGCGTGGCTCGGCGTTCTCACAGCGCTTACGCACCTCCTCCTGCTGTTCCTGATGGAGGGAGAGGATGGAGGTCAGGCACACACGCACATACTGCTTCTATTATGTTCATAGGCCCATTGACACACACAAGCTGAGGCACATTTTATACCCGCACAAGAAACGACGATACAAATGTCCTTACCTCTGTGCCGTGCTGTAGTTCAAACTTGTAGAAGAGGGCCCACGCATCTCCAAGGTCTGGCTCAATCTTCACTGTCCTGAGGAACCACTCTCTGGCCTTGGTGATCTTACGCTCACTCCAGAACAACCTGAGATGTGTGTGTATGAACATATATGGAAACAAAGAGACAATTAAAAACAGTGTAATAGTCAATTACTATGTTGCTATAAAACAGACAAGAGAGAAAGGGAATTTAATATAAATCGGAATAAGCATCAAAAGTAGAGCAGATTACTGGGAGTGGAAGAGACAGGGAAGGAGAAAGAAGGGTGTAGTCACGAGGTGGGATGAAAGGGAGGAAAAGGAAAAGGGCAGTCGTACTTGGCTACAGCCAGCAGGACATGGGGGTCGTGTTCACACTTCTTCAGAGCATCCACACTCTTGGTCTTCCTCTGGGGCCTCGCCTCCAGAAACACCGCCTCAGCCCACAGGATTCCTTGACAAAAGGGAGGACGGTGGAGAGGAGAAGAATTTGAGATTACACATAAAAGATATGATCAACTTTGCGTGTGTCTAGATCCTCTCTGCAAACTGAACAAAGGGAAGGTTTTTCTGGGATTCCTCCTGGTATTTAGGTATATAGAGACATCTCGTTTCTGTGTCAGACTTACAGTAGCATATAACAGGGTTCCTACACCTTCAGGGTTCCTACACCTTCAGGGTTCCTACACCTTCAGGGTTCCTACACCTTCCTGCTGATCAAATTCCATGACTTTTCCAAGACATATATTTACATTAAATATCTGATCTGAATGTCCCAGGTCTTATTTCTAACTATCACCTAGCACTGATACTATCAGGAAACGTCTGATTTGGGTTTTTGTTCCTAAAATTCTAAAACTATATGCACATGTTCCATTTTCCATAACTTTTCCGGGCCTGGAAAACACATTTTTAAAAATTCCATGACTTTTCCAGGTTTTCCTTGACTGTGGGAACCTTGATGTCATCTCACCTGAATTGGGGCACTCCTGCAGGGCTTTGGCCATCAGCGTGTTGGCAATGTTCTTCAGTCCAGCCCGGAATTCCAGTCTCACCGACTCCAACCTGGCAAATATGCAGACATCCACATTGTCCTGCTGTCACACTTTTACATGCTCTTGTGTGTCAGTGTTAGCTTCTAATTTATTGTAGCGGTGCATGTTGGGGGTGTTTTAGCTTGACATCCACCCCAGTTTGGGTTTCCGTGCTCTATTAAAGCACACCCATGTTTGTTTGTGTTTTGGAGAGGAAATTTGTGGAAAATGTACTCTGTCGTGGCCCACCACTGCTGAATGAATATATAAAACACTTTGTGTGAGTGAGTGTGTGTGTGTGTGTGTTTTCTCACCATAGGTCGGGGCTCTGGGGGTTCTTGAGTCGTGCCTTCTCCAGGATAGCTCTGGCCCTGGTCAGCTGTCCCACCCTCTCCTCTAGACGAGACAGCAGCAACCACAGCGACATCGAGTGGGGACACTTCTTCAGCTGTCATGCACAAGACATCATCAATTCTTTTCAGCCCTTATTCGTATCCAAGGAAAGATTTGCTGAGTATGCACACTATTTCAGCCAAACGTTTACACACATTAGATCAGACATCAAAACTGAATTCATCTTGCAAACTTTTTTTCTGATTCTCTTGGCCCTTGACACCCCTCTCACAAACGCACACATCCCCTCGCCCCTCTCCACCTCCTCCTCACCCCTTGGTTGTAGGCCTCTCTGGCCTTGTCCATGTTTTCACACTGCTCCTCTATCTGGCCTCTCATCATCCAGAGTTTGGGGAAGTCCTCATAGTGCTTCAGGGCCTCGGTACACAGCTCCTGGGCCGCTTCAATGTTCCCCAAAACCCACTCCAACTTCACCGACTTCATGAAAACCTGCACACATCACAGACATATGCTTTGCAGTCAAATGCATATTGTTCAGAACAGTAAGAACATTTTTTCAAGTATAAACAAGATCTGTGCGTAGGTTTTTCAAATGCCCTTGAAGGGTTGGAAAGACACTTGACATGTAGTGATGATTATCGTTTTACTGGCAATGTAGTCGACTTACGCAATGCAGATAACTTGTCAGCTGACAAATATATCAAATACCAACTTCCTAGGGCATAGCACGAATGGCTAACTGCTTCATTAACACCACATAGTGGTCTCATCTGACAAGGCAATCAGGAGAGTGACACATTAAACAAGGCTTTCATAGTCACACCTGTCAACACCATGTTAGACCACTAAATGCAATTGTTGGAAATAACAGGCTGACTGCAGGGAGTGTAGCCAAGCTCATCTGATAGACACCCTGACAGTTTGGTTGACAGATACTGGCAACAGTACCAATAAACAGAATGGTGCCTGTGGTTTCAAAGGTGTAGGAGCCCGGCAAGCCTGGACTTGAGAAAGATTGCGTGTTTGTAGTAGACTCCTTGAGTATAATGCACCATTAACTATGAAAACAAAATCCTTACAAACAGAGAAGATGAAAGCCTCACCAACACCTGGTTCAGAGGTCCATTCATAGTAATGTTGGGTGAGGACAGCCTGTGCAATGTTGTCCATGTAAATGCCTCTGCACTAAGTCCTAAGGGTGTTATTTGTCTATCCTGGAGGACTGTATAAGCCAATCCACTTTATTACAATGGAAGGTTGAGTGGGGAAAAAACACTATATTAACTTAATAGAGTCAAGAAACCAAATGAAAGAAGTTAGGCTGGGAAATGTGAAACCATTCCATCAAACGCCCACACAAGACAAGCCAAATGAGTTTTGAAACATCTCCTGAGGCGCTCACTCTCTTTCCTTTCCTTTCACTTTTCCTCCCAAACAGATAACAGCACCCTGACTCACCCTGGCGGTAGGAGCACTGCTGCGGGCCTTGGCCAGTAGTCGACGTGCTCTCTCGTACTCATTATTCTCAGACTCCAGCTTGACAGCAGCCAGCCAGATCTCTTCACTGTTAGGATTAGCCTGGACAGGGAAAGAAAAAAGGGGCAGAGAAAGAGAAACAGAGAAAAGGGAAAGACATAAGCTCAAGGGGATCCTATGTGCAAATATTGCTCCAGTGAATGTTAACATGATTGTGTCTTGTGACCTGGAAGGCCAGAGCAAGGATGCTTCTGGCTGCAGGCACATCCTCAGCCAGCCACTTGGACTTGGCCCCCATCAACCACAGGACCTCTGCCTTGGGACAGTGAGCCACTGCCCTCTGGAGCAAAGCCTCCAAGGACTCCCTGAGAGACACGTCGAAACAGGGAAGAGGAATGGAAAGGGGGAGCAGAAAAGCAGTGGAGGAAGCAGGTGGGAGGTAAAGAGATGAATAAGATAACATTAAAGAGCGGATCTCGACATGGTGATTAATCAAAACAAAGAGGGTGAGATGATAAAGGCAGTAAATTTCCATTATCGATGAAAGTAAGATAAGAGCTAATAAAGTGTTGGCTGCTACTGAGTCACCTTCCAAACAATGAGACCAGATGACGGATAGCCAACGGGCATAGGTAATGGTAAAATCAATTCTAAGCAGCCCATTGGGAAAATTCATCATAGTGGAAAAATTCTACATCTCAAAAATAGAACATTTTGGCCTTATGGTAAAGGGACCGAGTGCAACCTAATGTGGTCTGACACCTTTAAGCACTTTGCAAACATTTATATGAAGTTTGGTTGCTCAAGGAATTACACATCCCTTCCTGTTTGTGTCTTTCTCATCAACTTCTTTTATGCATTATGGCCGGTTACAAGTATTAAAACGATGATGTGGGCAGTTGAAATATGCTGTGTAAAATTTGAGATTGACGCAACTAAAATAAAAATAAAAACAACACGGCAATAACAAAATTATCATGGCAGAAATGGAAAACAGAATGCGCAATAGATTTGTCTTGAGCCAAGGAATCTGAGGAAAATGTTGATGATAGGCTTTAAAGTTCAGGAGTTATTGGCCTAAATGTAAAGCTGCTTGTTATAGTGCCACGATCTGGCTGATCAGTGTATTTGTTTTTGCCTGAGTAGTGGGGGGGATTTGAAATCTATCCACCACATTTGATTGCTGTCTGAAGAACAGATTGTTCTAAGATAGAATAATCACCCTAACAAAAACAATACTGCCTGGAACCCCAAGGACTAAACAAAAACCTGGTGAATGTTACAGAGTGTTTGCTACAGATGTAAACCAAACCTGATTACCTGGTGCCATGGTTTTTCTCAAAGTAGGCCGCTCTTAGCCAGACACTCTTTTTACTCGGGAACACTTGCAGAGCGTGGGCATAGATGGCCCTGGCACACTCCAACGCTCCATGGGACACACACTGAAACATAACACAGAAGCATATCAGTTCATCTGAGCTCTGATAGGAAATGAGTGTGAATATTGGCTCATTCAGGTATCAGACGCTGGGGGGGTGATCTGTGAAACGTGAAATACTCACACTGTCTGCATCCTCCATCCAGGTGTGTTTGCAGTCCTCCTCCTCGATGCCAATCCCTATGACAGCCCTTATCACTGCCTGGCAGGTTGCCACGCTGCCTGCTTTGTCACACTCCTCTGCATCCTGCAGAACAGGAAAACACATTTAGGAGGAGACAGAAAGCTTGACAGAGCAAGCAGACAGAGGAAGAATGTGTGAGGGAAAGCTTGAACTAGTGACCCCAGTTGCTGGCCAGCTAGTTCAGAGGGATACTGGAGCCACTTCAATAAGTGGTAAATAAATTTGTACAGGCAATTTGTCTGGAAAAAATTCCACCACGGAGGCTAGGAACTGAGAATGAGCCTGGTTTATAGGTGGATATCTCTTTAGACAGTTCATAGACAAATAGGCTATGACTTTATGAGGGGTAATCTCTGCACAGACAATTCCTGTGGAAAAACTCAGGGCCAGCACAGGTTTGATCATCACACCAATGGATTCCTTTAGACACGGCCAGATCTTGTCATTTTGAAAACTCCTCCTTTCCCTACTTCCTGGCAGAGTTATTGGTTTACTGGCAAACAGCCTCGATTAACCAATCCACCCACAACAATGCCAGTGCAGAAAAAGCTTGGTAATCAAAAGGAGATGTGAGAGAAAGGATGGCAGTGAGAAGTTGTTGCTGCAAAACAGCAGAATTGCCCTGCACTACAAAATGCCTATCACATTGCTGGCTTGTGCTCTATCGCACGCAGATGAAATAGGAGAAAGCAACTTTACCAAAGTATGCTGGCACGCCATCAAGGCTGAAAAACAATACACCCTCACTACACACAAAGGTCCATGGCAACACAAAGTTATGATGTGTCTTGACAAAATTCATTGGGTCAAACACTAAGGACATGGCGTCTCAAATGGTTATGTTGACACTGTGGCTACCTGCATTCACTCAGTGAGTCAGGAAAAAAAGCTCTTCTTAATAGTCATTGGATCATGATATATATTTTCCTTTACTACTTCATTGTCTCCGGTAAACGCATTCTCTGTCACACAACCACAAAAGGTGCAGCCACACACCTGTATCCACTGTTCTCTGTTGATCTCCACACCGTTGGCGCGCAGGGAGGTGATGGCCCTGTCAATGATCTTGTCCACCATCTGAGTGTTACCGTTGGCCTCCTCCAGCTTGGCAGCGGTGATCCAGATGTGGCGATCCGTGGGGATGTTCTCTCGTGCTTTGTTCAGGACTCGGCGGGCGTTTTCATACGTCTCTAACCGGGCCAGTGCGAGCCACAGCTTTGGAAGGCAGAAATAGAGCGATAGTGGTAAAGCAAAAGACCTGTAGCTCACATTTCTATACTATAGGTGATATTTCACAGAATCAAAATCATCCACATTTGACCCCAGTGTGATCTGACGCAATCATTAGGGTATAATTGGCTCATCAATGAATCATCACAGTGTGTGTAGCGTACCTCCACACTAGTAGGGCAACACTCTACAGCTCTGCTCAGCATGATCCTGGCATCCTCCGGTTCCTCCAGCTCCACGGCTGTCTTCCACAGACGCACTGACTTGGACACATTCTCCAGGGCTGCATGGGGCAAATTTTACACTAGAATTTAGTCATCTGGCGGACAGTCTTACCCTGAGTGACCAGGTAAGGGTTTAGTGTCTTGCTCAAGGATGCTTTGACATGACACATGGCTGTTATGGGGATTAAACCTGGGGGTGTTTGGTTACAGGATGTTCTCTTTAACCACTAGGCCACCCTGCCACTATTATGGCAATATTATTAATTACCAATGAGAATACATGAGTGTAACAGTATTTACACAGTCAACACATCATGTGCAGTGAGGGTTAAACTGAACACACGTACAAAAAAACCAAACAGCATAGCCTACATTAGTAGCGTAGTGCCTGGGAAGGCAGAATGTGTCTTGGTGTAATGAAGAGCATGGGGGCATGTAGGGACGGATAGAGCCCTTTCACAGAGGAAGCTCAACATCCATCTCTGTCAGTGGGGTATGCTGCTGGGAACAGGCTGGTGTGTGTGAAACTCAGGGCACTGACACCATGGTGCAAACACAGTGTTTGGTCTTGAAGAGGAGCCAGAAATACAGCTGCCAAATGGATCCCTTGTGAAATATTTTGTGACTGTGTGGGTGTGGGGACTGACTACTTAGTGTGTGGATGCATTCATGAGACAATCAACAGATTCAGACCGGTTTTGAATGTTTCCAACACAAATTAGTCCTTTTGTCTGGCAAAGAGCTAAATATTAATCTCTGCATTGTTGGCAGGGCACTTAGCACAAATGTAATCTTTGTCAAAATGTCTACTTATGGCTTTATTACAAAGTGATGACAGACGCGAACAGGAATACAAGGTGAAAGCATTATTTTAAGACAAAGTTTTGCCTATATATATATATATATATTTTTTTTTAAAGTTTATGTAATCTGACAGCCTTACCCTTCCTGAGGACTCGTTTCTTAGCCCTGACGTCTGTCTCCAGCTCTGCAGCTCTGATGTAGATGCGGACAGACTGGGGCAGGTGGCGTACAGCCTGGGCTACCACGGCCTTGGCTGTGTCACCTGGCTGGAGCCTGGCTGCCTCCAGCCACACGTCCTCACTCTGAAGAACAGAGAAAAGTTGCAAATACCAATATGGCCCCAGGACCATTTTTCCCCCCATTTACAAGCACAGCACATTGAACAGTTATTTGTAGCCTTGAAATGCAGATCAAATGCCTATATTTAACATCCATGTATTGATACAATAACATCACACGATACAACAAACTTCATCCCAGCCCTCGGTCTGTCTACTGCCCTTAAGCCTTCATCTCAATGCGTAATACACAGAGAGATACAGACCTAGGTATGCTTGTGTCCTTAAGCTCTTACCTTGGGACACATCTCTGTGCCCTTCATGATGAGGTTCCGGGCAACCTGAAGTTTGCCGGTCACCTCCTCCAGTCTGGCAGAGGCAATCCAGGCGGGCGGGTGGTGGGGATTGGTCTCCCTCACTGATTTCAGCAGCAGACGAGCCTTCTTGATGTCACTGAACACGCACAGCCAAAGACACAACATCAGAGACACAACAGCGATTTCTTTATTACGAATAAACTGTGGAAATTTTATCTAAAATCTGGTGGCCCCAGAGTGTTTCGGTTGTCTCACCTGATGTCTCCTCCATGGGTGGGGATCATAGAGTTGAGATCTGTCAGGTAACCCTTAGGATCCACCACTGTCTGTCCACTCACTGAGTCAGACACCTGAGGATAGAGACAAGACAAGACAGAGAAAGAGAGACAGACAGACAAAGAGCGTCTTTATCATAATACAAGATTCTTCAAAAGACAAATATGGAGTCTAAAGATCAAGCAAATTATTATCGTTATTTCACTGCAAGCATAGATGAGCAAATAAGATAAAAGTGAAAGCCAAAGTCCTTGTGCTAATGCATGACAATGAGGCATTAACTCTGTGGTACCTGGCTGAGCCTCATATCCATGAGCGTGTTCCTGGCCTGGCCGATCTTCCTCATGTCCAGCTCTCCGGTCCCTGGTGTCATCAGGCCAGGCGTCATATTTCCTGGGAAAGCTGTGTTCAGACCACCCAGCTAGTGGGGAGGAAAGAGACAATGTTAAATCGAGTGGAGCATGGCAGTCTCTCCCTGAGAATTTTGTCACGGTGTGGTGGAAGGGCCTATGAACCAGTATTTAGATCATGTGACACAAAAACTCTCCACCGAAACTGATACCAATGAAACTTCCTTCAGGTGTGGGTGACAGCACCTCTATGCAGGGTGGCCCACCGTGACTACACCGGAGCACAGTTACAGCACTAGCAGACTGAAAGTGACAGATCCCAAGGTTTACATGGGTTATTGAAACACGGGTCATTCCCACGTTGGACCCATTCAGATCACACTATTGTAACGGGTTTATCTCAGGTCGCCGACCATTAAGACCAGACAACACAAGACCCGTGTCACCATATTTACACCTATATACGTCAATTAAATCTTTCACCGTCCTGGTTATTTGTCGCTTTATACAGTAGAATGGACAGAAGCTCTCTGATTTCCAATTCTCCATTGTTAAACGGTCCTAATGCGCCTCTGATCTTAACCTGTGTGGACCCATTCGCACCAGTGGGTTTACACCGACTTAGCCTGACTCCTGCTGGTGCATACCGAAACTACAACCGGTGTGTAAGTGAGCACTAGTAGAGAGTAGTGTTTGTCTGCATGTATACTGACCCCCTGCAGTGGGTCAACGCTGGTGTGGTTCTCTCCAGACTGGAGGTGTTTGGAGAAAAAGCTGTCGGGTACAGGGGTGAGTTTCTCATAGCGGGGATTCCTCTGGCGCTTGTTCCTGGCATCACCCACATCAGGGATGCTCAGCCACTCCTCCTCTGACACCTCTGACAACTTTCTCTGTACAGGGAGTAAGAGAAGAGAATGAGAAGGGGGATGGGAGTGAGCTTATCGAATAAAACAATGTGAAAATCAGAGTTGGCACTGCTAGGACTATAGTCTATATAGCTTAACATGAGAGTGCGGCGATAAGGAGTTCCTTGTATAGGTGGAAAAACTATATCCAATAATATTAGTGAAGCTGAGTGGTTGCTAGTAATGAACACTGAGGACAGTGCAGACACCAAAGATATTAAGAGGACTGATTTTTACAGAAGTGGCAGATTTTTACATTACATTTAATTTCCTAAATTTCTAAATTGTGAACACTGAAAGCAACCAGCGGTGCAAAGGTGAAAGCCACAGTACAGATCACTGGTTCATCATGTGAAAACCTCATAACTCCAGTTTTTCATGTTTTAACTTCAAGTGAAGGATTACATGGTCTTCTATGGGTTGAGAAAATTCTACGACCCCTTGCAGTGTTTCCCTTAGCTCACAACTATATTTGGGGTGGTTCTTCGTTCTTGTAAAGCTGTCATTTGAGAGATATGAGGTTTTCACCCCCCAACATATTCCTATGTCCCTAAAATGTTTATGACAAGCAGATGAGATGAATGGGGATGTGATTAAGGGAGGAAGAGGAGGTGCGGGCAGGGGTTTAGAATATTTTTAGTGCTGAACCTTTAGATCCGAAAACTGCTGCTGGATTTTTGGTCGCTCCATACGGTACTTCTCGATCTCCTCCTTCTCCCTCAGTTCCCTGTTAATACACATGACATTGGTTATAATAACAGGCATATGCACATGAACAGCTACTCAAATAAAGAGGTTTCCAATATGTGCTGTGCTGTCCAAAACTTGTGGGTATGTATGATTTTTCCACAAGATGAAAGTGGTGAACTATACTAGTTTTTCCCCTTCACCTCCTCTCTTTGCGCCTCTCATCCATTCTCTTGTCCAGTGCAGCATATATAGCGTCTGCTTCTTCGTCGTCTTTCTCATAGGGCCCACTGGAGAACAAGCTACCTGCATAGCCATTAAACTAGAGGAAACAGGAAAACAAATTGTGATTAGAATCAGCAAAAACATCAGGCAAACCTTCCACCATAATGAAAGAGTTGTTTGTTCTACTTAAAGTGTAACGGAATAACGTCGGTCCTCGTAAACAGCACCACACCAGAAGAAATTCAAGATCTTCATAAATACCTACCTCATCATAGTTGGTATCGTTCAGATCTTCGTCATCATCATCCTGATTCTTTTTCATTTGGTCCCCAACAGTCCTCTTGCCTGGCGGCGCATGGCGATCATCCACTGGATCATTGGCATCACGAGCAGGACCAATATCGGACCGGGTGGTGAAACCAGTAGCACTGGTAATGGATAATGTTGGAGAAATTATTGGAGAAATGGACAGGGAAATTTTGACAGACATGCACTGGGAAATGTGACAGGAGTAGGCTTCAACCCCCCTCTCTGTCAATCACCTGACACCCACAGAAAGAAACGGAAGCCTTCGCCAGGAAATTATCCTTCAAAATGATATCTCATGTCTTACAAACTTTATTGTCACATCCATTACTTATTACTTGGGACGTCTTGTTTATTATGGTTTATTAAGGTTTAACACCGTAACCGTGGATTTAAAAAACGACGAGACCGGAGCAAATATTTAAGAGTTGAATTGCATACGACATGCATTGCAAAATGATTGGGGAAATATCTCCTCCAAATAGACCGTAGAAAGCGGGCTACAACTATTCTCCTTTAATGTCCAGTCTGGGAATTTAGTGCACCTTGTGCACAGTGAATCATTTTAGTGAATCATTTTAGTGCACCTTGTGCACAGTGCACAATCTAAGGCTCAACTTCAGTTTTGTTCAGTTGGCTGCACAACCTCACTCCAGCACACACTCCCTTGTTAAACCGTTTAATTCAATCAGCAGACTTAAGCTAGCTAACTAGCTAAGTTAGCAAGCTAGCTAAACATGCAGGCTTACCCTCTGCCGAGACCGGGGACATAGCCTAGCGGGGCGGGCATCCCCAGAAACGGCTTCTTCTTCTTCCCCATGAGCGGAGAGGCGAGGGGCATAACCGGGGGCCCGCCACCAACCCCGGCTGCCCCAGCGCCTCCCGCAGATGCTTTAGAAACAATTTTAGTTGTCTGTTTTGCCTGAGCGCTGGCCATCGTTCTCGCTCTGCCTACGACAGGATTCATTTCTGGATAAACAATTGGCCGCTTCCGGTCCAAACGCGACCTTCTCCTTCCAGAAATAGCTGCCTTTTGCAACAGCGCCGCCACAGGCTGACTTGAAGTATAGTCGTACTTTACTTCGATATCTATGTAGTTTAAGATCATCGTTAATGTGAAGGTCAGAAGGTCATGGTTCACCACTAACCGTATAACTGTATGAGTCAAGTTATTTTCTTTTAGATATTTGTAGTCATTCATGCTAGTCTTCTATGGTAGCCACACGAGGGCGCCACACCCTAACGAAAATTATTATATATTCCTGTTAATTAAATTTATAGTATAGCATTTATAGTTTAATACTACTATTGGGACTTATATTATGTCTGTGCTACTCAATAGTGGGTTTATAGTGACCTTATCCTAGTTTATGATCTTTTGGTATCAGTATAATATTCCTAAAGGGACATATAGTTTTTCTGTGATATTTGGACAGTGTTCTTCTTTATCATAAAATTACAATAGCTCGTTTTTGTAAGAACATGAATGCAAAATAGTTACTGAAAGAGCACACAATATGAAATTGGACATAAAATAGGTCTGGTAATTATTTAACTTGATTAATCAGTACATGCAAGTTATGCATTTCATTGTATCTCATTTCCTCCTTAGGGAGAGTGCCTTAAATGGCTCTGAATGTTGCATATTGGCCAGATTTAATTGCTTCTCTTCTCCATAATCTCAGGGCAATAGCAGACCTGCTAGATATGAAAGGTGCAGTATCTACTCTACAGTAAAACCACTTTTATTGGGCCCTCAGTGAAGCATACTCTGAAGCTCAGTAAGAGTAGTTAATGGCAAAATTGTAGTGGGCTTCCCTTTCTTCCTTTGAGAGGTTATTTAGATGGAGCCATATATTTTAAAAGTGATTTCAGTTTAATTGGCATTGGTAGAGCAATAGCCACTCTAAAATTGTGAGGGGAAATATCCATGTTGGACAGTCTATACTCAAACATGGAGATTGCAATAAATGTAATTACATTCTAATATGACATTTCTGGGTTTCATCCCTTGAGATGAAGTCTGCCCATACATCAATTAGTTTCAATCACGTTTAACTTCACCGATCCACAGCCTGAGCATTGGCCCAGGCCATTTCATTTTTCTTCATTTACATCGCCTGGAGGGCAGACATTATTTCACTCCTGGGAGAAGATGTTATGATGAAAATTGGCTGTCAGACACATTAGAAGATGTATAGCTCACACAGCCAAGGACCATTTTAAAGCACAACTCAACAGACTTGATTTCAGCCAGCCATTACCAAGGGCCTATTTTGCTTTTCTGCAATCATTTCAATGATCATTTCATTTCAGGGAATGGAGTTTTGTAATCATATACAGTAACTGCCATAATGAGTGGCATCCACTGGGAACATATACACAATAAGATAAAGATGGTGAAGGAAAACCTACTAAATTATATTGGTATTATCATTTGTCTGTCTGTGTGCTCATCACAGTATCGGCCCATGGATGAGTGATCCAGATCAATGTCATTAGTAATAAATGATTCATTAGTAATACTGGCTAATGTTTATAATGGAGAAATCCTTCAGAGCCCAGTCCAAGTCCACATCCAGTCCCCTGCTTCATTTGTACAAGAATAGATTAATTCACCTGTCTTGCTAGATGGGTCACAGAAAAAGGAAATCACAATGCTAAATCCAGATGGCAAAAAAGCAGGGCTTCCAGATAAACTGACACCTTTTTGTGTTTGTGTAACAAAATGTGTGCAATCTGAGAGACAAATATGCAAGCTGTGCCAGCCCCTCCTCCCTGTCTCTCTTTCTGCACACGCTCACATCATGCAAACAGAGGAACAAGACTCTCTGTGGGCCTCATTGCAATTTCTCGTGCCTCATTTGGATGTGCATGTCTCCAGGATTGAGGTAGGAAGTTGGCATCGAAGACATATGTGACTACATTGTATCAAGGGAAAAGAGTGTTTGTTTTACACACACACACACACACACACACACACACACACACACACACAGTCTGCATTGTGATGGCCTTTCTCTATGGCAGCAGAGAGAATAGATGATGTCTGCTTGGGGGTTGTGGATACTGAGAAACAGTTGTTTCATACTATCATCATTCCCTTTGATGTACCGCCATAAAGACTGTTGGCAAAGGTTCCTCTAAATGCAGCTCTGAACAGGAAACAGGGTATAGAATAAAAATGATGAATTATCTTTGTAGTCCTCCTGCATTATATAAATCACTAACCTGGGACAACCAAGGGACTATAGTGATGGTTGAATTATAATTCTTGATGTGTCCAAATGCAGGCACGCCAAATTCAAGCGATATTATATTTGTTACAATGGAAATGCAAGAGGTGAATGCAAGACTGTGAACCCTCGGCTCATGAGTTTGACAGCACCATCTGTGTGTTTCCAGCACATTCAAGAGAAGATAATAATTCCCATGTGTTAGAGTAAGCCATTACTGTGATTGTCTATTTCAGCAAAGCTTAAAGACAATCATTTAATGGCTTAGCCTCCTTTTTTTTTTACAAAGACGAATCATTTCATTTGAATGGAATTGCATTTTGGATGAGGGCAATTTATAAAATAACATTCCTTTTTCATGAACAATACTTTACGATCATTTACTGCAGATATGTGAGGGAGTGTGTGAATATAAATATTTGTTATAAATTAGATTATATTCTAGATGGTGTGTGTGTGACCGGGTGTGTGTGCTTGCAAGCATACAATTTGTTTAATCTGCATGTTTCTGCATGTGTATCCATTCATGTGTGTGCCAGTTTTCATGGATGCATGACTGCTTTTAATCTGTTTATCAGTACATATGGCATGGGATGGAGCAGAGGACTGTCTGTCCTCTCTGTCCTCTCTCTTGTCACAACAGTCCTCCATTGTGTGATAATGAATGTAGATGTAGAGCGTAGGTGGAGCTTAATGGGTGGGAACAGTGTGAATAGGTAAATGCAGGGAATTAAATGCTGAAATGTCCCAGGCCCTGTCCCTCACGCCATTCAAGTCCCATTGATTGAGAGAAAAATGCAAGAGAGGACTACTGTGAGGGGCTATGTGGAGACAAGCCATTGGCAGAGACAGGTTTATTGATGGATTTTGTGCCTGTGCATCACCTACATACACACATGCGTACTTGCATGCACGTGCACACACACACACACACAATGAAATCACAAAATCACAGACACATCATTCTTATTGCCAGAGCTGCATTGTGAGTTAATTTTAGCTCATTATATTCAGCAAAACAATGTGGGCAAAGAAAAACTTGCAAAATAGGACAAGGACATCATCATTTTTCACTATTACCCACACATGCTAAACTCAATTACCGTCTCTTAGTTCAAAGCAGTCTGGTACGTGCTCACAGCCCGTGTTCGTATATATGTGGAAGAAAGTCCTGAGTGGATTAATGATTTATATAGGGCTGATTACGGTGTGTGTATTATTCTGAAACAAAGCAATGTCCTTGTGGAAGGACATCGGCTAATTGCTATTAGGGCCTTCCTATAGGACTGGCTGGCCACAGTGTTTTAGGTAACAAATGCTCAAATGGAACTTCATTGATCCACTGAGCTTAGCCCAACAACAGAGGGTTGAGCAAGTACAGCCTGGTGATTAGCGTAGGGCACAACCTGAGACTCTGTACAAAGGAGAAATAGGTAACGGCTGTTGTGTTGGGAATACTAATGCATTGGCTAATATGACATATACTGTATGTAGGTGGGGTCAATCATAGTGGACACAATTCATTAGGCTAATTGCAGTGTCAAGACGAGGACCCTTTCCACTGCTCTTTGTGTTCGGTAACAGGGTCACCTTGAGGGAGGGAGAAGGCCTGCATGACAGAGATTTACACAAGCACCAACTGACAGCGACGAGGAATGTTTGATGCATGGTTCTTAATGTGAAATCTCCAAAACCCACTCACATGATATCCTAGCATCCCTCTGCTACCATGTTCCTCCTTCATTCTCCTTGTAAAGCATCAGTTTAATTCAATGGGGGAGCACAACATGGCACAAGCGAATGCAACCCGCTGGTTCAAGTCAGGTTTTCACTTTTCTTAGACTGTAGATTAAAAGGTTCACAGCTAAGATGACCCAAAGTGCAGTTGATTGTTTTTTCCTTTGGGTGTGTTGGATGAGCAGATAAACAAGATTAACTGGAGATGTTGTCACCTGACCTGCTGTCTGAACGGCACAGGGCTGGGTTAGGGGAGAGGAGAGGAGAGGAGAGGAGAGGAGAGGAGAGGAGAGGAGAGACTCCCCACATGTTTGAGATATATTTCGACATGTATCGACACAAAATACAGAGACACAGAGTGAGAGAGGCAGAAAGAGAGAGAGAGAGAAGAGAGAGAGAGAGAGAGAGAGAGAGAAATACATCCTGCCATTACTCAGAAGCTTGAACACACATGGGCTCTCTCCATTCAGAACGATCCCTGGGGAACCAACACAAAGAAATGGAAATCTTTTTTTGAACATAGCACAGTTGTCTGGTCTGCTGTTTCACTTGCCAGAATATCTCTTGTCTTTTTTCAGAATGCATGATGGACTTTTCTGATATTCCTCCACATTTCCGTTGCTCTGTAGTCAGAAAAAAATATTCCTTGTCAAGAGAAAAATCAAGATTTAGAGGAAGATAATACAGTAAATTGCTGACATAAGAGTTGCTTTGTGACAAAGAGACTATTTCCATTTACTGCACTAGTATCAACCACTACTGTAGATAACAGTGTAGTGATTGTACCATAACAGTTCTAAACTGCAAAAATAATAAAAATGTGTGTTTACTATCCTTTCACAAACAGCTAATGAATTTAACATGAGTAGTGGAGTACCATTTAGTGTGTGATGTGTCAGCAATGGCACCGTGGTAATGATTTCCTCCCATCAGTCCACCAGTCGATGTGGAAAGAGCTTATTAGTGATTGTTTACCCAGTCCAACTTACCGATACCTGCAAATTGACAGAGAGGTTGGCCTGTCTCATACACACAAAGACAATACGGGACTCTTTCCATTCACAAAAAAACAACTAACTTGTTCATGCAGGAGAGGGATTTTGGTTGAGCAGAGTTGTAAAAGGAAAGAGGCAGAAATAGATAGAGCTAGCTATAGCTTGCTATGGCGTTGGCTGTAAAGCTCAGATTAAGACACTGCCTGTTACACTGCGGCTGTTTGCATAAGAGTGAGTTCAGGATCTGAGATGTGAGTGGAATGAGAATCACCTTCCTTCAAAATCTCTCCCTCCCTGAACATATGTGTATGCATATACAAACACACACACACACACGTACACACAGAAAGTGCAGAGCAAGAGGCAATAGGTGATGATCAGGGAGCGGCACAGGGAATATATCTCTCCAATAGGTGCTGTCATCTTTTGCTCCACTTTGTGAATAAATAGAGAGTGAGACAAAGGCCTGGTCTCTCTACAGTATGTGCACAGAATCAAGGAAAAACTCCCCCAGGTCTCTGATTAGGAAAACAGCTCAGGGCCACGACGCAGTGGATAAAGTGGATTCCTCTCTATCATCTGTGCTCATCTCAGTGGAGTTAATATCTTCCTGCGGGAATTCATTAGGTTGCTTTCACTTCCACCTGAAAAA
The DNA here is from genome assembly GCA_034670405.1 of Hoplostethus atlanticus. NCBI lineage: Eukaryota > Metazoa > Chordata > Actinopteri > Trachichthyiformes > Trachichthyidae > Hoplostethus > Hoplostethus atlanticus. The sequence continues at coordinate 170,516 of JAXDDX010000220.1, forward strand.
AGTATTTCTCTTTCAGATCAGATTAAGTACAAGCAGCGGAGGACTCTTATGTGCTCTTGAGAGACTATTGAAATGCAACCTCCTACGGTCTCTCGGCCTTTCCCATATGGTTCCAACTATTTAGAAGCACCCAAGGTTGCTTCAGACTTTCCTCAACTGCTCTTTTCTTCCCAGTTCGTTTTTTTTCCCCCCGTTCTGTCTGGCACCATCCCTCCTCACTGCCAACTCAGAGACAGCCATTCACCATGACACCAGCTTTGGCAATGCTGATGCCACACTCCCAGTATCAATAGACCCTCTATGCCTCACAGAGGGGAATGCTCTGTCTGTTCTCTCTCTCGCTCTCTTTCTTTTTGTTTTTTTTGAATAGAGCTCTAGCACAAGCCCAAGAATCTCAAGATGGGGTTTTTTTTTTGGGTCGCATAATGAGGCACAATCTGTCCTTGAATCTAGCTTTGGCCCATTACCTCCAGCGATTCAAAACCATATTCTACCTTTTTGCAATACAAACATATCTTTTTTTTTAGTTTAGTTAACTCTTTTTTTCTTGGCCATAATGTGACAATCAACATGTGTTGATTTCCCTAGTGTAAATGATGTGTGTGTGTGTGTGTGTGTGTGTGTGTGTGCCACAGCGATAGAACAGAGGTCTCTTGGCATGAGTAGGATAGGCCATATGTGATGACATGACACTGACAATAAAAGTTTCATCACATCATCTGTTAGTTACCCAATGCAATGTATAGGTCCGAGAGAGAGACTAGCCACCACCAAAGTACTCAATCAATCACCGCCCTGCTCTGCCCCCACGACTTCCCTTTGCCTCTCACAGGAGATGCTTTAACCAAACACTCAGAGTAAAGTACACACACAATAACATTTTCCTTTTCCTGATCCCCTATTCCCTTGTGTTATGAGAGTTGGGCATGGCATGTCTCTGCCTCCTGACATCCCATGGCCCCAAACTCACCAAGTACTACTCCTTAGATCTCTGCAGGTCCCAGTCTATTCATTATTCACTGCACTGGCCGTCTTCTAAATTAAAGATAGAAGCTTTGACTGCTCAATGTTTTACAGGACAAAATGTCCTTACAGGCACACAGTAGCACACTGCTAAATTAGGCTCTGTCTCTGAGAGTATGGGCGGGTGTGTGAGTGCATGCAAATGTATGTTTGTGTGTGTGTGTGCTTGTGTGTGTGTGTGTGTGTGCATGTTTGATGCTTTGCTCCCTGTCAACATGTGTTCTGGTGAAGGCTTGGCGGGCCAGCCAGTCCTTTGTTCCATGTTGTTTGCCTTTTGATGATCTAGCGCCTCAGCTGTGGGGAAGGCTCTCCTCCCCTCTTCTCCACATGGCCTGACGGACTTTCTTGAAGTCTTCTGGCGACATATCTTTGTGCTGTGCTACAAACAGCACTGGCACTCAGCGGTCGGCATGCATCGAAAACCCAGAATCAATTAGCCAAGTATGTGGTGAGATTACATTGACAAGGACACATTCAGAACTTGCTCCCAAACTCTCATCTTTGAAGTGACAAATAGCTGCTGGCATGGCCGTCTGCTGGGCATGGCTATTTGTAGGCTTTTCTGCAAACATCCAGTCTTCCACCCAGTGGATGTCCTTCTCATGTCTCCTCCTTGCTTTGTGCATAGACCATCTTTGTACCTATAGCCGGTAGCCCACACACTCTATGGTTTTCTACAATTTCAGTGCAGCCCGCCACTTCAAGCACTACTACAGAATCCTGAGTCGGTTTTCAAACACTTAACTAGAGAGGCAGAGGCAGATCTTTGCAAACTGATATGCATTTCAAGTTCCCTTCTTTCCTTGTGCTACCCAGTATTATCATTTGTCATAAGACATGTAGAAAAAATGATTCAAGTTAATGAGATCATTAATCATTAAGAAGCTCACATAAAACATAGCAAATATCAATATTATGGTTAGACTAGTGTAGTCGTGTAGTCTGTGGTTCTCATGAGTCCTTTATAGTGACTGCATCATACGTCATGGTATTCTTTTATCATCTATGGTATCAATATAATTATAATATTCTCATGGGGACTTAGTTATGGTTGTGCTGTGATATTTATAGGATTACTATAGTTCTTTCCGGTAAGGGTGTGAAATGACCTGTTTTCTTGTGCCACTTAGTCCTCTCCTAGGCAAAGAGGAAGAGAAAATTGTATCCTAGGCTTCGCTGAGAAGCTCATTATAATCATATCATTACTATGGTTAAAATGATAATGTGAGGGGGGGGGGTAAGCGAGAGAGCAACGTCTAGCCTGTATCCAGTAACAGCTGGTGTCGGGGCGTAATGACCTTTTGTCTCCCGGCGGTCAGGTACGAAAGGGGGGCGGGGATTCAGAAGGAGCCGCTTGATAGCGGACCGGTCCCGGCGTCCCGGATAACAAATGGCTGTAGACAGAGAGAGCAGAGGGGCCAGTGAGAGCTGTCTACAAGCATATATAGGCTAGCGTGGCCAGGTCGTGCGTTATCCTTTCACTCAATACATTTTTTCCCCCCGTCTGGCAGAAGCATGGGAGAGTCCTGCTGACACCACGGAGAGATACACGCTGAGACCGACTATGGCTGTGGACGGTAAGAGCGCCTTTTCATTCACTGATCCACCCTGATGAAGAATCCCCACATTATTCCTGTAGGGACTGATAGTGTGTCTGTGGTGCTTAAGAACCAGTTGTAGTGACCCTATCGTACTTTAGGATATTTTATCTCCTATGGTATCATCATGTAATATCCCTACAGGGACAGTTTTGACGTAATGGTTTTTTTTCTTATAAAATGTATTACAGGTTTGCAATAGTTCTTCTTAGTAAGGGCATTTAGAAATGTGCGAAAAAACGGAGAGGATAAAGAGCTTTCACCAAAGGCGTTTTAAGGCTGCACTACACAGTATGATATAGCCGGTATATTAAATAATATACTTCTTTCCCTAGTTTGATTTCGAAATATTGGGTCTTGGTTTTGATTTCTGATGCTGTCATGATTAAATGAGACTTTATATTTCTAAGTCGGGTTGACTTCGAGTAAAAACAATCCGCTCTCTGAAACTTATGACCCATGCAACCACAAAGTGGTGCTGAAATGGACAGCAACCAAATGGTAGCTCGTTGGATTTAATATTTTGAACACATTTTTAAACTAGGTGACATTGTAGATGAGTAGGCTGCAAATGATCTGTTTTATTAAAGTGGAGAGAGACTACAATGGGGATTCAGTATGCTATCATTTGCTCTAAATGTCTTTATCACCTCCTGCTTTACTTGGATACAGTTTTACTAGATGAGACATTTATGTAGTCTTTCATTTGAACAAAATTAAACTTTATGTTAAGCCTCTGAGAACTCTCCCCCACTTCCCCAGCTTGAGAAGACAAGCTAATATGTTGTCTTGAATATGAGATGGGGTTGTTGTTCCTGCTCTTCCCTGTGCTCTGTTGGCTGGTGTTGTTAGCTGCTGGCTAACTGACTTAAGTGAAGCCTAATCAGAGCTCCTCTCCCCTCAAGGACAATAAAGTGTGTGAGAGCCCCAGTGCAGTGCCAGGTCTGATTTCCCTCTGTCTAGTGAAGCAGGTTAGCTCTTCGTTAGCTGCAGGTGGGACACTCAGTCAGTTATGTACTTAGGCTTTTTTTAGATTAATTATATATAATTAATCTATAGTTTACTTAAGCATCATTAATTTAGTCAGTGCCCTGGGCATTGACGCCTCCCTGACAGTATGGTGCGGTGCTTAAACTTTAATGAGTGTTGGTCCAAAAAGATTGTCTGAAGAGACACACAGGATTAGACTTTGGCTACAATCAACTACAAGTCTTTCAGGACACAGGTTCCCCAACATTTTCATATCCGGACCCCTCGTATAGCTGCATGTTAGGACATGCTGATGTTGTCTAAGAAGTCTAAGATTTTGATTTAAAAAAAAAAAAAAAGAAATGAAAATGAAAAAAGTTAAACCTGTGATTGTAATAGACATTCCTATTGTCAAATGAAAAAAAAATAGTGCAATTGAACTATTCCTCATTTTGCCAGGGGATCCCCAGGAACCCCACCAAGGACCCCTGGTAGTCCCCGGACCTCAGTTTGGGAACCACCGTTTTAGGGGAATATATTTGATTGGTAACTTGGGCATTAGTTTTCCAATGTCAGGAGCTTGCGTTGACATGTTGGCATTGCTAAGTAAGCTGTTAGCCACAGGCCTGTGACACCACCGATTACAAGGGGTGCACTTTAGATGGGTTAATAGACATTTCTGTCTCATCTGAATGTAAATTGCAGAGAGAATCACATTCTCTTGCTGGCTGTCTGCTGCACACTGAGCTACACTATATAATTATGTTCTCTTCATTTTTCACTGTTCAGAGTTTTTTTGTTCAGAGGAATTTGTCAAACGTCTGCTTAAATCACCCAGGACATCTGGCTGTATTGTCATATCTGAGATAAGCAGCCATACAAATGATGCAACTGGCTGCTGTATTGTCCAGTTCCCATCATCTAGGAGCAGGGGGAGAGAGAGAGAGAGAGAGAGAGAGGGAGAGAGACCAGCGCTCATCCCCTATTTTACACCAGGAATAGGCATGGGGCAGCCCAGAAGCCAGCTGGGAGGATGTGTGTGTGTGTGTGTGTGTGTATGTGTGTGTGTGTGTGTGTGTGTGTGCGTGCGCGTGTTTTTGTGTGCACGTCCACTCCAAGAAGCAGGCCTGGCTAAGCCCAGCAGGCAGGATATTCAAAGAGACTGACTGGTGCAGAGAATGCCAGGGTGGCTTCCATCCATCCGTATCCTGCTAGATGAACACACACACACACACACACACACACACACACACACATACACACAGAGAAAGAAACTAAAAATGTTGACCCTCAACCTGACAGGCCCACATAGAGCAGAGACAGCCACGCAGCTGGGTCAGAGTACAAAAACAACCCCTTTATCCACCTATAGCCTCAGCCCCTCTCTCTCTGCCTGTGGATAGACTGTCAGCTCTAGGAGGGGGAGATGGTGTCTATTCACTGCCTGCTTCAGGATAGACGTGTGAGTAGGAAGGGGACTGAGAGATGTGGAGAAAATAGTATTTTTCTCCCTAAAATGACACTCAAATGACAAGAAAATCAAGTAAATGAATTGTTCCAGGATGAGATATCCACCATGAGGAAAAATTGGTGCCACTCTTCCAAAATAATTGCTGGCGTGAAAGTAAAGCATATTATTAGAGTCATCTTAAGATCTTTGTTAACAAAATAGCTATGTTTTTGAGGATAGAATGATCAGTGTTTTTGAAATGTTGACTGTTGAATTTCAGGATGCCAAATTGATCCAAAATCGATCTATAGAATTTTAGAAACCTCTCCAATATTCACCACATCATGACACCGCACTGTTGTATGATGCATCTCTTCCCACTAGTTGTTCATTATTGAACTGACCGCCTGGGAGCTGTTAACCCTCCAGACTGTAACCCTTTCCTGAAAACACTCGCGGCCACAGCACACACTTTCTGGCCTGATCGAATCACAGTTGTGTGCTCATTCAACTGTGCAGTAATGGCCCTTCGAGTGGGGCACTTCTCCTGCTATTCCACAGGATTACAGTCTGTGTGTATGTATGCATGCATGTGTGTGTGTGTGTGTGTGTGTGTGTGTGTGTGTGAACATACAGATGAAGCAGGAAGAGAGCCAGCAGCCCAGTGGGGGTTGGAGGTCTGGCAGGGATGGGGGTGTGTGGGGGTGTGTGTGTGTGTTTGCTTTACACAGACAAATACACCCTTTGTTTTCCCGGCTTATGTGAAGGTGCCTGCAGGAGACAGTGTCCATTTGGTGCCTTTTACTGTCGGAGCCATATGGGTTTATGGCCCCGTAGTAATGTAATATCGAGGGTAAAAGTCTGTTTCTGGATTTAACTCGGCCACAATTACATGGGGTTATTCTAGAGTGATAGAGAGAAAGAGAGTTGTTAACCTATTTCCCATGTCCATCATCATCCTCTATTCTCTCACAGCACGGTGGGTGTCACTCTTTATGACTGGTGTTTTGTCTGCATGTTGTCTGGAGAATCCTCTTAAACCCCACCCCCCCGCATCCTGTCATCCACCAACTCTCTAACCCAGGCCAGCTCTGCAGCTGTACCTGGCCTGAGCCCCTGGAGAGTGGATGCACAGAGAGAGGAGGAAAGACAGTTCCCTTTCCGAGAGAAAGTGTTGGTCAAGAGTGGTGAGGTGTGCGACGGCCATCAGCGTGCCCTGTTGTCTCTTGTGGGCGTGTCTGTCTGTGTTCCCAGCCCTATAAGACCTGTCCACCCAGAAACATTGAGTACTTTGTTGTTGAGGAATAAGTGAGTCATCCTCTTATCGCCATGTCTGCAGGTGCCTCCCTCTATTGCTATGCACCCGGAGCAGCTCCTAATAATACTGCTATGGTCGTAACAGGTGTCAGATTGTGAAAATCCGCTGAGAACGGCCCAGGATGGACAGAAATCCCTCTGTTGATACACATCTTAAGCAGGAAGTCATGCGTGGCATCTCAGGGCTTGTGCAATTTTAACCACTGCTCAGTATAAAGCCGTTTTAAAGAGCTTTACAAAGCAGTAACTAAAGACAAAAGAGAAATAAACTCTGCCGCAACAAGTCATTCCTCAAGCAGTCTGGTAACACAGGGAACAGAACACAAAGCAAGACGGTTTTCCAATGAAAAGAGTTTATTAACAAGGAGTGGGGGAGCAAACAAAACGTAGGTGCTTCCCGGTCCAGGGTAGCTGTTCCAATCACTGACTGTTCCACGCCGGAGAGTTCTGGTGGCACAAAGATAAACAAGATCAAGGGTTGGCTTGTCGAGTTTGCTCTTTGGCTAGGCTGAGTCGCTGCTCACGTTCTCCTTTCCTTCCTCTCCGTGCATCTGGTGCGTCTCCCTCTATATGGTCCGGCTTGAGTCGTCAGCTGGGTTACCTCCACGTTCCCAGTAATTAGCAGTGCAGGTAGGCTCCATCCACTGACGCCTATTCTTAAAGGGCCGGTGTCCTTGTATCTGGTTCCCTCTCTTGGTGGTTGGGCAGCAGCGGCGGGTGGAGAATCCATCCAGACAGAGCGTGTTATTAAGGAAAACATTTTGAATGATCTATTACTCTAACGGATGCATCGATAGCCCTCTTAGACCGTCACGTTGACAAACTATCTTGACCTCTGACTTGCAGAGAAAGTGGTCGCCGAGGATGATTCATTAGACAAACATTTACACACCGGTCCCAGGGGCCTCACAGATATTGATTAAGTGGTAAAAGAGGAGCTACCCTGGTTCCAGTATAAATCAACACTGGATTAGCAGGAACAGAGTGTGGGGGATTTGGGGCTGCATGTGTGTGTGTCTGTAGAGTGATGGCTGTTTTAAGTGCTGCGGGCAGTTGTGCTCAGACATTGTCGGGGATTGGGATAATTGCGCGGGATGAGAGTGTCCTTGGTGCCCCACTTCAGCTGTCTCATCCAGTCTAGCCTCACTGCAGCCTTCCCATCCTGCTAATTTCTTCTGAAGCGGCGAGGCCTCTCCGTTCTGGTCCAGTGCCCTCGTCCTGGGTCCGATTTTGCCCCTCCCCCTCCCCAACGCTCCCCTTCCTCGTTTCCTCCCGCCTACCTCTTTCCTCCCTCTGAATTAGAGTGTGCACAGCCCCATGTCCAATTTCTCTCCTTTAATTAGCCGTCTGCAAAGGCAAGGGGAGAGAGGGAGAGGGGCAGAAAGGGTGGAGAAAGATTAAAAAGAGAGATTTAATTTGCTGAAAGGTTTACACTAATTGGGTATCATACATCCCTCACATACCACACTGCCGTTACTCACAGACTCATACTCATCAACCTCTTTCTGTATTTATGTCTCTCTCTCTCTCTCTCTCTCTCTCTCTCTCTCTCTCTCTCTGTATCTCTCCTTCACACACAAACCACAATCAATGTAATCAACGTGTTTCCGCCCTTCAGATAGGACATTCATGCGTTGTTACGCTAGATCATAATTATGCCAGTGGAATTGTTACGACACAACTTACCATTCATCCAATGTGACTATAATAAATATTGTCCGTTGTTGCTCCCCCATCATCACCATCTGTTGTGTGAAAATGAGAAAGCGGCGAACGCTATGAGACCGCGTATTCTCCCCGTGCCCTCCAACTTCTCCTTGGCCAGATGTCTTCCAGCCTACAGTTTCAAGGAGAGCAGTCAACCTTTTCCCCAGTCGCCATCCCCGCCATTACAATCTGCTAAACAAACACACTCATTAAGGGTGGCCTTGTGTGATAGGGCAAGCTTGGTGCTTTTCAACTCTTTGTTAATGGGCCCGGCCTGCCCCTCCCACAAAGTGCCGGGGGTCAGTGGAGCCTGTGGTGCAGATTGCCCATTTTAACAAATGGCTAATGGCTCCAGCTACACCCTAACAAGATGGACATCAGGGGCACGAGTCACGTCCATCCAGCCGAAAAGCAATTACATCGCAATCCAGCGCCATGATCTGTGGGAAGTTGGGTCGGCATGTAAGGTTTTTATGAATATATAAAACTGATGCATATTTGAGTGTGTGTGTGTGTGTGCGTGTGTGTGTCTGACTTTGAAAATGAACATATTTTAGACTGCCCAAAAATAGAAATCAATTTTGCTAACTGTCTATCCTCCTCCCTTATCAGCGTTTCAGCTGGTCCCCATTCTCTCTGCTCCTTCCCTCTAGCCTATATTTCACAGTTTTTTATTTGTCCTACCTCCATACCTCTCACCTTCAGTTGCATTCGGTCCCTCCCTCTAATCCACTCTCTCTCTCTCTCTCGCTCTCTCTCTCTCTGCGTCTCTCTCTTTCTGTCTTTCGTTCTCTATCCCCTGATGTGGGTTGTAATAGTGTCCTGTGAATATACAGCTCTGACAGAGTGTATGGCCTCCTCTGGCTGTCACAGTGCAGCTCCAATGGGCCCTCAATTTACCGTATCAATAGGCAGCCAAGTGTCAGTGTGTCGGCTCCACCGCCGAGGTGGAAGGGAGGGCTGTTTAAATGCAGCTCAACTCTCTCCGACTCCCAGCTCGCTAACTGTAGCCTCTAGAACTAACATCCTCCCAACCTTCTCACATTTGCTCCCACATTTGTTGTTATTTGTTCTCTGTTTTCCCTGTTCCCTCTCCCCTGGACTTCTCTCTCGACTCCTGTGTTCCTTGTTCCTCCCATTCTCTTGCAATATTCCTCTCTCTCTTGCTCTCCCTCTCTCTCTCTCTCTCTCTCTCTCTCTCTCTCCCTCCTCTCTATGGAGAGAAACCAGAGGTCATTTCAAAAGCTGTCTCTCTCTCAAGCAGTCAATTGGATCCGTTTTGTTGTTCCTCTCTCTCTTGCTCCCTCTTGCTTTTGCTCTCTCTTCTCATCCACCTATGGTCTCTCTCTGGAGTTGCATTAAAAAAAAAAAAGCCCCTCACCAATCATGCCAATCCCACAATCCCATGCATGCTGATTGAACAAACTTTCCCCTTTTTCCTCCCGCGCTCACTGAGCCCAGGGGAGGCTCTCGCTGAGATATGAAAGAGCCTCATGAAAAGCCTCCTTAATGTCTATACATGAAGCCCATGTCAAACACTGGATTCATTCATAACGTATTAAAACATGGATATTTGTGTGACATGTGACTACTGATTTGTTGCCTTTATCCCACAAATGATTCATCTGATTTTCTTAATGTAATAATGCCCATAAAACGCCATTAAGGTTGACTAGAGGAAATCCCTTTAAGGTCTAAATGTAATCTAAATCCTTTTGCGTTTCTTCCCCGACTTCCCATTAAAGGATTCATTCTCAGAATCAGATTGAGGCCAAATAGACAGACGTGTCTGACATGGTTATCCAACGTCCACAAATCATATTTAAGATGTCAATATTATAAAGGATTTCATTTTAATCTGTTTGGTTTTGGAAAAGCAGAAAGCATAACAAAAAACATCATAAGTGTAGCTCAACTCAAGATAATTTTTTTTAGTCTTCCTCCTAGATCTCTCCATCTCTCTTCTTCTTTTCTCTGTTATTAATCTGTTTTTCCTTTGTATTTGTGGTTGAGTTATTTTGAACCTTGACTTTGGTCCTTTGCATCCTTATGTCATCTGAGGGCTGGAAAACCAGTCGTGACTCTGTGCACCCTTTCTCTCTCTCTCTCTCTCTCTCTCCTGTCTGTCTGCACCCTTTTAACCTGATTTTTCTGAAATCCACTGAAAGCATGCTGCTGTTGTACCTTATCCTATAGATTAGGAGGGATTTGTCCCGTAAGAGTAGGAGACGGAGGGAGGGAGATGTAGCTGCCTAAGCCCTCTATTGGTCACAGTGACTGGAGGATTGAAAGGCTGAAATATCTTGCAGTGATAGGGGGCCATGTATCTTTTGACTCTGCCCAACCACCTGGGGCAATTTAAGACTTTTGTAGATTCTGACAGTTGCTTTAAGGGGATAAGCAGCCATCAGTTTTTCAGAGTTCCCATGCATTGCCCTAAAAGCATCCATTCCCTCTCATTCCACTTCATCTGCCGTTGCCTTGTCCCCCAGTCCTCTTCTGATGCTTTTATAAAAATAGATGTTATACTGAATGTGGAATGACAGACGTTTAGGTAGAAGCAAGACTAAACTATTGTCACGGGAGTCAGCCGAGGTTGCAGGGCTGTCAGTCACAGTTAGCGGGGGCGGGCACTAAGCTGTCATCCCAGCGTTCCGGTCTTGCCCTACATATCAGGTCGCTGGTGCTCTGCATGCTTTGGATCTTGACAGTAGCGCGCACACACACAGGCACCGACACACACACACACACATAGCTCAAACTATATGCCCGCACATACACACTTGCACGCTGAGTCACTGACTGTGGCACAGAGACAAGATTTTCAGCTGCGATGTCAGGGAGATGAAAACTGACTCTGGTCACGTGTTGAGTTCACCAGAAACTCCACGTCTTCGATAAATAGATCGAAGAGAACAAAAGAGGATGACCAGTGATGAGACGACAATGCTGACATGTTCTAGCTCAGTGTGCAGGTCCTCCAGAATGGACCGGCGAGGAAGGAGCAGTCACTGTCATGCCCGCGGTTCGAGGGAAATGGGGCTGGGAGCGAGTTGAGGTGCATGTGAATGGGCTGAGAGAGAAATAATTGAGGGTTTGATGATAAAGCTCTTCTCTTCTTGTCCTCATTTAAAGTAAAAATGGCTCACAATCAGCCAATGTATTAATATGAGTGGATGTGACGGCAAAAGTGTGTGTGTGTGTGTGTGTGGGGGTGTGTTTGCGTGAAAGCAGGGTCACTCATGCATGGGTTATTAATGCCCCACTGTTAACATGATGTATCTGGGGGATAATTGGAGTGTGTTTAAGTTTGTGTGTGTGTGTGTGTGTGTGTGTGAGTGCGCGCGTGTGTGTGATTGCCTGTGACGTCTGAGTAGCCGGGTGATAATAAGGAAATGGTTCAGTGAAGTGGAAGAGGGAGAGGAAGAATGAGAGCTGGTTTGGCACTGTACGGTTAGAGCAGAAGTACTGAAAAGGCGGTGACACACTTCATGAGAGGTGGCAGGGTCAGCGCTAACAAGCCAAGCACACACACACACACACACACACACACACACACACACACTGAAGTTGATTAATTAGTAGGCCTGTGGGAGGAAACCAGAGCACTCTCTCCTTTACTGTGCTGTCTATGAAACATCTGGTATCATTAGAAGTCAACATTAGGGGAGTTACTAATAGAGTGCTAATAGAGTAGGAAATAGAGTAAGAAGACAGTAATGGGGCGCTGTGATGTTGTTGCTCCAGAAAATGGGGAGTTGAATCTGTTTTCAAATCAGTTACGTTGACCTTTACTGTTGCCGTCCCTTCTGAGGGAGTTACTTCAGAGCCACATATTGTAGCTGTGGATGCCAGCCAATCCAATTACACTAATAAGTTGAAACACTCTGAAAAACACATTCATTAGGCACTAGTTCTTTGCGGGATCGCAGAGTGAGGATGAGCTGTAAATGTTATTTGTTATGATGTAGATTGAATTAATCTCAGGCCTGCTACTGGGATATGAAGAAACGTTTAGTCTGTTCACTACAGGCAAGGTAAGGAATAAAGAAATAGAGAGAGGGGGGAGTAAAGGGGAGAAAGAGAGAGGAGAATGAAAGACGGTGTGAGTGTGTTTGGAGGCTAGAGGACTGAGGGGATAACGGAAAGGGAAGTAGAAGACCTCCCTTGGGATCTTTTGGCCTGGACAAGAAGCTCCTGCCGGGACTTTGTGTGTATTCATGTGTGTGTGTGTTTGTCTGTACCTGTGCACTGGGGTACAGAGCACTTTGCTTTGAATTCTCTGCCCGCTTTGTGCCCACTGCTGTCTACTGTGTTACCTGGGTCCCTGAAGACACACACAGCCTCAGGAAAGTGTGTGTGTGTGTGTGTGTGTGTGTGTGTGTAGGAGGAGAGGTAATTGGCATGTCCGTCTGACTGAAAGGCCCTGGCGAAGTGGCGGTGCAGAGTGGAGCTGATAACATGGCAATTAAGCTGGGAGAGAAAGGCCCCCAATCAGCGCAGCATGCTACAGAGACCCCATAGAGACAGGTAGGATAGGTTGGGGAAGTGGGGAACAGGAACAGGATGGAAAGAGAGGGAGAGTGAAGGAGCACCCCCAGGTGTGAGCTAATTTGTCTTGCTGTTAGACTGAAAACAAGGAAGCTGCTCAAGGGTTGTACCAAACATGGCCGGCTGTATTGTGCACGCATACCATTCACTTTCCCACAGAAGACACCACCTGCTGCTGCTGCTGCTGCTGCTGCTGCTGAGGAAACCGTAGTAGTGTCGCATGCTTCCAGATGAAGCTGCACACTTTAAGAGGAGTAGAACGTTGCTGGAAGTTTTTGCCTGGAGAGACAGTCGGGTTTACAACTTCTATCGCCTGTTGAAATAATCTTTGAACTGTGCAGATGAAATAGTTTAGCGTTCTTTTGTATTTTTATCTGTTATAGCTTTCTGCCAGTGGCAATGCTGCAATTCTCCACTCCACTTTCTTCACCTGTCCCAGTCGTATTACCTAAGCCTGCTTGTGTGGCCCCCCCCTCCCCCCCCCCCGCCACACCTTTTGCTTCTTCTTCACACCTTTCTTCGTCTTTCTTTCTCCCCTTTCCCTCCCCTGTGGAAAGAGATTAGAGGCAGACTCGTGGATCGCATCACAGAGGAGCACAACAAACTCCGCAAACTTCAAAGCTCTGTGTTATATTGTAGATGGCTGACAGAAACACCCCCCCCCCCACCCCCCATCCCCCACCGTGTTGCTGTTCCTAATCATTCATGCTGCGGACAAACCTACAAACTAACTCCCTGTCTGCAATTTTCATTCTCTCCCCGTCTCCGTCTCTCTCAAATTCATTCGCACATTTTCCTCCTCCTCTCCCCCTGCGCTCTCTCTCTGTTTACCTCTCAGCGTCTGCAGTGCATTAACTTTTATCTATTTTTTCACCAGCTCTCCGCCCATCCTATATAAGCCTATTTCCGCCTTTTTTCATTCCTCTTTATCTTCGTTTATCCCCTCATCCCGGCCTCTGTGTGGATCCGGGGATGGGGTAGAGCAGATTATCAACTAACTCTCGCAACGGTCATTTATTCACTTCATTGTTTGCAAACCCCTTGGTATTCAATAACCTTTGTGTTTGTCTGCGAGTGTGTGTGTGTGTGTGTGTGTGTGTGTGTGCATTATTTTTGCTCAGACATTTACACTATAATATAGCAATATATAGAGAAATAGGCACACACACACATACACACACACACACAGACAAAGCAGGGTACTACTGTGATGGTCAGGGCTTAAGGACACTCAATAAAGTATTGACTGCTGAACCCCTCCACATCCCTTTCTCTTTACCAGGGCGCAGCAGGAGAGCGCCATATCGATTTACAGACCACATGCAACTATCACAATGAACGGTAGTCCATTCTCATTACCACAGGCTGGCGTGTGTGTGTGTGTGTGTGTGTTGGAGAATTGACCATTCAGTTCTCTCTGTATGATTCCTCTCTGTCCACTCTGGCAAACTACAAACCAATAAGGATTGCAGCCATCTCCTTCTGTAAAGAGTCCTAATGTGTTGGAGTCGATTCCCGCCCGTCTGAACTGCGATTCCATGATCGGCGGCGGAAATGTCACGGATCCTTGCCAGACTGCCTCACGAGCCATCGCTGAAGGTATTTCGTGTCGTGAACTCAAGGAACCGGGATATTCAGGACCATACTGTGTTTTGCCGGTGTGAATTGGTGGTTTGATTCCATCTTAGAATAGTTTACCACAGTCATTTGTGTTTCGTCTGATTGCTACAATCACTCTGGAGTTCATTTACTGACCATCTGGCTCATGGCTCTTGGCTTCTCTTCTACTTGAAATTAAATAAGCATGCTGATGTTGGAACGCATTCAAACATTGTTTCTGTGGTACCCCGCTGCCTTATTTGTTTCCTGCAGGTAGAGGACCCTGTGCCTTTGCTAGGGCTGTGGTATTAAGTTCAAATGGAAGCAGTATATTTCAGAGCTCTAATATTTTGTGAATTCACGCAGACAGACCATTTAGCCACTCAGGGGATCAATACACAAACATTAAACATTTAAAAAGTCAATCTTGGAAATGATATCCTTCTGGTCATTTCATTTTTTTCCCTCATCATTCTTGGTGGTTTGCAGTGGAAAACAGTGGAGGTGTTTCCTTCATTTCAGCTCATAGTGTGTATTAAGGATTGGACACTGAAGAATAGTGCGCTATGTTCACATGTCAGCTACGACGACTGTCATTCAATATACGTAGGAGGACACACTGTCTGCATTCCCTCTATTTTTATCTATTTTTGAATCGTGAATCTGCAGTTCAAAAGAGTTGAATCAATAATTTCACGCCGCAACTCTCTTTGACCTTTCACGATATTAAATTATTCAACCAATCAGACAGGACACAATTCAGTCCAACCTTTTTAAATGCCTGCTTGTGGATACCGGCGCTACGTGAATTAAAACTGTTTAAATATGCAGAAAGTTATGCTCTGCCTGCTTGACCTTTTAATTCAATTTCCCCCATTTCACACTTTATCTCATCTGATGCCTCGATCCATTTCAGAGTCCTAGCCTGATGAATTTGGACGGATCTGTCACAGGTCTAGCGGCCATCTGAACACCGCGCCATTTAGGCTGCCTTGTTGAAGAGTAACTCAATAACACATACACAAGATCACACACACACACACACACACACCATTGAAGACCTCTAGCACACACTTCTTCATTAGAAAGAAAGACAGCTCCATTACAAATATGCAATGGTTTCATTCCACAAGTACAGCTAATGAGAGCTTGTGTTGGTCATCCACATGAGGCCGGGGGGGCAGCAGTGTCAGGGTCAGACTGGTGGGATAATGAGACATGTCTCCTAACCCCCAGTATGAGAGTCTCAAGTACTTCAAGAGGCTCGTCTCTTAATTGGCGTCCATGTGCCATAAAAGTCACGGCATCGCCCGTGTTCATCTGACGCAAGGATCTATTTAAAATCTTGCTTTTGGTCGCAGTCCATGCAGAGTCTTTTGATGAAAGGTGCTGATCACTGATTTTGTCTGTTCCCTGGTTTGATCGAGATCCTTCCTCCCATCCCAATACTCCATCTCATCAATTCTCCTCTTCCTCCTCCTCCTCCCTCCTCTGCCCTCCTGCACGTTGACATTCGTCCCAGGCAGCCCTGAATTATCGATTGTCAGTGAGATTTAATCTGTCCCCACATGTCATCGTATGAGAGCGGTGAGGGCTTGGCTGTGATTGGGGGGGGGGGGGGGGCATGATCTCCTCACACTCATCTCCTCAACACTTCGCTCCTTCTTTCTCTCCCTTCATCTCCTCATGCAATTTGTCCATTCTTTAACTTCTTCGCAGGCCTTCATCCTTTTAAGACCATGTCAGACTCCTGGATCCCATCGCTTCATCTTCAACTCTTCATTCTTCCTTTTTATCCTCTCATGTGAAACATGTAGTGGAGTTCCTTTGAGCTGGGGTGGATATGACAGCCGGTGGCCTAGGGTGGAGGAGTACAGCTATTGGATTGTGTCAGTGAGTGTGTGTGTGTGTGTGTGTGTGTGTGTGTGTGCGTGCGTGCGTGTGTTATCTAAAGTGATCTGTAATTGTATGCTCTCTGACACAGTGAGGGATAATCAATAGTTCTGTCTGTCTCTGCGGAGTGTGGTAGTGGTGGAGAGGGTGCAGTAGAGAGTGACAGCAGGAATCAACACTGGACCTTTCAGTTTTTCAGTGTTTACACGGCACTGCCTAGAGTGGAACCAAGGTCGGCCTGGCATTTCTCTCACTGGCCTTTCTCACCCCCGTGCTCTCTGCTCTCGGGCTGCAGACAGACTATTACAGAGACAGACAGAACCAGAACTGAAATGCGAACTGCACCTGTGTGCTCTGAGTTACATGGTGGATCATAAGCCGTCGTCGCCCTGCAGTTTGAACACTGATCTCAGCCTCCACGTCACCATGTCTGCACATATACATGCGGGTTTATTCGGATCCACTGGCCTAAACAAAAGCTGTCAGGGATTATAGTCCTCGTGTTGACATGGTGAGTGTCACACATATGCATGAGCATGCAAGCACACGCACACACACACACGCATAGACTTCATTGCCATTTCCTTGATCTGTTTCCCGATGAGAGAGTTGATGTGTTGTTGTCTGCAGTCAGTCTGCATTGTGGGTGTCCATTGTTTCCTCCTATTTCCCTATCTGTGTGTTCTCGTGACACTGATAGTTTGTGAACAGTAAACCTCAGCTCCAGCCTTTGCAGCAATGTTTTATGTCAGAGTGGATAATGGAGTGCAGTGCATCATGGGAAAAGCCCCTGGGGTCCTGGAAAAAAAGGGGAGTTTTATATTTATATTTTCTAGCTGCAACCAGATTCCTCTCATTCCCCCTGCTCTTTCAAAATGGAGTTATTTCATTCCTGGGGTTAGGGCCAGGTCTGGCGGGGTGGAAGAGCGGTAAATACCCCGTCGCTTTACCACCAGCATACTTTAGGAGCAACAAATCTGGATCATTGGGAGATGTGCGAGACGTAGTGGGAGCCGCAGTGCATGTTCGTCTGTTAGGTGCTATATTTAGGACGCCAGGTTTTATGTGTAATATAGGCATGAAATCACTGCAAGATGAAGTTTAGGCCCCTTGCAGATTACAGAGGAATGTGGACGATTGTGATTTTTTTTCTTTCCATTTTCATATATATAACTCGGACTGCAAATAGATTTTTTTTTTCTTTGAGTTGAATAAGAGGTGCTCGGAGGAGGGAGGGAGGGAAGGCAGGGGGGTTTGATGCCAATATCATGCTGCTGAGATGCACCATGGCCTCCCTCTCTATGGTGCCTGAAATATCTTGGCTTAGCTAGACCACTCATCCTCATCCTCCATGTGAGAGAAAAGACACAAGCACACACACACGCACGTTGAAGTTGGTGCCAAGGTTATAAGGTAAAATCAAACTTGTACAAAAAGCCTACACAGCAAAATAGTCCACATGGACTAATTTAGAACGTTCTCTTTTGGAGGCAAATGAGTAATGTCCAGCGATGCCATGTTAATCTACTGAGGGATTTGGCTTGGAACGACCTTCCAGGGTCCAGTACCTAACGGCTTAATTACCTTTTCAAAAAGGAATACCTCAGAGATTTAGCAGCCACTCTCCACAGTAGATATGCTGCTCATTCAAGAGGAGGTGATATGAGGTTACACTTCACCGGGCTTGTATTGACCTACCTAACATCTACACACACACAAACACACAAACACCTTCTCATCCACTTAGACTATCTCTGATGCTTTGCCCTTGACTTGTGTACTCCCTCTACTTCCAGTTCTCTCTCTGCTCTCCCTGTTTCTCCGTCTGTGTGCGAGGCTGGAGCTACAGCAGCCTAAGCTTTTAAGAGCACTCTGCACCAGGGGCCATTAAACATCCTATATCTTTTTCATTCACTGAACTCTGAGGAAACATATCATGCATCTCGCTTTCCATGCTGCCTTCCTCCGTCATCGTTCCTCACCCCCCGCCCCCCCCCTCCCTCGAGGTGATAAAAGTCATCTTGAGCAGCAAGGGCGGACACACACAATACAGTATCACTTAGTTAGAAAGATGGGAGAGCAGAGATTTGGCGATAATCCAGGCCTGATCAAATGCAGACAGACGGGGGAAAGGCGACAGGGAACCCCCTCCTGCTGAATGATAAGGAAGGTGCTCATCCCAGAGCAACACAAAAGACCATTTGACAGAGACTTGGCTGTAGAAGCACACAAGGGAGCGCTGCTAAATCTTCTTTCAGTCTACTGAAGAAATTGTTATATGACTTTTTATGAAAGCCCTCTGACTCTCTCTAAAAGCACCCCGCCAGCGTAAGGCATACGTTGCACTGTCAATTCCAATGATGTCGATTGGAAAGTATATATTTAATCACTTTTGGCTGATTTGAAATTCTTAGTCCTGAGCCAAGAGGGTAAGCTGACCAAGTCCATTAAAGCTTGCAGAATGAGCGCTTTGTCGTTGTTTTATGACCGCTGGAGGTGGCAGGGTCTGACGATGATGGCGAAGATTGAGATTCAAGTGGAACCGTAACGTTATGATTCTGTACTTCTCCATCATCAAACGTGATGCTTCAGAGTAGGGTGGTCTATGTCTACAAATGGGAAAGCTCTGGAGATGGAGATGTGCTCTTTTGCCTCGCTACAGTTTGCATGGATCTAGTTTTAATTTAAAGCACCTCTCTCTCCTTCTCTCTCTCTCTCTCTCTCTCTTGTTCTCGTCTCTCTCTGTCTGATTGGCAGGTCTTTAGGGTTGCTAGGCGCTTAGCTTCCCGTGTTCTATCCTCCTGTCTCCTCCCCCTCAGCTTGATTGGCAGTAATTAGATCAGAGTTGGGCGTAGTTTGTCCTGACAACACCAAGGACCTGACAGCGAGAGAAAGACAGAGAGAGAAACAGACAGAGATAGACTGAGAGAGAGAGAGAGAGACAGAGAGAGAAAAGATATACGATATAAGAAGATATAAGAGTGACAATGCATGGAGAAAGGAGGAAACTGGGAGTGCAGCATGAGACAGGAGGGAGGAAGGGAGGGAAGGGAGGTGGAAGAGGTTGCTTTCCTCTTTGGTCTCCTCACTCTCTCTTTTTCATTTCTCCATCATGGCTGTGTGAACTCTGTATTCCACCACTTCTCACTTGAACAGCCTTCTGGGTTGAGAAAAGGTGTTTTTTTCTCCTCTCATCTGCAGCCAGGTGTTTCCCCCAAGCCTCAGCTGTCACGCACCTCTCCAGTGGCCTGGCTTTCCTGGGTGGCATTCAGCAGAGAAAATGTTGTGCAATTTTAAAATGAACCAGGAAGTCTTGCTTTCCTTACTTGGCAGAAAGGATGATAGGTTTCTACTTGTTTTTTTTGTTTGTTAGTTTTTACTTGTGTATTTTGACTGCCTACATCGTAGTAAATGCTTTACACCTGTTTAGCTTTCCCTTTTCCATCTAGCTGGCTGACTCACACAAATCAATTGGGATTAAATGTATTTGTCAATAGTGTGTTTTCTGTCTCGGACCCCTCCCTCATGTTGGCTACTGCAATGCAATTTGTTTGAGGAGGCATAGAGCCAGCAGAACGCAGCAATAATTATCATGCTTTTCTTGTTTTCTTTTCCTGTTCTTGTGTAGCATTAGCTTGATCTCACTCTGTCAGTTAAGAGGTAAAATGGGAATATACAGTGTGATTTTTGGAGGCAAAACAATCGTTTCATTCCCAGAGAGAAATAGGATAAACAGACAAATGGATGGACATATGCATGCATGCTGGGATAGGCTCCAGCCCCCTGTGGCCCTGAATAGGAGCCGGTATGGAAAATGGATGAATGAATGAATACTGACAACACTTTACAACACTTTCGGTAACACTTTACATAACTTTACATACTTTTTTTAGATTGTTAAAATAAATCTCGGCTCTACATTTTTCTGTCCGGCCTGGAAAGAGCAATGAAAAGACAGAGAAAGAAAAGATTTATTTATGGGAGATGAAATAAAAGCCAGACTTTTCTGGAAAAACATTCTGACATTGTTTTGTTATAAAGAGAGTTTTTATCATATTAAAAAGCAATGAATGCATTCTGCCTTGTTCCATTTTTAGCTCTATCATCAGCATCTCTCTTGCTCTCTCTCCCTCTCTCTCTCTCCTTTGCCCTCTTCTTCACCCTCTTCTGCTCCCTTAATTCTTTCCTTCCTGTTTGTCTGACCGATATACAGTGGTATTGTCTTTTCATTATATTATACCATTCATATATTAGTTTTTGGAGTCAGAGAGAAGAAGAAAGGGAGGTTCATTTGTGAGTTTCTTATTTCAATTTATAAGGGAAATCTACTCATAAACAGAATTCATATTATTCCTGTGATCCTAAAGTGATACATCTAGCTAGCTAGAAATGAGTATTATAGTGCTAACTGTGGACCAGTAACCACACAAAGCCTGGGTCTTGTCACAAACAGGTCTTTTGGGGTGATACTGGTACCCTTAACAGCTGTCTTTAGGAAGACATGCGATTAAAATGAAGACGTGAAAAGAAGTGTTGAGGAGAGAGGGAAAGGGATAGAGGAATGACAGCAGAGAAATCATGGCCCCCAAGGATTTCTGTATCAGTCCGCTTATAAACAAAGGCAGGTTGGAGACTAACTTGCTGCCAAAACGTGGTCCATCAGCTGTAGAAGAGCCCTCTGGCACGTACAGGACCGTACTACGGGAATTTGACCCAACAGAGACAACTGGGTGTTTCTGCCTGCTGGACATGCAGTCACTTCAGGCATCTCCTTTCAATGACAGATAAAACTCAATCCTAGGAGGAGAAGGGGGGGGGGGGGGGGGGGGGGGGGTAGTAGGGGAGAGAGAGAGGTAGGGGGATGTTGAAAAGATGTTCATGATGTTGGATTTAAATAATCAAGGATTAATCTAGCGAGAGAATCGTACGTTGCCTCGTTGAATAACTGGAGAAATGAGAGTCAGTACACAAAGCTTTTACTCTGGAGTGCATACAGGATTTTAAGCTCTTAGAGGATTATCAATCATTTACTTTGTGGTTTTTGGTGTTCCTGTTGCTCATGGACACTGTGTATGAAAGGCCCTAAAACCATGACAACACAAACTGAGTACTTATCTGTGTTCATTCTTCCCCCTCTTTCTTTCTTTCTCTCTCTCTCTCTCTCTCTCTCTCTCTGTCCCTCTGTTTCTCTGTCTCTTTTTTTTGCTCCTCCTCTGCCTTTCTCTCCTACCAGCGGCGTCCAGCTTCAGTTTTTGCCGTGCCTCCCTGGAGCACACGGTGTCCGCCGAGGAGCTGAGCTACCAGCTGCCACGTCGCGCCGGGGGCAGCAACCTGACCTGGCATGACGGCCGCGGCCAGAAGACAGCACACACACGCACCGTCAAACTGCTTCAGCAGCCCGGCACAGAGGGCATCCAGGTAGAAAGACTTCCACGCACATGGACTATCAGTCTGGGGGGGCGTGGTTTCACTACACGTGATTAAAGGAACAGGCTTCTGTAATTTGAGGGATTTCTGGGTGAAACAGGATGTTGGGATGCATAATGCAGGAAGGGATTGTTGTTCAACAGTGGGGGTTGGACCACAACAAATATGGAAAGAGAAAGGCAGTGAAGCCAATTGCATACTTGGTGAGTCACTGATTCTTAAAAATGAGTAAATTCCAGCCAACCACGTTGTCTTAGGAAAAAGAAACAGGGTTGGAGGGGTGAACACCCAAAATTGCACCGTCGTACCATAATGCCACCCATGTCACGAGGTTGTGAAGTTGCAGGTTTTATATGATGGAAGGGGTGGATCACAAAAATCTGTGATGATATGATTGCCTAGACCTACTGGTACGCCATGAGGTAACCACTAAAAATTTGCTATTTTCCAGGAAGTGAAAGTAATTGGATTAAATTGGATAAAAATACGAGAAAATAAAAATGTTGTAATTTTTTGGGCATTTATCATTAACTAGGTGTTATGATACAGAGAATTAGCTAACATGGTGAAAAAGTCATTTTTCATTTCATTGTCACTTTAAACGAATAGTTTAAAGCTACACAAGGCAACTTTGCACAAATGGCAGCGAGAGGTAACTGTTGAAATTCTATACCTAGATATCATGTAGCATGACATCCATGGGTGCCTAACTTTATTTAAAAGTATGGGGGGGGGGGGTTGGTTTAGTGTAATAAAGCTGCCCCTCAATATCCTTTTCTTGCTATCAGCAGTCATTTCTGTCATCTCCACTGTTTACTAACCACACTCATTGCTCTGTTGTGGCTTCTGACTAAATAATGGAAGTACCACATTTTATTGTGCTACAAAGTTATTTCAAAATGCATTTGTCTTTGAGTTCTGTTCAGTACTCTATCAAAGTGAGAAAGAAATTATAGAAATGTATGTGACAGTATTACATTTAAATAACCGAATTGTAGTTTCCATAAATATTTACCCCCGGTGCTTCATTTGAGCTCCACTATCAAAAGTTTCATGACATCTGTGACTCAGAAGACGTTGGGGTCTTGAGCGCTTTTCCT
Source organism: Hoplostethus atlanticus (assembly GCA_034670405.1). Taxonomy (NCBI): domain Eukaryota; kingdom Metazoa; phylum Chordata; class Actinopteri; order Trachichthyiformes; family Trachichthyidae; genus Hoplostethus; species Hoplostethus atlanticus. The sequence continues at coordinate 193,150 of JAXDDX010000220.1, forward strand.
TTCAAACTTGTTTTAATTTTGTCTTTCTTGCTAACAAAGCGAAGATCAGGTTGCATCAATACATCTCAATGGGACTTAATGGGATTTTAGTGTGTAGGGTGGACTCCCCATCAGAGTACCAGCCACATTATGGGATGAGTAGTTTCCTTATGGATGGATTTTGGGTCCAATGCACAATAAATAGAATTTGAATTTTTCACACACATTTCCATAATTTCCTCCTCACTTTGATAGAGCACTTTGCAAAGAACTCAGACAAAACATCCCCAATAAATGTGTTTTGAAATAACTTTGATGTTTGTGATGTTTTAACATTTTTTTTCAATTAACTAATTGTATCTTGCGCTGCCAATACGAGTGCGTCACCAGCTAAAAACGAAAAATCAATTTACCCAAACCAAAATAAGTTTAGTAACAAAAAGCCCAGCACCACTAGCCAGACGTCAGGACGGCAGAAGAGCTCTGGTGGATGTAACGATGGCGGTGCTGCCTGGGGACGAGCCAGCTGACGAGCCGGCTGTCAGATCTAACGTTAGCTCTAACATTGCCTAGCTAGCTACAGTATTGACGTTCACTGACATGGAGGCTGTCTACTAACGTTTTGCTTGAAAAACAAATGAGGTTGGCAAGATGATTTGTTATTATTAAGTTACAATAATGCAACTTTAATCGCTGGTCTATACAATCGTCCTACGGTTTCCCCGCAATCTTGCCACGTAGAGCCTAATAATTGAGTTATTTTCATCTTAGTTCAGATGATTGACTCCTGTCATATTTCAAAGTACCAAACTAGGTAGGTCATACCATTAACATTAGTGTCGGAGGTGTCACAGGTGCACTCATTTATTGCATGCTTGTTTAAATAACAAAACATTTCCGATGATGTTTTCAAAATAATATTTGTGCTTTTTCTTGGAATAGATTTGTAAAACAAATGTCAGATGTTACAAAAACCCTTTGGTTCATTTGTTTTCAGTTTGCATACAACAGAAAGTTAACATCCCTTCCACTTTTCTTCTGTGAAGAACCCAAATTGTGTTGTTTGGTTTGGGTTAGTTCCAGACTGTTTCTGGCAGACAGGCATCTGAGAGACTGATGTTACACAAAAGGAAGTTAACATTCGGTGCGTTTCCTCCTGTGACAAACCCAGACAGGGTTATTTGGATTGCATTTATATCCAGACTCCAGTGTCTGGCAGGCAGCTGTCGGCGTGTGGGCATTTTAACACAATAAACATTACTTGCACTTTATTTCAAATATAATCCAATTTTTGTAAGCATCAATAACAGTGGTATTCTTGCACTTGTGATTTTGTATCAGCTTCTTCTAATGTGAATGACTCATAAAACTCATGAAACTATACTTTCAAAGTACCTTCCCCTAGCCCACCATCCATTGAAATGGCTTCACAAGACCAAAGATGATAGAATTTTCTCAACACATGGAAGAAAATGTAATCTTTCAAATGACGTTGGAGTTACAAGGTTTTCACATGACAGCAGCAACATGCTACATGGGAGATGGGCCTTTGGGGCTTAAGCAATTGAATTGAGCAGTTGAATGGTAGTGAGATTTCAATAGACATACATGCACACACACATACATGCAATGCAGTTATGATGGCTTGGGTGGAAGAAAATATGGCAAGCCAGATAAATCGTTATCATCAGCGAGACGAGAAGCGTCAGTGATTGTACTGCATGTCTCTCACACAGATCTCAGCGGTGCAGAGGTAGGAGTCTTAATTGTTTTATCTTGTATGTAATATTGGCTGCTCTCACCTGAGCCTGTGTTAAGATGCCACCAGAGAGAAACTGGTTATCTAACAGAAGACTGGTGTGAGCACTGCTTGGGATATAACCGTGCTCCTACAGGGGAAGCATATAAGTACTGCATGGAAAGCATATTTGTGCTTCATGCTCATACAGAGGTTAATTTCTCCAATGATCAACAACAGTATCAGCAGAATTCATCGCTGTAAACACAGGATGTGAAATAAATGCTGATTGGTAGGTGAGGAATGCAAGCAGCCTGCTTCGTGGCAAAAGGTCATCTATCAGCAGGGTAATGTAAGCACAGCAGCCAGACCCCAGCGCATACTTTACCTCCACACGTCGCTCTCATGCAATATGGAATCCCATCTGTGCGGCTCGAGAGTGAAGCGAAACAAAGAGGGGAGAAAAAAAAATCTATTTTAAGACATTCCTCCAGTGTTTGACCTAAAACAGCACATGACATAACAGGCTCCTTCCTGGTTTATTTGCTGTTCACATGAATGGGATCTCGGGAGAGGAGCAGGGGAGCCTAACTGGGAGGTCATTTATTTAGTTTCCCCCCGCCACCTTTGAGAAAATGTGTAACTGCGGGGCTGTAAGAGGAACATATACACTCTTAAATTTTCAATAATTCATAACGAAGTGTCCCCTCAGCAACAACTATAAAAGACTCAGTAAAAGACGGGTAGGAGGCTGTTTCCATGTGATTACACCGAGGATGGATAATTAAACCTCCTGTATACCATAAGAAGAACGTCTTATCATTTCCTCGTGGCAACAAGCCCGTTGATGCATTATTCAACAAATGGAGCAGTCCAGCTCTTTCTGGAGTGTGTGTGTGTGTGTGTGTTGAATGTATCGCTATGTGTGTGTGTCCAGCTCTCTGAGGAGTGATGATTAGATTAGACTCCATTACGTTGGCTATACACACATCAGCTCTAATGAGGGAGCCAGTTAAGTGAAACACAGCCCAGCTCCTGTGTATAAGGTGGGACCTGGGGACCCTACCCAGCTATTAAACAACGCACTGCCTCCCTCAACACACACCCTCAACACCAACAACTTATCGTGAATTAGAAAACATTTAGTGGCACTGGTTGGGCTGCTACAGACTAGACCCCCCCCCACCTCTATTACAGAAAGTCTGACAGAGAGCGTAGAGGTAGAGGTGGAGGAGAGGGAGACGGGGGCCACTCAAAGAAGAGACATGAATCTTTCATGACACACATGTTGATGGACAGATCAGACAGTCAGGGGAGACAGGATGAGAAAGAGGGACGGCAGGGAGGACAAAGACCGTAGATGCGTATCAGTGTTCATGCATGCGTAACGATGTCTGTCGATACCGAAGATGTCTTCCACCGAGACGTCCGCAGCACTTTCCAAGTGACGGAAAGACCTTTTAGTGCGGGGGACGTGTAAATACAGACTCCTAACGTATACTTGCGTATGCAGTCACTACATCCAGGGCACACCGCCGCAGGTAGGCATGTTGCCACACTGTCCACTAATATGATATTTTCAAATAATGAGTCATTATGTTGTTGGCACACTTTCTGTGCCATCCGTCAGTTGGCTGGCTGTCTGAGTGGCCAGATGGGGACCGGGGGGGGAGCCAGGGGGGGGAGGTTAGGGTAGGGATGCTCATTTTGCTGTCCCACACACAGCTTGTATGAGAGCCTTTAGATATAATTGACTAGGGGGAATAAAAGTGATACCATTTGGAAGGTAACAGCAGCCACTGTGCCTTTTTTCCTGTATTAGGACCAAGCAGAGCTCATTATGGTCAGAGATGTGTATGTGTGTGTGTGTGTAAACATATTTACCTGTGTGTGTGTGTGTGTAACAGAAAGTGCAGTAAATTGCTCGGTGGGTAGACAAGGCAGACCGGTGTGTGATTATTTTTCCTCCCTCATTACAGAACACAGTCACTGACCTTCTCAGCTGACAGAAACACCAAGCAGTAAACTATCAGAGAGAAACGGACCAACACACTGTACAAAAACCTTCACATTTTTTGACCACTCTTTTTTTTAACGACAACCTTTATCTTGTTTGGATTTTAGCTTTTCTGCTTTCTCTATTCATGTCTATTATCTTGCGCATTGAGGTGTAACTGTTCTGTTGTATGATATATATAGAGAGAGAGGAAGAGGAAGACGCTGAGAATGACTGATTTCACTTACTACTTTTTCAGCCATCTGTTTCCCTGGATCATTTCAGTGAATCACCTATAAGTCATTGTTGTTGTTATTGTCTTGCTTGTCTGCTTTTGTAAAGCTTACTTATATTGAACAATGCCAGTAAAAGTCTTTGAAATGAAGTGACTCACGGGAGAGGTGGACAGAGAGAAAGACAGGAAGATGGAGAGAGAGAGAGAGAGAGAGAGAGAGACTATCTTTGGTATAGCTTGGTATTTTTTCATTATGTGCAAAATTGTCAATAAAAGCTGAGCTGAAACTGCAAAACACCCACAAATGGCAGCCAGGCACTAGTATAGTAGGTTGCATTTATCTGCTTTTTTAAAGTGTGTTTGTCACTTTCATATCCTACATCATATCCTAGTTGGATTTCCATTCATTTTATGATTTTTTTTACATGAGCCAATACACCAGAAAACAGCCAATATCCACTTTATTTCTTTTTATTTCAATGCATTATATGAGGATGAACATGAGCCATCCCCTGTGCAGCTTGCACGATTGGATGCGACACAAGGCAAACACTGTGAAGCAGTGAAGCAGCTTTCACTGATTTCAAAAGAAGCATCCCCTTGACGGCCGATGGCAAAGCTGATGCCGGATGGCTGTAGTGGAGCTGGAGGGTTAGAGGGGCACAGAAGAGAGACAAAAGAGAGAGAGAGAGAGAGAGAGAGAGAGAGAGAGGTGCTTAGAAATGCTCTAGCCTTGTCCTTGTCCTAACAGTCAGTGATGTGTTGTTCCGTCCGGGACACATGTTTGAGTCATGGTTCACAGAGAGCTGAGAGCCTGCTCACATTCACATGACTGCAATCCACACACTCTGAATCCTGAGGACAACCAAAGGCAGAGTTGTAGGAAGGCTGACAGTGGCTGAGAATTCACACAGACACACACACACACACACACACTCACAAAGACACCGACACACAATCATCACAACACGCTCATGCAAACACACATGCATATACGCACACACATGCTCACACATAGACACATTCGAGTTGCACGCTGGCACAGACAGACAAACACACACACACACAACGACGGCTTTAGCGGTGGGAGACACGAGGGTACTAAATGATGCAATAGACACTGCCGGGGACAGGACAAGGATTTAGAGATACTGAGAGGTGAGGGATGAAGGAAGAGATAAAACGAGAGGTGAGGGAGAGAGGTGTGAAGGAGATATGAAGGATCGCGTGTCCTGCTGTAGAGCGATATGAAGGATCGGCTGTCAGGATCTGTCAGGGTCTTCCGGGGTTGGAGAGACAGATTAAAGGTCTGATTGAATAATGACAATAGAGGAAGAGATGGAGAGAGATGTTAGACGGGTTAGAGTGCAGAGCATATGAGGATGTTAGCGGAGGAGGCTTCAGTGACCCGTGGAGAGACGGAGTGATAGACAGCAAATAAGAGGCAGAGCAGAGGGGGGAAAGGGAAAGGGAGGTGTGAATGTAGCCCTGACACAACTGTGACATTACTATTGCACCATCTGCTTCATGACAAGCACGCATGCAAGCCACACAAATGTACAGTCATGCAAACACACACACACACACACACACACACACACACACATTTTAACTCTGCTAATTGGCTGAGCATCTTTGATCAATGTCAGGGAGGGTCTAAGACAGGGGCAGGCATTGGAAGAGAGGTTTTATCGGTCACAGAGGTTGAATTTTAAGGAGCCCCCATGCTCCCCTGACTTCCCACTAATCCCTGATTCAGCTACACTGGCAGAGCATGTGCACACACACACACACACAAATACACACACTAACACGGACGAGCACACTTACAGGGGCAGGAAGTAAGTCAGTGTTCAAGGTTGCGTTGCAAGAGTCAGGGAGAGAAAAGATGGAAGGGCAGAGACAACAGAAAGTTAGGGAGAGGGCAGAGATGGAGGAAGGGTGTCAGGCAGGTAGAGGAAGAAAATAGATGAGGAGCAAATAGAATGGGATGAAAGGTATAATAGAACAAAGCGAGTGGGGAGGGACGAATGAGCTGTTTGAAGATAGAGTGATCAATAGAGAAGAGAGAGGAAAAGGAGAGAGGAAAGACAGGGTGTGCAGAAACAAGGGAAGGGGGATGGGAGAGAAGCAGGAAGACGAGGGGGACGATGCAGAGGCAGAACTTGACTTTGTCTGATACATACTGTCGTCTTAAGGCAACGGATTTAGGTGTCAGTGTCTTTTTGCAGGGGTTTCTTTAGAGGTGAAGTCAAACTAAAACATTTGTATTTCTATGTGACTTCCACCGGCCACCTGTTATTGTCAAGCTAAGTATTGAGTACGCAGAGCCCCATGTCACGCACGTATTTGCTTGTTCCAACATTAGCTCACTGTCCCAATCAGTCTGGTACTGACTGCATAGTCTCAACAACACCTATAGTACCTGCCTTCCTTCTTCCTCTTCCTCCTCTACACCCCCTTACCATCTAATTACACTATACAGCCTCCCTATTGCCTATACCCTCCTCTCCCCTCCCCCATACTTCCATCTCTCCATCTCCATCTCCACCTCCACCCCCTCCCTCTCCTGTGTGTAATGAATGAGGGAGCGCCTCCTGTCGGACAGATGTAGGTCTCGGGAGGGGCGGGGCGGGGAGAGTAAAGGGTGAGCGGGGACGGCAGAGAACTGGCCAGGAGAGATATAGCTTGATGGATGGCCGCAGAACAGGATGAGAAGAGGAAGGGAAGAGAGAGCGAAGGAGGGATGAGGGGGAGTCGTCGTTCCATTTCCCTTCTGTCTGGCTTCTCGATGATGAAGGCCATTACTCACGCGGAGATGTGAGCCGGCGTCAAATTACTGATAGCCCTGTTCCAACCCCCACCCCACCACTCAATCCACTGTCTTCACTTTCTTGTCTTCTCTAGTCTGTCTCCTGGTCTTTTGTGCACTCTTCCTCGCAACGTCTTCCCGCTGCCTCTTGGTATCTTCTTAGCCTCCTGCATATCATAATCACTCCCAGATTTATTTGCCCTACCTCAATATAAGGACTGTAAAAGATGATAGAACCTAAATCAGCATGCTTGGCGATAATAGCCAGCCTAGATAAGGGAGCATTTCTGCACCCCTGCCACACTTAATCATCCAAAAGAGAGAGAGCATTTTCACACCTCTCCTAACTCAATCTCAATTAAAGATGGGGGGTGCAGTAAATTTGGGTTATTAAAATGGCTTCATTGCTCCATTGAGCAGGGATAGAAGTATGTGCGTAATTAGGAGACCGGCAAACACACTGGAGCGGAGAGAGATGAAGTTGTTTTCAATTAAAGCCTACAAAGCAGAACGTTTAGCTAGTGGACCAGCCAGAACTTGATAGGGCCGATTTGTGCTTAGATTGACGGGAGGAGATCTTATTACGCCGGCTGGCATAGATACAAATGGTCATATAGCTTCCATGTATTGAGATGTGAATGTGTTACGCAGACTGGTCTTTATGTTATAAAGGAAAAAGCAGCAGTGAGAACATTGGATAATAAGCAAGCACATGTGTGTGTGTGTGTGTGTGTGTGTGTGTGCAAGTTGGGTGTATGACATTTCAGCATGGATAATCACGTTAAACGTCAGTTATCGAGGAGAATATTTGGCAGCAGTTCAGTATGTGTTGAAAATGATCCCAAAGCCTTTGTTGTAGAGTTGGCCCAGTCAGAGCATGAATGAATGGATGGGATATTTGAATGAGTCAGGACAGAGAGCTGAGAGGACAAGGAGATGCTGTGTTGTCTGACCATATAAACTGGCTGTGACCTTATTAACGTCCATATTAACTCTCTGCACATGACGCACAATGGAAGGCTTTCCTTTTGTCACCATTTTGGGGTGGGAGGAAGGGTGAGCGAGTGAGGAGAGAGCGAGAGAGAGCTAGAGAGAGTGTTCATGTAATAGAAAGATAAAGGTGACAGACAGGGTGACGACTCACGTAGCCGCAACCGCAACTAGTGCAGCACTGACGGCATAATGGAATTGACCTGGAAAAGAGAGGTTCTAACAAATGCACAGACAGGCAAATACACACGTACGCTAGTAGGCTATACGCCAGGCAACAATACAAAATAACACACTGACACAGCTGAATATTATGCACAGACTGTCACAGCAAAATGACACACGTTATCCAATGTGCTGAAGTGCATTTTATGCCACAGGAAAAGATATCGCTGTCATGAAAAAGTACATCAAAAAACATACCGGCTATACCACTGCGCAACTAATGCATTCATACTGATACCTTTAGAAATAATAGATGTGGATGTGTTTACCATTCCAAGATGCATGGTTGACTGAAGGGTCACATATTCTACAGAATTGGAGCAAAGCGTAAGAAAACATGGTGATACAGCAGAAAGGAAAGCTTTGCATTCTTCTCTGTAAATTAGGGTTGAGGGGTGGAAAAACTGGGTGTTCATGTCAATCAGATGAACAGCGTCTGTGATACATGAGAGATATAACATTGACTATATGGGCTATTCGTTCTGTAGCCCACCAATAAGCTGCTTCCATCTGTGTTTTTCTTTATTTCGCCTCTCTACATTTTGTTCTTGTAATTTACTAGACTTCTGGGATTAGGGATTTTGTTGCAAACTGTGGCATTAGAATGCATCATCCCCGCTAATTTCACATTGATGAGAAATCCGGCATGTCACATATTTAAGTACGCTAGAGCAATTACAAGGTGATTATCAGAAAGGCAATAAAAGAAAGCAATATACCTACTTGCGTCATCATACTGCAGGGCAACTACACACACACACAGAATATCCTCACACATAAATACACTACACTGCCAGTTAATACGATGCCCTGCTTCCTGTTTGTTGTAGTTGCGTCCAGGTGAAGCCTTCACTGTGTACCACACCAGTCCCACGCTGTCCAGTCTGTCCAAACCCGTGGTGCTGTGGACCCAGCAGGACGTCTGCAAGTGGCTTAAGAAACACTGTCCTCACAACTACCTAACCTATGTAGAGGCCTTCTCCCATCACGCCATCACAGGTAACATGCGCACACATACAAAAACAAATGTATCAATATTTCCTGCCAAAACATCATATCTCTTATTGTGCCGCTTTTGTGTTTGTAATTGGCAGCTCAAGTTTGTCGCCTACTACTACTCAACTATTGAGTGCACAAAATATTAAAATTCCATGAGTGAAAAGATGATTTTTCACCCTTTTTCAGGTTTGTGCAAAACAATGACGCACTTCAAAACACACACACACACTCATAATCCCCACACAGACCTCGTTTACTGACCTCCGTTCCTTTAACAAAGTACAGCAGTGATGCTGCGATGGTCTAAGAGGTGGGGGCAAACCAATGCCATAAAAGGCTTACCAAATCTCACACAAGTTGTATTTTTAGGTTCCTGG